>JARBWK010000010.1:111762647-112172285 GCA_030556195.1 Anolis apletophallus
TGTTGATGTTTTATAACTTCATTTTACGTAAACTGCCCTGAGCCTGCTGGAAGGAGCGGTACATAAAAATGAATAATAAATATAAATAAATAAATAAGAAAATAGTTATACGTTTTACATTTCTGGGTAGGTGATCTTTGGGACTTGGTTTTTTAATCAGTGGCTCCCATGCTGAAAAAGTGTGAGCACCCTTGCTCCACCTGTTATGTGATGTGACCAATGTTGGGATGCTCTGCTGTGCCTGCATCCCAGCCCCCCAGGTGGTCAGTTCTGGAATGCCTGGGAAGGGAATGTCCAGGCATTGCCACTGCAGCAGGGGAGACACACACTCTCTCTCTTCCCTGCTCTGATTGGCTGTGCTCCAGCAGGCCCTGCCCCGCCCGCCTTTTTTGACACCTGCGGCAGGGGGGAGACACGCCGGGGAGGCTTCCTGCCCTCGATTGGCGGCGTTGTTCTCCAGGCCCCGCCCTCCGCGCCATTCGCTCCTCCCCCTCCCCTCCGCGGCAAAGATGGCGGAGAGCCTGCCCGAGCACGAGCGGATCCTGCAGGAGATTGAGAGCACCGACACGGCCTGCGTGGGGCCCACCTTGAGGTGAGGCATTGGCTGCGGGGAGGGGAAGGGCTTTGCTGGGCCAGGAAGAGGCCTGGCAGCGGGGAAGGCGCTGAGGGAGAGCCCTTGCCTAGTTCCCCCCTCACCTCCCTCTCTTTGCAAACAGCAGTGGCAGTGACAGTTCCTCCCAAGGCCAGGGAAGGAAGGAAGCAATGGGCTCTCCTCCTCCTCCTCCCAGCCTCTTGCAGTGTGACTTCCTGGCCTATACTTTGCTCCTTTTCACCCCTGCCCTTTGCAGGGTTTCCTCTCCAAAGGGCGTGACATAGTTTTGACACCACTTCAATGCTGTTAGGGGTTGGTGGTCCTGGGAGCTGTAGTTTGGCAAGGTCCTGGCAAACAAAAAGTGGTCTTGACTCCCCCAAAAATCTCCCAGGATGTCAAAACATAGAGACTTCTCTCTCTCTCTCTCTCTTTGAGAAGTCATTATGTACATCAGTGTTTCCCAACCTTTTCTGCACACTTTTTACATTTGCAAAACCCTGGGGCACACCACCAACCACAATGACACAAAATGACACTCTAACACAGTCATACATATCTGTATATCTGTATCTGTATACCTTTATAAAACGGAATGTTTGTGTGTATGCGGAGGGCGGAAGGGTGGAAGAGCGGATATGTGGCAGCCACTTTCACAGGCCACGGCATATATGTGGCAGCCACTTTCACAGGCCACGGCGTATATGTGGCAGCCACTTTCACAGGCCACGGCATATATGTGGCAGCCACTTTCACAGGCCACGGCGTATATGTGGCAGCCACTTTCACAGGCCAGGGCGGATATGTGGCAGCCACTTTCACAGGCCAGGGCGTATATGTGGCAGCCACTTTCACAGGCCAGGGCGGATATGTGGCAGCCACTTTCACAGGCCAGGGCGGATATGTGGCAGCCACTTTCACAGGCCAGGGCGGATATGTGGCAGCCACTTTCACAGGCCAGGGCGGATATGAGGCAGCCACTTTCACAGGCCAGGGCGGATATGTGACAGCCACTTTCACAGGCCAGGGCGGATATGTGACAGCCACTTTCACAGGCCAGGGCGGATATGTGGCAGCCACTTTCACAGGCCAGGGCGGATATGTGACAGCCACTTTCACAGGCCAGGGCGGATATGTGGCAGCCACTTTCACAGGCCAGGGCGGATATGAGGCAGCCACTTTCACAGGCCAGGGCGGATATGTGGCAGCCACTTTCACAGGCCAGGGCGGATATGTGGCAGCCACTTTCACAGGCCAGGGCGGATATGTGGCAGCCACTTTCACAGGCCAGGGCGGATATGTGGCAGCCACTTTCACAGGCCAGGGCGGATATGTGGCAGCCACTTTCACAGGCCAGGGCGGATATGTGGCAGCCACTTTCACAGGCCAGGGCGGATATGTGGCAGCCACTTTCACAGGCCAGGGCGGATATGAGGCAGCCACTTTCACAGGCCAGGGCGGGCGGATATGTGGCAGCCACTTTCACAGGCCAGGCGGATATGTGGCAGCCACTTTCACATGCCAGGGCGGATATGTGGCAGCCACTTTCACAGGCCAGGGCGGATATGTGGCAGCCACTTTCACAGGCCAGGGCGGATATGTGGCAGCCACTTTCACAGGCCAGGGCGGATATGTGACAGCCACTTTCACAGGCCAGGGCGGATATGTGGCAGCCACTTTCACAGGCCGGGCGGATATGGGGCAGCCACTTTCACAGGCCACGGCGGATATGTGGCAGCCACTTTCACAGGCCACACGGCGGATATGTGGCAGCCACTTTCACAGGCCACGGCGGATACGTGGCAGCCACTTTCACAGGCCAAGGCGGATATGTGGCAGCCACTTTCACAGGCCAGGGCGGATATGAGGCAGCCACTTTCACAGGCCACAGGCCAGGCCAGGGCGGATATGTGGCAGCCACTTTCACAGGCCAGGGCGGATATGTGGCAGCCACTTTCACAGGCCAGCCAGGCGGATATGTGACAGCCACTTTCACAGGCCAGGGCGGATATGTGACATCCAGGCCAGGGCGGATATGTGGCAGCCACTTTCACAGGCCAGGGCGGATATGGGGCAGCCACTTTCACAGGCCAGGGCGGATAGGGGGCAGCCACTTTCACAGGCCAGGGCGGATATGTGACAGCCACTTTCACAGGCCAGGGCGGATATGGGGCAGCCACTTTCACAGGCCAGGCGGATATGATATGTGACAGCCACTTTCACAGGCCAGGGCGGATATGTGGCAGCCACTTTCACAGGCCAGGGCGGATATGTGACAGGGCTGACTTTCACAGGCCAGGGCGGATATGTGACAGCCACTTTCACAGGCCAGGCCAGGGCGGATATGTGACAGCCACTTTCACAGGCCAGGGCGGATATGTGGCAGCCACTTTCACAGGCCAGGGCGGATATGTGGCAGCCACTTTCACAGGCCAGGCGGATATGTGGCTGCCACATTCACAGGCCAGGGCGGATATGTGGCAGCCACTTTCACAGGCCACGGCGGATATGTGGCAACCACTTCACTCACAGGCCAGGGCGGATATGTGGCAGCCACTTTCACAGGCCAGGGGCGGATATGTGGCAGCCACTTTCACAGGCCAGGGGCGGATATGTGGCAGCCACTTTCACAGGCCAGGGCGGATATGTGGCAGCCACTTTCACAGGCCAGGGCGGATATGTGGCAGCCACTTTCACAGGCCAGGGCGGATATGTGGCAGCCACTTTCACAGGCCACAGCGACCAGCGCGGGTGATGGACCTGCACCAAACTTGGTTCACATAAATCCCCTAACCCCCTTTACGCCCTGGCGCGAGTCAGGGGACATGACCCACGGATTATGGGATTTGTAGTACTTTCCAACACTTTGGTTCCCACAGACCACTGAGGCCACCAAAAAGGACCAATACAGACCACACTCAGCACACACAGCCCCCATGACCCACTCTACGTCCTGGTGCAGTTCGGAGGAGGGTGGACCATGGATGATGGGACTTGAAGTGCCTCTACTCACTTCCCAAGTCCGCTGCAACCCTCATCCAATCACTGATCGAGACCAAACTTGCCATACATAACCCCCATGACTGCCTTCACGTCCTGGTGAGGTTTGGGGGAGGACTGACAATAGACGATGGGATTTGTAGTATTTTCACACCCCTCTGTTCCCACAGACCACTGTGGCCCCCCAACAAACACCGAGAAAGTCCACACTTGGCACACAGAGCCCCAGTGACCCACTCTACATCCTACTGAAGTTTGGAGGGGGACAGAACATGGATGATGGGACTTGCAGTACCTTCCCTCACTTCCCAATCCTGCTACAAACCTAATCCAATGACTGATCAACACCAAATCTGGCACACAGAGCCCTCATGACCCACTCTACAGCCTGGTGCAGTTTACTGTGAGACGGACGATTGATGATGGAACTTGAAGTACCTTCACTCACTTCCAAAAAACAATGCATCCCTCATCCATTCACCAATACAGACCAAACTTAGCACACAGAGCCCCCATGACCCAATCTACATCCTACTACACTTGGGGGGGGGGGCAGAGATGATGGGACTTGCACTATCTTCAGTAATTTCATGATACCACTGCAGCTCCCAATAATGGTGGATCAAGACCAAACTTGGCACACAGAGCCCCCATGACCCACTCTACATCCTGCTGCGCTTCTCAAATAACCCTGGCAGGGCCGGGTCCCCAAGCTAGTAGCTAATATGTTTTAAAATGTATTTATACAGTCAGTGGGAAACCTGGGCCTGTTTCGATGAACTCAACATAGATATCCTGGCAGGAATGGCAGAAAGACACAAACTTCCCACACAGAACTCCCATAACCAAGAGAAAATGCTATAAGAGTTTGGTGGGCATTGACCTTGAGTTTTGGAGTTGTCGTTCACCTATATCCAGAGAGCACTGTGGACTCAAACAATGTTGGATCAGGACCAAACTTGGCATGAATACTCAATATGCCCAAATATGAACGCAGATGGAGTTTGGGGAAAATAGACCTTGACATTTGAGAGTTACAGTTTCTGGGATTTATAGTTAACACACAATCAAAGAGCATCATGAACTCTTGCAACAATAATATAATGTAATACAATACAAGTACTAATAATACAATATAATAATTGTATGTTATCTATTACATGTAATATTACTAATAACGTTGTGGTGTAGTGGTATAGTGAAATACAGTAATATATAATACTAATATTGTGCTATGCTAATAATATATTGTATATCCATATAATATTGATAATGATATTTTAATGTAATACAATATAATACTACTAATAATACAATATAATAACTGTATGTTATCTATTACATGTAATATTGCTAATAACGTTGCAGTATAGTGGTATAGTACAATATAGTAATATATAATACTAATATAGTGCTATGCTAATAATATAATATATTGTATATCCACATAATATTGATAATAATATAATGTAATACAAGATAATACAATATAATAATTGTATGTTATCTATTATGTGTAATATTACTAATAATGTTGTGGTGTAGTGGTGTAGTAAAATATATTAATATATAATACTAATATTGTGCTATGCTAATAATACAATATATTGTATATCCATATAATATTGATAATAATATTATAATGTAATACAATATAATGCTAATAATAATATAATATAATAACTGTGTTATCTATTACATGTAATATTGATAATGTTGTGGTGTAGTGGTATAGTAAAATATAGTAATATATAATACTAATATTGTGTTATGCTAATAATATAATATATTGTATATCCATTAAATATTGATAATAATAATATTATAATGTAATACAATATAATACTAATAGTACAATATAGTAATTGTATATTATCTATTATATTTAATATTACTAATAATATTGCAGTATGGTGGTATAGTACAATATAGTAATATCTAATACTAATATTTTGCTATGCTAATCATACAATATATATTGTATGTACATATAGCTTGTAAGCTGTTCTGAGTTCCCTTCGGGGTGAGAAGGGTGGGATATAAATATAGTAAATAAATAAATAGATAAATAGATAAATAATATTAACTCCGTGGTTGCATATTTCACTGTGATTTCACTACTCACCAAATGCTTGGTTCCACATTCAAGTTTTACCTTCTTTCTGAAAACAAGGAAGGAGGAAGCCAATCTAATGTCACTGGGGAGGGAGTTCCACAGCCGAGGGGCCACAACTAAGAAGGCCCTGTCCTTTGTCCCCACCGTTTGCCCTCGAAGGGGGTGGGTCTGAGAGCAGGGCCTCTCCAGAAGATCTTAACATCCAAACTGGTTCATAGGGGGACATATGTTTGGACAGGTAAGCTTGGCCAAATGGTTTAGGGCTTTGTAAGCTAAAGTCAGCACTTTGCATTGTGCCTGGTAGCAGACTGGCAGCGAGTGGCTCTGGTGTAGCAAAGGGGTTGTACGTGCCCTGTACGTCATTTCGGTGAGCAGTCTGGCTGCCACCTGTTGCACTATTTGAAGCTTCCGAACAGTCTTCAAAGGTAACCCCACGTAGAACGTGTTGCAGTAGTCTATTCAAGATGTAACAAGAGCATGGACTACCATGGCCAAGTCTGACTTCTCTGTATAAAGGATATATATTAAAACTTATTTCTGTAAAGTTCATATTAAAAGATCCCAAACAGGGGTGAAACAAAGTGTTTAAAATTCATGCTTAAAACACGTTTTATATCATAGAGAATTTCTATATCATCCATTCGTCTTTTTAGAATGTTACTGTTCTTTTCACTTTTTTCCACCCTCCCACCCCATAACCAAACAACATTTTCCTCTATATCTTTAACCTCTATATCTTTAACCATGACTGGACTGTACAGCCCACGAGGTCTCTTCCAACTCTATGATTCTATGAACACATTTTTCTTAGTCTTTGTACATTATTTGCCTTGGCTTGACCACTTTGTATCCATTCCATTTCTCTTTCATTTCTTCTGTCTTGTCCTCCTGCACATCATATCAAATTATATGTGCTATCATGTCCGATTGGACTTGATCAAACAAATAATTATTCCAATATTCCATTTTTTTTTACATTTTCCTCCATGGCAGTGAAAGTGATGTCAAACTGTGTTAATTCTATGGTGTGGATGCAGAAGGAGGAACAGGCAAAGCAGTCCATGGTTATGTTGTCCAAACGTGCATCTACACAATAGAATTAATGCAGTTTGAGACTACATTGCTTGTCACATATAACATGATTGAGGATGGCATTTAATTGAGTTGTCCAATGTACAGTGACAGTAAAAGTTACTCTATTCATGGCTCTCTTGCAACTGAATCCTGGGATTGAAGTTTGGTGAAGCCTTGGCACACTTTGGTAGAGAATATTTCTAAAATTATGGGTGAGTTTGCACCATAGAATGAGTGCTGTTTGGCACAACTTTTAACTGCTAGGATGGAACAGAGCATTTTATTTGGAAATCTGAAACCATCCAAAATGGCCCACAAGTGTTTCTGAGATAATGACCTTTGCTTTCTGGTTGTTCAGTGTAAACAAACTTTATGTCATGCACAAAAATATTTAAAAATATGTATAAAATAGGCCTTTGGATAGTTGGAATCCGAGTCAAATCATGAAATTCATTTATGTTTCATATATACTGATACAGATCGCCTGAAAGCCAATGTATACAAAATATTTTTAATCAATTGAAACAAAGCTTGTGTACATTGAACCACCAGAAAACAAAACTGTCGCTATAGGCAGAACGTCCCCTATGTAGTATTGCAAAATCCAAAGTACTCTAAAAATCTGAAATTGTTTTCCCGATTCAGTGTAAACAAACTTTATTTCATGCACATCATAATAATAATAAAATAGTAGTATAAAATAACCTTCAGGTATAAGGTGTGCAGCGTAAATGAATTTTGTGTTTAGACTGTAATCCCATCTCTAAAATATCTCATTATCTGCATACAGTATATGCAAATACAGATATTCCAAAATCTGAAAAAAAAAATCCAGAATACTTTTGGATAAAGTATATTCTCCTAGAGACGCTTTCCTATTGAATGTTTTTGTGCAATTGCTACTAGTCAGATCTTTGGGGTAGGTTCTATATTACAGCGATATCATAACAAGTAGAGGGCTTTCGAAGGGAGTCCTGTATCTCATTTTCCTTTTCCTTGATGCTGATAGAGCTTCAGCATAATGATCTCCAATTATCTCCTCCCTCTGGGTGAAGCAATTATGCAGCGTTATGAAAGGAGCATGGAGTACTTTTTATGTAACCTGCATGATGTGGTTGTTTGCATTTGGGTATCTGTCAAAGTTGGTGGGTGTGCCTGGCTATTTGCTAGTCACCAGACTTGTAAATCAACTTCCTTAGTAAGTGGTGAGTTTATCAAGTTTACTTGGAATTGGCCTGCTTCTTTTTGCTTAAATGGCTGTGATCTGATATGAAAGATATTCTTTGTAATGTCATCAAAGCAGGTGGAACAGGTCTGATGTTTTCATTGGTGATTACTTCTTGCCACATTAGTAGTTGGGCATGTCTTTGGAAATATAGGACGGGCTCTTGGATGGCTGGAATGATTTTTGCATATATATTGCATGGTTAATATCTAGCTTGGCGCACACCTTCTTCTTGGTATCATATGACAATTTTCCATGATGATATAATGACAGCTCTTTGTTGATCTGATACGATACAGTGATCTAACATCATATGTCATCAGTATGCTTGCTCCAATATTAGTCATGTTAATCTGGAATATTAGTATACAAAGTAATCTTGTAGCAGTTTAGAGATAGAGACTGAGAGAAAGAAGTTTGTAGCTTAAGATCTCATTGACGAAAGGTGCATCTACACTGTAGAATGAATGCAGTTTGACACCCATGTGAATTGCGAAGGTTCATCATGGGAGTTGCAGTTTTATAAGGTTTGTAGCATTCTCTGCTAACGAGTGCAGGTGCTTCACAAACTACAATTCCTGGTATTTCATAGCAACGAGCCATGGCAATTAAAGCAGTACCAAACTGCATTCATTCTGCAGTGTAGATGCACCTTGTTGTATATGAAAATTGTTGTATCCCATCTTTAATACTTGTTGACAGGGCTGGTGCTGCCATTCAATACTGGCTGATGTTGCTGTCACTGATAGCAGATTTAGGGTGTCATATATACTCTACTATTGTATTTTTACAGTTGGAGATCAGGAGAGAAGCTTCTGGGAGTTTCTCCCTCATGGATCAACAACCTCAGGCCATGTCGTGATGACGTTTTCTGCACTCTCACAGTCAAACCAAATGTCTTGGGTCAGCTTTGCTTTGGGCTGGTGTTACTTTTTAATATGGGGCATTAAACTTTAATTAAACAAAAGGTATGTTACGGTTTGCCAATGACTGAGAGGAAAAATCAATGTTTAAAGTGGTCAAAGTTGTTGTGCATGAATTGGTACCAGTTTGTGAGCTATTAGTTGCTGGTCTGTGATAGATATCAAAAAAGGATGAAAAACATTGTAGTTAATGGACACAGACATGGTTTGGATCCTGGGCAAGTGGAGGAAGAACCCTTCTGGTCTCCCACATCAGATAGTTTAAGCACAATACTTCTTGAACTACACTATGTAACAACATTTGAAAACTTTAAAAAAATTAAATAAAAATACTACATTATTAAAAGATACATACTATAGTAGTTATTAACAGTATGTAACACATTTTGAAACATTTTCTGTTCCTGGTTTGAAAGTGTTATTTCCTGTTTAATTGTGCAGTCGCCTACTTACTTTGAAAGTAGCTGCTATACTCCAGAAACTTCATTTTTGTGGTTACCACAAACTATGTTAAATTTGTTGCGACTCAGTGAGATATTCATAGAAAAACTATAGCAAGATGTGCTTGCAGGATGTCCTACAAAAACAAAGTTTTGGCAGTTTAATCAACTTTTCCCATGTTTTTATGATATGACCAATTAGGAAATGACATTTATAACAAAGGTTGTGTTACTTAGTAGTATCTATCAAGTCTACTAGTAACAGGGATGATGAAATTATAAAGAATTGTTAACAGTTTATAAATATTTGAAGAGGTGGCATGTAACACATGGAATAAGCTTGTTTTCCGCTGTTACAGAGAGTAGAATGTGGACCAGTGGATTCAAACTGAGAAAAACAATTCCACCTAAACATTAGAAATAATTTCTTTACTGTAAGTGCTGTTTGAAGTGGAATTGAGTGCATTGCAAGGAAGTGGAAACTCCTCCTTTGGATGCCTTAGAGTCCATGTTGGATAATGATTTCTTGGAAGCGGTTTAATTGTGTATTCCTGCAGGAGACGTTGGACTAGATGGCCCTTGTAGTTCTTTCCAACCCTGTAATTCTTTGACATGAACTATGAAAGAGTACAAAATTAAAGACTCACAGCTAGAAAACTAATTTATTCTTGCCTTAAGGGGCATAAAGAAAAGAGTTCAAAGGTAGTAACACAGGTTTCCTATAATATAGTAGCTGGGAGCTCAATTCTGCTGCATGAAGTTCTCTAGCTGCAGAAAGTATTACAGTGTAGGAGTTGTGCTGTGAAGTCTATTCTTTCTTGCTTATTTTATTTATATTTTACCTTTGTCTCAACACGGGACCCAGCACAGCTTAGAAGTGTGGAACAAGATAGAGCTGAAGGATGAGAAATCGAAAATACATTTACATAAATAAAAGTTTTCCCTTGGCATTAAGTCTAGTCCCCAAGATTCAAAGCAGATGCCAACATAAAATACAATAAATAACACACACATGTATAGTAAAGGTTTTCCCCTGACATTAAGTCCAGTCGTGTCTGACTCTGGGGGTTGGTGGTCATCTCCATTTCCAAGCTGAAGAGCCGGCATTGCCTGTAGATACCTCCAAGGTCATGTGGCTGGCATGACTGCATGAGCACCGTTACTTTCCATCAGAAGCGGTACCTATTGATCTACTCACATTTGCATGTTTTCAAACTGATAGGTTGGCAGAAGCTGGGCTTAACAACTGGAGCTGCTCATTCTATCCTGCAGATTCGAACTGTCGAGCTTCTGGTAGCAAGTTCGGCAGTTTAGCGGTTTAACCTGCTGCGCCACCGCAGCCCATTCACATTTACATAAGTAATATTTTAAAACACGCTGAGTATAAAATTATTTTATACAGTGCAGATAAAAATACTGTACTCACCACAAAAACCTTCCCACAACCAATGAATTGTCAAATGTCTGTTTCAATTAAATGTTTGTAGCTGCTGACAAAAGGAGAACAGGGAATGCTCTGTTCCCTGGATAGGTATAACAACATAATGGGTTACTTGCAGATGTAGTAATGTATTTTGAATTGGTAGTGATTGTCCTTGCTAAAATCAAATGTATTAATAACATTGAATATATTGTGTAGCTAACATACATAAACATATAAAGTTATCGCTCTTTGTAGATTTCGGATTTTAATTTATGCAGCCCTGAATACTGCAGTGCTAACAAGAATAAGTCAGCACATATAGAAAGCTATTAGTTCATCAAATTTGGTTTGGGCTGAAGAAAGGAATTAGGCCACATTTAATTCATATCAACATTATGGCTGTTCTAATTAATTTTAGCCTTCTTTATCATCCTATTTAAGTCCTTTGAAGCAGGTATAACTTTTCCCTTCTGTTGTTTCCCCCTAATACTTGATAACGTATTTATGTATTTGCTATTGCAATATGAATAAAAAAAACTTTAAAATAAAGAATGTATTTGTAATGTGGGCTAAATGTTTTGTACGGTCATCTTCGTCTGAGTAGCATTTAGCAAATTGAGAAAGGTTACTTATTAATGAAAATCCAGCTGATACTGGGTGTAGACTGCAGTCCTATACTTGTTTCCCTGGGAACAATCCCCAGTTGAACTGTATGGGCCTTTCTAGTGAAAAACTTATATAGGAAGAATACAAGACTTGCATTGGATAGAAAGTGTGAATGAAATTGCCTTGTATGTTTTGTAATAAGATGCTTGTTTCAAAGGGTGAAACACTACCTTCACTAATATTGTAGTATTTTTGACTTTGCAAAAGGAATACTGATCTACACAATGGCTTGCTTATTTGCAGGAGATAAGACCCCAGAATTTGCAAGGATACTAAAAAACCACAGATAATAGCAAATCCTATTGAAATGAAGAACTTCTCCTCCAAGAATACCATAGAGTGCACTGAAGGAAAAATAAAATACCTAGAGAAATATATATATTTTTTCAGATGTGAATAAATAAAATTGCAGATACTGGTTCCATGGATAAGGGAATCATACTGTATTTTAAATGGTTGCATGAGGAAGATAGGGAACAAGAGATAGCTACTTCCATTTCATACAGTTCTGCTTTTACTGTGGATCCTCGGAACAATATATCACCTTGTCTGTCTCCTGAGGAATCTGGATAACGACCAAGTAGCAACAGTAAGAACAGACCATGGAACAGCTGACTGCTTCAAGATTGGGAAAGGAGTACGGCAAGGCTGTATACTCTCATCCGACCTATTCAACTTGTATGCAGAAGACATCATGCGATGTGTGGGGCTTGACGAATCCAAGGCTGGATTTAAAATGGCTAGGAGAAACATTAACAACCTTAGATATGCAGATGATACCACTTTGATAGCCGAAAGCGATGAGGAGCTGAGGAGCCTTGTAACCAAGGTGAAAGAAGAAAGCGCGAAAGCTGGGTTGCAGTTAAACATTAAAAAAAACCAAGATTATGGCAACCAGACTGATTGATAACTGGCAAATAGAGGGAGAAAACGTGGAGGCAGTGACAGACTTTGTATTTCTAGGCGCAAAGATTACTGCAGACGCAGACTGCAGCCAGGGAATCAGAAGGCGCTTCTTGGGAGGAGAGCAATGGCCAATCTCAATAAAATAATGAAGAGTAGAGACATCACACTGGCAACGAAGGTTTACATAGTTAAAGCAATGGTATTCCCCATAGTAACCTACGGATGTAAGAGTTGGACCATAAGGAAGGCTGAGCGAAGGAAGATCGATGCTTTTGAACTGTGGTGCTGAAGGAAAATTCTGAGAGTGCCTTGGACCGCAAGAAGATCAAACCAGTCCATCCTCCAGGAAATAATGCCTGGCTACTGAGCTGCTCTGAGTCCCCCTGCGGGGGTGAGAAGAGCGGGCTAGAAATGACGTAAATAAATAATTAAGAACATAAGAAGAACATAAGAACATAAGAAGAGCCATGCTGAATCGGGCCTCAGCCCATCTAGTCCAGCATTCTGTGTCACACAGTGGCCCACTAGTTGTACACAGGGATCTCTAGCAGAAAGGAGGGCAAAACCCTCACCTGCTCCCGACCCCCACAACCAGTACCGGGGAAAATCCTGCCTGCCTCCATCAACACAGAGGTGGCACTTGGATGTCCATTTTGACTGACTGTCCATTTCAGTAACTACTGATTCAACATTAAAAATATTAAAAATATTAAAAATTAGATTAAAATATTTAGGGGTTAAATCCATGAATCTGTATCCATGAATCCTGCCTTGAAGCTGTCCAGGCTGACAGCTGTCACAACCTCCTCTGGAAGTGAGTTCCATAACCCAATGACCCTCTGGGTGAAGAAATATTTCCTTTATTAGTCCTAACTTTCCTACCTTGGAGCTTTAGGGAGTGCCCCCTAGTCCTAGTGTTGGGTGACAGAGAAAATATTTTTATTCACCTTTTCTATCCCATGCATGATTTTATACACTTCGATCAAGTCACCTCTTAAACGCCGTCTTTCAAGGCTGAAAAGACCAAGGCGTTGCAACCTGATTTCATAAGGGAGCTGCTCCATCCCTTGGATCATTTTTGTTGCCCTTCTTTGTACCTTTTCCAGTTCCGTTATATCCTTCTTATCCAGAATTGTACACAGTACTCCAGATGTGGCCTCACCATAGATTTGTAGAGAGGCAATACAACATTTGCCGACCTATTTTCGATTCCCTTCCTGATCATGCCAAGCATAGAATTTGCTTTTTCCCTGCTGCAGCGCACTGGGTTGACATCTTCATTGAGCTGTCCACCAAAGATCCCTTTCCTGGTTTGTCTCAGAAAGCTTTGATCCCATCAGTTGATAAGTGTATTTGGGGTTCTTTGCCCCGATGTGCATGACTTTACACTTGTTTAGGTTAAAATGCATTTGCCACTTTGTTGCCCATTCACTCAATTTCGAGATTAAATATTCACTGGAGGGGAAGGATATTGGAGGCAAAAATGAAGTACTTTGGCTACATAATGAGAAGACAGGGAAACTTGGAGACGATAACGATACTGGGGAAAATGGAAGGAAAAAGGAAGAGGGGCCAACCAAGGGCAAGATGGATGAATGTTATCCTTAAAGTGACCGGCCAGGATTTTGACGGGGGGGGCTGAGTTTGTTTGGGGGGGCTGAGACTGGGGAAGTGGTTTACCCGCAAACCTTTTGTATTGTTATCCCAATAACCCCAACATGGTGGGATGCATAACAGTTTCTGTACCATCTGGGCTGGTCCATGAAGGTCACAGGAGCTCTCTCAAAGGAGTCGGAAGTGACTGAACGAATAAACAACAAAAAGAGTTACACTTTAAAAATGTAGCTGTTACGAGTTACATAAAAATGTATCTTAAGAACAAACCTGTAGAACCTAATGTGTTTATAATCTGTACAAGGCAAAAGTAAATGACTTCTTTTCTCTACGAACTGCTTGGTTTTGACTTTGGTGAGAGCCAGCATGTTGCTGTGGTTTGACTGTTGGGCTATGACTTTGAAGGCCAGGATTTGACTTCCTCTTGGTGACCTTAGGCAAGTCACACTCTCAGCCTCAGAGGAAGAGCAAATCCTGCCAAGAAAACCTCATGATAGGTTCACCTTAGGGTCACCTTAAGTAGGAAATGACAGGCAGCAGTGACAACAGCGGAAGCGGAAGAATTGAGTGCCCAGCAGTTTGATCAACCACTTGCACCAGTTGTTGAGGTCCTTTCATAGTCTACAATTCTATCATTACACAATGTAACAAAATTTGGAGAAAAAAAATCATGTCCCTGGTTTAAAAATATTATATCCTGTTTAATTGTGTGGTACTTATTTTAAAAGTATTAGTTGTACTCCAGAAACTTCATTTTTGTGACTGCCGCCAACTATGCTGAATTGGTTGAGATTCTAGGATATATTCATTGAACAACTATAGCAAAATGTGCTGCAGGATGTCCTACCAAAATACGTGCAGTTTAATACACTTTTCCCATGTTTTTATGATAAAACCATTAGGAAATGACATTTATAACTCAGGAACAAAAATCATGTTAGATAGATTGCACTTTAATTGCTGTGGCTGCATCACATGGAACACAGTTTGTAGTTTGGTGAGGCATTAGAACTAAATACGGGATTTCTGCAATTTTAAGAAATGCTTTCCCCCCATTTAAGGCATCTCTGAAAATGGGGTGTGGGTGCTTTTTATATATAGTCATTCTCCCCCTCTTTCTATATATTCTGTATGTGTATACTGCATATTCATAGATGTATATATATTTGTATATAAATAAAGCTTTTTTCTGTTGATGGTACTGAAATTAGTGTGTGACTTACAAACAATGGCATCTTAGAATCAAAGAAACTAAACTGAACTAAATCCTAAAATTCCATAAAGATGGAACGGTGGCAATTAAAGGGGAATCATAGTGCTATACTGGCAGTCCCCGAATTACAAATAACTCATAGTTAAGAACATGGGTGAGATAACAGGAAGGGAAATCTACCCCTTGGAAGGGAAATTCACTCCTGAAAGAGTTATCATGGGGAAAATGTGTCTCCACTGAAGCTTTATCACCAAGCCTTGTTTTCACAAGCCAATTTTTTCAAAATTCAATTCTCACAAGGTCAGAAAGTAAGGGGAAATATTCTGAACAGGGGTTCAGACAGCAAAAGAAACACCACAGGGGTGTTAACTCCTCTCTATGCTACCCAAAGCTAATATACAGTATATAAATATATATTTCACTGGAGTTACACTTCAGAAATGTACCTGTTCTAACACATTCAACTTAAGAACAAACCTGTGGAATGTATCATGTTCATAACTTGTGGTCAGTCGGTAATTGTAGGTATGACATGGCTTCTGGTCATTCATGGCTATCAAAATTGTGACTACTATTACATATGAATTAAGATTAGTTTACAATACTTTAAAATACTTACGTGAACATCCAGTTGTGTTGAATCCGGGGGCCCATCTATACTGCTGTATAATGAAGTTTAAAATTGTGTTATATCAGTCTGCATTGACCATATAATGCAGTTTCGAACGCCATTATCTCAGTGTAGACAGGGCTTAGGTAATCAGAGCATAAAACAATGTCTGTTTTTCTTCTTTGAAGTTATATTGTGAAATGGAGTATTACAGCACATAATTTCTACACAACTTGTGTATTGAAACATTGAAACATCCTCTCCCCTCTGTTATTTAACATCTATATGCAGCCGCTTGCACAGCTGGTCCGGAGTTTTGGGCTTGAGTGTCACCAGTACGCTGAAGACACTCAGCTCATTCTGAGGATGGAGGGCAGGCCTGGAACCGTCCCTGATAATTTCCAACGCTGCCTCGAAGCCGTTACTGGATGGCTGCGAGCCAGTAGGTTGAGGGTGAATCCAGCGAAGACGGAGTTCTTGTGGCTGGGTCGTCCAGGTGGTGGGGATGTCCAGCTACCGACCCTGGACGGTGTGGCGCTATGCCCATCGCCTTTAGTAAAGAGCATGGGAGTCCACTTGGACTCCCAGCTGACCATGGAGACCCAGGTCTCTGCGGTCAGCAAGTCTGCTTTTTTCCATCTTAGACAGGCGAGGCGGCTGGCCCCCTATCTATCTCGGAACGACCTGGCCACGGTGATCCAAGCCACGGTCATCTCGAGACTAGACTACTGTAATGCGCTCTATGTTGGCCTTCCTCTGTCGGTGACCCGGAAGCTCAAGCTGGTGCAGAATTCTGCCGCCCGACTCCTGTCTGGAACACCAGCTGGTAGTCATATAACAGCTACCTTGCGGGTTCTGCACTGGCTACCAATCGAGCACCGGATCACCTTCAAAGTGTTGGTTCTTACCTTTAAGGCCTTGCACGGCCTGGGGCCAGCGTATCTGAGGGACCGTCTCTCTCCATATTGTCCCATGAGACCACTGTGGTCGGAGGATACCAACCTCTTGGATGTCCCCTCTGTGAAGCTCGTGAGGTTGACTGCAACCCGCAGGAGGGTGTTCTCCGTTATTGCGCCCACGTTGTGGAACGCCCTCCCCGCGGAAACGCGCGCCATTCAGGACTTGCTTCCCTTTAGACGGGCGTGCAAGACCTACCTTTTCCAGCTGGCTTTTAGCCTGTAGGTCTTGCCTGCGCACAGCCCGCTCTGTCACCTGTAGTGCTGTACTTTACACACATGGTTTTAACTTCTACTGTGTTATGCTGTATTTTAACTGCCGTGTTTTAACTGTTGCTATGTTTTTATCGTGTTTTACCCGGCGCTTGTGAGCCGCCCCGAGCCCTCCGGGAGTGGCGGCATAGAAGCCCAATAAATAAATAAATAAATAAATAAATAAATAAAACTGTCACACACATTTTCTGATAAGAAAAAAAACATCTACCTTTCTTAGTTTAGGTACACTAACGATCCATTTAAAAATGTATTGGGTTCTTCTGATGAAGTTGAATGCTTATGAAAAATATGTGCAGAGTCCCCGTTTTTGTCTCTAGTAAAGAAACAGTTGTGCTAAAAGTTGTGCTTGGATTACTTAAATACAGCACTAGATTGGTCCTTAAGGTAGGGCAAACGGTTAGAATAGGCTCCTGGGATGTTAATACTATTCTCTCTTTCTCCATGATTTCATCATTGACAGACCACACTGTTCCCAACTACTTTGTTGATTGTGTCATCTGAGGTCCGCATAACAAATGGAGTAAACTTCATGGGTGTTCTATGCCTGTGTTGTTCAGAACTGGCTTAATACCACAGAACCAACTGTGCGCTCATACTTTCCTTTGAAGCTTATTTGGGTGGACTTAAGCTATGTTAAGCTCTGGAATCTCTTCAAAGCACAGAAGTGTAGCATGGGTTTCTTTAATAAAACTGAGCATTTCATCGAACATGGTGATGGACTCAGAACCAATCAGAAATTCTTTAAAATCTAAAGATGAGAAGACAGAAAGGGCATAATTTATATTCCCTGTCTCCAAGTGACACTAGACAATGGTCCTGAACTTGTGGGTCCTCAGGTGTTTTGGCCTACAACTCCCAGAAATCCCAGCCAGTTTACCAGCTGTTACGATTTCTGGGAGCTGAAGGCCAAAACACCTGGGGACCACTGCACTAGAAGAATATAAAAATCTTAGAAAGGCTAGTAAAGGTAAAGGTTTCCTTTTGACATTAAGTCTAGTTGACTCTGGGGAATGGTGCTCATCTCCCATTTCTAAGCCGAAGAGCCAGTGTCATCCATAGACACCTCCTAGGTCATGTGGCCGGCATGACTGCATGGAGTGGTATCTATTGATCTCACATTTGCATGTTTTCGAAGGTTTGCAGAAGCTGGGGCTAACGATGGGAGCTCACCCCATTCCGTGGATTCGAACTACCAACCTTTCGGTCAGCAAGTTCTGCAGCTCAGTACTTTACCCCACTGCGTCACTGTGGCCCCACAATATGCTAGTACTGTAGTATAAATGGGTGGGGATCTTTTTATTTGGCAGTCAGTATTTGGGTAAGACACCATTTTCTTTCTCCTTCTGACTGGAAGTGAGATTGTAGATATATACGAGGGTGGGTCAAAAAGTCAGTGACTTTTTGAATAAAACACAGGTTTTTGGATAGAAAATCACTTTATTTTTCAACGTAGTCTCCTTTGAGCTCTATACACTTTGTCCAACGTTTCTCCAATTTTTTTTATCCCTTCCAAAAAATAAGATTTGTCGAGGTCATCAAAATAGGTTTTTGTTTGTGAGATGATTTCATTGTTGGAGTCAAATCTCTTTCCGCTGAGCCATTTCTTCGGTTTTGGAAACAAGAAATAGTCACTCGGGGCTAAATCCGGAGAATAGGGCGGATGAGGGAGCAATTCGTATCCCAATTCATGGATTGTTGCCATGGCAACTGCACATGTGTGCACCCTTGCATTGTCCTGGTGCAAAATAACTTTTTTCTTGGCCAAATGCAGACTTTTTTTTTCAAATCCTCATTAAATCGACCCAATAAGTTGGCATAATATTCGCCATTGATTGTTTTACCCTTTTGAAGGTAGTCAATGTGGATTATACCGCGTGCATCCCAGAAAACGGTCACCATGACTTTATTGGCTGACAAACCCACCTTGGGCTTTTTTGGCGCCAATTCACCCCGAGAAACCCACTGTTTTGACTGCTGTTTGGTCTCTGGTGTGTTGTGGTGGATCCACGTTTTGTCCACGGTTATGAAATGGCGCAAAAACCCATCCATATTGCGGTTGAACAACGCCAAACACTCCTGCAAAATTGTCACACGATTGCGTTTGTGGTCGATTGTGAGCAAACGTGGCACTCATCTTGCGGAAAGTTTTCTCATACCCAAGTGATCATTTAAAATTGAAACCTCTGAGCCATGTGAGATGCCTGTGGCTTCCACAATCTCTCGCACTTTCAATCTCTGATTGGCCAACACCATTTCGTGAATCTTTTCAGTTGTTTTGGGTGTAGAGACCTCAACTGGGCGTCCAGAACGTTCGGCATCTTCCATGCTTGTACGGCCACAACAAAATTCAGTAAACCACCTTTTTACCATTGAAATTGATGGTGCAGAGTCCCCATAGTATTTATCAAGCTTAGCCTTGGTTTGAGTGATAATACTTAATAATACTTAATGAGCACACAAAATTCACTTTTTTCCATTTTCTCCTCAAATCACGCGGTAGTCTGTTATCAATGGCTGTCAGATACAAACTAAATGATGCAGCTTGTTCAAACTTTGACAGGAGTCAACTGACAGTCAACTGACAGATGCCTGTTGACAGGAGCAGTGTTGCCCTTTCAGTTAAGAGGCGGGAAATTCAAAAAGTCACTGACTTATTGATCCGCCCTCATACATGCTTATATGGGAATACATTCCTGCCATAAAATTAACATTAGTTAAACTTGCATTGTGCTGCCTGCAAGAAATACCGATACACAGTAGAAACCATCTCTTCTGTTTGTGTTCCTCAACTAATTGGCAGAATGGAAACCTTGGTTACCGATATTCATTTTAGTCTTTTTTTGGCCAAGTGATGTAATACTCTGAACAGACTGCCGTAGCTACTTGAGAACCTAGAATTTTAACATGAAAGAGCAAGGGATGAACCGCCTAATGCTGTTTCTTTTTTTAAATAAAAAATTAACAGTAATGTTGGACCTCTGTATCCAGGGCCATTATATGCCCTTATATATAACTAGCTGTACCCGGCACGCGTGGCTGTGCCCTATTTAGGAGATGCGAGAAAGTCTGAGTATGTAAGGGTTGGAATTGATGTTACTTATGGTCTTGGTGGGGTCATGGCTGTGTCGTTGTGGGTTGTTCTGGTGGGTGGGATGTTGAAGTCCTGTGGAGTTGTCGGTGTGTGGTGTTCCTGGCGTTCTGCAGAGCTTGTGGATATACAATGTTTTTTGTCTTTCCGTCTGCTGTGTTGATGTAGAGGTTCAGTGGTTTCCCAACTCTGGAGCATGCTACGTAGAGTTGTCCGTGGGAGAAGCATTCTGTGTCAAGGTCTGTGCTACAGATTTTCAGTGTTTGTCCTTGAGCCTTGTTTATGGTGATGGCACTAGCTATTGTAGTGCAGTGTCTTTCTGTTCTGGCGTTTGTTCTGCCCTTTTTTGTGTGATGTATGTAGCGTTGTCGAGTGTGTCATGATAGAAGTAAGTAGATTTCTCTCTCATCAATGCTGTTCTTTTAGGAGGCATGGCTTGTCTTTTGGGTCATCTTATGCCTGTGTAGAAGGAAGGAATGGCATACAAATGGGTTGAGCAGTAGACGCAAGGTTGTGTTATGTGCGTATTGTGTTGTGTGTAGGTATTACTTTTGTGTTATTCTGGGGGTATGTGTTTGTCAGTGGTGCCTGTGTCCCTGGTGCCCTATTTGTCTCCCTCCTAGATGGCCTTGGCAGTTTAACCCTCAAACACCAACTGATTCAACTGAATTCACTCAGCATTCTAATCTAGCCTTGGCTGGCTTGGGCCACCGTTACTATGGTAACTGATGCTGGCCAATGGGTTTTGCTGGCAGCCTGTCTCTGTGAGTCGTTTGACGACGGGACCTCCTTTATATAATAGATGGAACATGAGCATCCATGGATGTGGCATTCCCCAATGGCCTTTTAGACCTAATCCTAAGGGTTCACTTCTATTGTTTCAGATATTTGTTCCCTCACTTATCACAGGGGTTATGTTCCAGGATCAGCCGTGATAAGTGAAAAACCGCGAAGTTAGGGACACCACCCTCTCCTTCGCTCCTCACCCTCTTTTCCTTCCTCTCCCTCCTCCTCGTTGCTGCCTGGGCCTTTTGCCGCTGCTTGGGCCATGCAATTGAGGAGGCAGTGGCGGTGTTGTGGGGCCCAAGCGGCAGCAAGAAGCCCCGGCGGTGACGAGGAGCAGGAACAGGAAGGTAAAGAGGACGAGGAGGGAAGAAGTCCACCCTCCCACCCTCTTTACCTTCCTCTTCCTCCTCTTCGCCATCACCTGGGCCTTGCTTGACTCAAAAGCTTATACATGTTTGCACAAAGCTATAGATCAGTGGTTCTCACCCTGTGGGTCCCCAGGTGTTTTGGCCTACAACTCCCAGAAATCCCAGCTGTTAGGATTTTTGCGAGTTGAAGGCCAAAACATCTGGGGACACACAGGCTGAGTACCACTGGTATAGACTGTGGACATATCCAGACTGAAAAAAACCCTTGATTTTGTTCCTATGCTTTTCACTTTGTACTGGGTAAAAATAAACTGAGTTGAGGAGCTGGTGTAGAATCATAGAGTTGGAAGAAACCAGGAGGGCCATCCAGTCCAACCACCTGCTGCACAATATAACCAATCCTAACAGATAACCACCCACTCTCTGTTTTAAAACCTATTATCTGTGCATTTCATTTTTTTCCTGCGTACATTTCTCTCTCTTGACTTTAATTTTTTTAAGTTTTAGCTCTGCTCCAGATCCTAATCCCTGTGGTAATCACTATCCTTCCTAATTTACAAATCTACAAATTTGACAAATAGGGCTAATCCATTTTAATGTTTGTTCATCTTTATGTGTTTTTAATCTGTGTTTTAAATGATTTAAGTTTTTATAATAAAGGGAAATATTTCTTCACCCAGAGGGTCATTGGGTTATGGAACTCACTTCCAGAGGAGGTTGTGACAGCGGTCAGCCTGGACAGCTTCAAGGCAGGATTAGACACAACCATGGTACCAAGGGAATCAGTAGTTACTGCCATCCATCATTTCTCTCTTTTGACTAGGCAATTTTTACTGGTTTTAGCTCGGAGCAGGTCAGGATCCTAGCCCCTCTGGTAATCACTATACAACTAATTCACTGTGTGATACAGAATGCTGACTAGATGGGCTAATCCATTTAAGCATGGTTCATCTTTATGTGTTTTTAATCTGTGTTTTAAATGATTTAAGTTTTTATCTCTTGTATTTTTTCTCTGTTATACCCTGTTTGGGCCGGGAGTTTAGCACAGTGGTTAAAAGCTGTAGCTGCAAGCTGTAAGATCTGAACTGACAAGTTCAAATCCCCCTGGGCTGACTTGGGTAAGTCAGCTGTGAGCCCTGCCCCAGCTAACCTAAGCTGTCGAAAGCTAGCTGCACGTAGAAAATTAGGTACCGCATAAGCGGGGGAGGTATCTTAAAAAAAAGAACTTTTAACTTCAATAAAATATAAATATTGAAGATGAGTACCGGAAGAGGCTGGCAGGCTCCTCATTGGAAAGAAGGAGGGAGATAGCAAGGAGGATGGAACAACAGCGGCCCCTTGTGACAGAATGGAGCAGCAGAATAAACAACAACAATACCCGGTTAAGCCAAGATGAACAGGCTCAATCCAGAAGATCCTCCTGTTATTTATTTATTTATTTATTTATTTATTTATTTATTGTTCATTTTTGTATTCCGCTCCTCCCAGCAGGCTCGGGGCGGATAGATATAACTTGGGCAACATGTCCTTGTATGTCTAAAAGCATAAAAACATAAAAACACATTAAAACACATTACATGCCAGGGTTGGGAGGTACGGCATGGTTCTTAGTCCAGTGTGCCTAGTTGTAGGGCCGTCTTGCCTTAGGGGCCAGTTGATGGCCTTGTATGTCTTATATGCCTTGTATGCCTTGTATATGCTTTGTATGCCTTGTATGTCATAATCGGCAGGAATTGTCTGCTGTATGTGTCCTGTAATCCGCACTGAGTCCCCTTCGGGGTGAGAAGAGCGGAATATAAATAAAGTGTATTATTATTATTATTATTTGAAGCCTTAAGGTGAGGCAATAGAGAAATACATTATTATTTTACTATTATCATTATCATTGTCATCACCATAGAGTAATTTCTAGAGATGTTTAAAGTACTGGGCTTACAAAAATCTCTGATTGTACTAACAGCTGACAGAAAATATTTTGGGATAAAACTGTGTGTGGATCTCTTAAATAACATATGAAAGAACAGCAACAAATGTGTGAGTTTTTGGTCTTTTAAATCAATCTAGATGCACCCTATATGCCTACTGCCAAAGTGTGTTTCTGATAACATACTGTGACATTTGCAGTTCTTGATGATGTTCTATATCTAGCTCCAAATCTTCCCACCTGTTTTAAAACTAGAAGAGCTCTGAAGATCAAGTATAGCAAGTTCAAGTGAGTGGCTGATAATACTATCCACAAAGTGTTTCAGAATGCCTTTCTTGTTGTGTACATTACTTAACTAGCTTATTATATTGCTGCCGTTCCACTACTTCTGACCAAATCTTCATGGGATTTGTTATCAGTTAATTCCTACAATTATCCAAGTTAATTTGGGTGTCAAAATATAACCTGGTGTAGTTCAGCCATACTCTGTTTGACAAATCCTGTGCTTTGCTTAACAACATGGATAGGAGTAGTATGTCCTTCGGATGTTGTTGGACTCTGAGCAATCCTACACATGCTGACTGTTCAATCTGTTCTGTATGAACTGTAAACCTAAGGCACATTTGAGTCTTGTCACTTTGTTAGGTACAAAATTGCCCAATGCAGTATTTTTGCCTATCCGTTATACCCTTTGGGAAGCTGGACTGTGCCCTAAAGACATCTGTTGGAATGACATTGAGCCAGTAAGTGAGATGAATATATACAACCTCAAGAAGACAGTTGAATATATCTGCTAAATACAGACTTGATTTATCTTATCCTATGTCAATAAATGCCAAATGTTTCTGGCTGATACCTGTAGCTTGATCCATGCTGCTCTGGTGAACTCAAGTTCGTCTTTCTTGTTTCTGCCCTGGGAGGGTGAGGAGAAGGAGATGGAATAATAATGATGATGGTGGTGGAATAATGATGATGATAATGATGATGATGATACTGGAAAAGCTGACACAATATGAGGATTTAAAGCCAGTAAAGGTGGTCCCAGTGGTGATCGGCACACTGGGTGCACTTAAACACAATCGGTGCTGACAAAATTACCATTTGTCAGCTTCAAAAGGCCATTCTACTTGGGTCTGCACACATTCGCCGATACATCACACATTCCTAGATACTTGGGAAGTGTCTGTGACGATGTTTACCCTTATGGATCCCCCAATTTCTCTGAGGGAGGGTCCTTTATATGTTTTGCTACCACCATATACTAAGAGATCTCCTAGAGCAGTGGTTCTCAAACTTTTTGGCCTACCACCCCCTTTCCAGAAAAAAATTTGCTCATCGCCCCCCTAGAAATTAATTTTTAAAATGGAACAGAACCTTTTAGGGATTAGAACTCCATTGCCCATTTGAATTGCATCAAGGATATAATATTATATTATTCTATTTTCATAGACATGCTCTCTCGTTGCCCTCTGTAGTTTGCTTGTGTTTTGGCAAGGTTTCCCAATGTTCTTTTCCATGAATCAATCAGGGCCAGCTAACATCTCTCAACAAAGGATCCCCCCAGGCAATAACCAGCCAGGCACTGAAGCTGCAAGGCCACTCAATGCTAATCAAGGTGGCCAATTTCAACATTCACACTTGCCTCAAGCAAACTAGACTTCTTTCTCCCACCCTGGACATTCCACTTGCCTAGTTTCCAACAGACTTCACAACCTCTGAGAATGTCTGCCATAGATGTAGGGGCGAAAGGTCACAAGCGCGCAAATGTGTGTGCTTGCAAGTTGCAACAGGGCTGTATGGCGTGGGAGGAGTTCAGGAGGGGAAGGGGCGTGCTCTGCGCAAGGTCTGCCCCCTCCTCTCCGGAGCTCCGCCCACGCCAACGGAGCTCTATGGCGTGGGTGGAGATCAGGAAAGAAGGAGGGCAGGCTCTGCGCAACCCAACGCCAGGGCCACGGTACCGCCCCTTTCTAGGCTTCAGTGCCCACCAAATTCATTGGAGGCTTCTACACCCGCCTCCAAACATGTGACCGCCCACCGGGGGGCGGTAGCGCCCACTTTGAGAATCACCGTCCTAGAAATTGAGAAGGAGAGACTTGCTTGTAGATGAAACAGTAACTTAGTTTATTTGTATTGTTCTTGTGACAAATGTGTAATGGTTTCAAAAGTATAAATGCTTGTTGGTTACAAAGATGTGTATATTCTCTTAGGAAGTCGTTACAAAACAAATTTCAGCATAAGTTTCATTCAAGCCTTTCCCTCTTTCCGAAAGGACTTGTATAATAACCCTTGACAACTGATTTCTAACTATCTTTAACTTGACATAGAGATCCTGACTGTTTGGTCCTTTAAACCCTCTCTACTGTCATTAGCTTTCTGCTATCAGTCCCTATCTTAGCTATTCCCTAGCTAATTCTTCAGCTGACTTCAGCTAACTACCTAACTGACTCCAGCTCACTGACTAACAGATTCTCTCTGGCTCGGCGGAAAGGGATTTGACTCCAACAATGAAATCATCTCACAAACAAATACTTATTTTTTGGAAGGGATAAAAAAAATTGGAGAAACATTGGACAAAGTGTATAGAGCTCAAAGGAGACTACGTTTATATGAGTCTGAATTGCCACATAATCTGGGATAAACAGAAAACCTCAAATCCTGGGATATAGGGCGTGTCTGGAAGGACCCCTTGTGGCTTGAAACAGAGTACAACAGTGATCTTCCTCTCTATGGAGTACCTGTCAGCAGGGGTGGTCCTACAGGCCAAGTAAGCGGCCGCATAGGGCGCCATCTGGGAAGGGGGTGCCATCCTGGCCGCATGGGGCGCCATCCTGGCCCTGCCGATGTTCCTCAGGCAGCGCCGTAGCTGCCTGCTTTTGGGCCCCGGCATTGTGCGCTCCGACGCTGCTTCTGGGCATGCCTGGAGGTTTTCGCGCAGGCGCAGTTGCTCCGGAGCTGAAGTTGAGAGCAGGAGCAACTGCACATGCGCGAAAACATGCCCAGTAGCTCCCTTGCGCAGAAGCCTGTAAGCAAAGCACTCCCTATCGGGCAGGCAGGGAGTGCTTCCCCTCTCCCTTTGTCTCTGCCGCGCGTGCGTTTGCGGGGAAGGAGAAAAGAATCAGTGAAGGAAGTGTAAGTGAAGGAATGAATGAAGGGCTTTCCTCCTCCTCCTCTGTGGCCTCTTCTCTCCCTCCTTCCTTTCTTCGGCTCTATTTCTGTCTAGACCTGAGGGGCCTGAGGCTATGAGGAGTTGTGGGAGTTGGAGTCCAAAACACCTAGAGGGAGGGAGGGCCCAAGTTTGCCCAGGCCGTGCTGCCTGTATTCGACCTCATTTGAACATTTTGGCTGTTTTTATATTTACATTTACATTGGGATCCTAATTTTGGACTTATGGGAGACTCACTCCTATGAATTATGAGACGGGTGGTAGGTAATATATTCTGATTTTGATGCATTTACATTGCATTTCTTGTTGAATATTATACAGTTCTGCTTAATATTGTCATACAATATAATAAAAATACAATATAACAATAGAATAATGATATATTTTATATTACATGTAATATTACAAACAATATTGCAGTATAGTGGTATTGTACAAAATAGTAATATATAATATTTTATTTTGGGTTATTTGAGTTTTATAGGAGTCATGAAAATATTTAGTAGAGGATAATTTTATTTAAATAAATAATTTTATTTATTATTTTATAATAATAATAATGTAATAGAATGTTATATTATATTATAATGTCAATATATTATAATCTAATTATATTGTAATGTAGTATAATATAATTATGATATAATATAGTATGAGTATGGTATATATTGTATATACATTGATACAATATAATACTACTAATGGTATTGTGATATTATAATTGTATATTTGTTTTACATGGGGGGGCCAAAATAATGTTCGCTTACCATTTAAAATTACCTTAGACCGCCCCTGCCTGTCAGCCATGTACTTTGCGGGGAGACCAAAGAAAGGATAAAATTGTTTTGTTAATAGAAATGGGAAAACATAATTTTGAATAAGTGTCCAAAATGTGGTTCAAAGCAGCATCTATTAAAAAAATAAATATTAAAAAGAAGCATTTACAGTATATTGTATTTTCTACTTCCTTTTTTGCTTTGCTTCTGTGACAATTCCTACCTAATTTCACCTGTAGTCTCTTGTTCTGAGTTTGTAACATTATTTTAATATGTTTTATAATATGTTTTTAAAAATCTACCTTTTTTGAGTTGTTTTTTATTTATTCATTCTCTCAGGAGTCCTTGTGACCTGAGAGGTAATACAGAAATACTTTAAATACATAATTAAATACATTTCTTCTTTGTCTCTGGTGCAGCTTTTGAGATTCTCTAGGAATGCTCTTACACCTGCTTTCCTAATTATCTTTTCCTGCAGCAACATCTTTTGCAAGTCCAGCTCTTTTCCCCTAGAAATCATTCATGATTTCTTTACTGCACTTTGTCCTTCTGTGCTTTCAGACTTTGGACTGAACCAAATGCAGTGTAGATGCCATGGATCAGATGGCATCTTACATTTTTACTAGTGGGAGAGGTGGTAGCTATTTATATCTCTCTCTCTGTCTTTCTCGCTCAATGACTTTTCCCCCTTAATATTTTATTTTTCTGACCTAAATCACTGTCCCTTGATTCTGCTTATAGTTTTGTAATGAAAAAGCATTAAGGTACAGAGCTAAGAAATTACTTTGCTCTTTTTACCTGCGTCACGTTTCTTAGACACTAACCATATTCAGTTTTTAGCAGGCCATGCTGATGAGGATTTTGCCTTCCCATGAAATTAAAATAAGTACGCTTACTTTTGATGTCTTGGTAGCATGATTAGGATATTGATGTATTGTCGAAGGCTTTCATGGCCGGGATCACTGGGTTGTTGTAGGTTTTTCGAGCTGTTCTAGAACAGGGGTGCCCACACTTTTTCAGCATGCGAGCTACTTATAATAAAACCAAGTCATAAAGATCTACCTACCCCCTCAAGGCTGGAGAGGGGAGGGGGCGGGGGAGGAGCTTGGTGTGGCCTGGCTCCACCCCCTCTGGCTTCAGCTCTACCAGCAGCTGCTCCAGGCTTGAGGGTGGCAGTGCCAAGCCAGCCTTGTGCTAGCTATGCCACCACTGGCTTGGCACTGCCATCCTCAAGCCTGGAGAAGCTGCTGGTAGAGCGGAAGCCAGAGGGGGGCAGAGCCAGGCCGCGCCAAGCCCCACCCCCTCCTCTCTGGCTTTGGAGCTCCCAGGAGCTTCTCCAGGCTTGACGATGGCAGTGCTAAGCCAGTGGTGGCATAGCTTGCACAAGACTGGCTTGGCCCTGCCCTCCTCAAGGCTGAAGCAGCTACTGGAAGTGCCGAAGCCGGGGAGTGGGCGGGGCTTGGCACAGCCTGGCTCCGCCCCCTCTGAGAGGCACCCCATCCGGCTGCGATCGACCTCCTTCGGTCCCACAATCAACTGGTCGATTGCGATCGTCTACCGGACCTTGGGCCGGAATTCCGGTCACTGATCACCTGGGGGGCCAAGCTCCCGGCTCCGGCCCCTCCCCACCCCTCCCCTTCCCTGGCTCCACCCCTCCCCTCCCCTATTTTTATTTTTTATTAAAAAGCTGAGCGGGCCGCAGGCAAGTGGCTGGCGGGCTGTGTACGGCCCGCGGGCCGCCTGTTGGACAGGCCTGCTCTAGAAGCTTTATCTCCTGACGTTTCACCCACATCTATGTCAGGCATCCTCAGAGGTTGTGAGGTCTTACAACCTCTGAGGATGCCTACCATAGATGCAGGCAAAACGTCAGGAGAGAATGCTTCTAGAACATGGGCATACAGCCTGAAAAAACGTACAACAACCTAGGATATTGATGTTATCCAAGGAGATATTTTTATGTGAGAAAGTCATATTTCTCCCTTTTATTGAATATTGATTACAGCAAGGTTGAGGAACTTTGGCCTTCCATATGTCACTGCATTCCTGCTTCCATCAACCCAGCCAGCATGGTTATTAATCTGCATAAAATCCTTTTGATACTTTCATACGTTTACCCTTGAATATTGAGAATCTATGTTGCAGATAAATTTTAATTGTGAAAACCTTTTGCTTTTGTATGTCTCTTCTTACAGAACGTGATGAATTGAAGGAGGTATACCTGTATATGATTTATATTCCACAGTAAGGTCTGCTTTATAGCTGGCAGTGTTGCATATGATATGTGGGGGAAAAATAATATGTAGGACCCACTGGAAGAAACATGTCCATAAGCTCAAATTTTCCTCAGTGTTCGTGAGACAAGAACCTAAGAAAATACTAAGAGACCTGGAGTGTCTACTATCTGTATATCTAGCCCACTTTCTATGCAGGTTTTAAGTGTTTATTGAAACGCTCTTGAAATTACCTCCCCCACCACTATATTTTTTCCCTTTTTCCACCATTTTTTCTTTTTATTTCTTTTTTATGTTATAGAAAAATAGTTCAATAAAAATGTTTTAAATCCCCCCCATTCCCCTCCCTTGCCCAGACTGGAAAAAGAAAAACAACCCTTCATTCTCTCCATTTTCTTTATCAGCACAAGGTGTGTTCACCGATGTAGGTGAACCTGAAGAACCCAACACACTTTCCATTTTGTACACTTGAGCTTCAGCGGGGTAGCAGCTCCCATTTTTAATAAGGGCTTCCTGTGTACGCTTCTCTGCAGAGACGGCAATGATAATTTTTAATAGGGGCTTATTGTGAGAGATACGATCTCTCCCTTTGGAACTCATTGACTAAACAGATCCTCTCCTGTTCTTGAGCACTTCCTAAATATGTTTCCTTTATGCATTTTGAAAGGAAGGGAAAAAACTTCGTTACATGCCCCAAATTTCGCTCTTGACCATGGATCAAAGCAAAATCCATAATTTTTGGCACCAAACATGTCCTTGCCTTATACATGAGGTCAACCTATATACAAGTATATAGGGTGCTTTGAAAAGAAATTAACCTTATATATATACTGTATTTATTTATTTATTATGGTCGATGATCACCAAAAAAATGAGCAAACGTTGGAATAGGAACATTTAGGTATTCAGAAACTAATGTTAAGTCACCAGAAGTCTGTAACAGGTAGTGGAGAGGGCACAGGGCTATTTATTTATTTATTTATTTATTTCCGGCATTTTACCCCGCTCTTCTCAACCCCCGGGGGGGGACTCAGAGCGGCTTCCAAAAAGGCACAATTCGATGCCAACACAGTAAAACACATAAAACACAGTATAAAACCCCCCAAAACATTACACATTAAAATACAATTACATCAACATATCATACACATTCATTTAAGTTTAAAAAAAAGGTGCTGCCTTGTGCTAGTGTGCAAACGCCTGGTCCCATATATAACCTGTTTGTAGCTCCCATCAACCCTATCCAGTAGGCATGGGCAGTCCATGGTTCTAAATGATTCTAAAGTATTTACAAAACATGAGGATGCTGGTGCTTTGCTTCTAAAATGTTGCTAAAATTCTGGTGGTGAAAATTTCAGAACGTTAATAAAACTCAAAATTTTATTATTTAGTTATTGGTGATTTTTATAACAAAAAATTGAAAGTTTTGTTAGAGTTCTTAAATTTTCACCACCAGAACGTTAGCAACACTTTAGAAGCAAAGCACCAACGCCCCCTAGTTTTGCAAGTACTTTAGAACCATTTAGAACCATGGATTGCCCGTGCCTACTATCAAGCTTGGGTAATGATTACGGATTTTAGACTCAATTGCCATACAGACTTTTCAGGCGGATCACAGGATTTTTGGCCCTGTTGTAATTGGTTATACCAGTTATTATTTTCCTGATTTTCTTTCTGTCTTTTTACTATGGCCTTCTTCCTAGCTAGCTTACTTCTCTCAGATGCCTGCAAGGGAGCTGAAAATAAGGTTTAAGTTCCATTTGGTTTATCTTGCTTGGCTAATGCTAACAGAAGATACCATTATGCTGAACTGTTACTAATATGGCATGATGATGTTCTTGGATATTTGTAATTTGGGCTTTCCCATCTAAGGACTACGGCTATTATAAGAAGTGATGTCTAAAGTAGGCAGAATTGTTTTGGTTTTATGACGCTGTATTAGAAAGCAATTTTTGGGGGTTTTTTTCCAGGCTCATTTAGAGATTTGGTCTTGACAGCATTTGCAATAATTTTTTCATGTCTTTTATAGTAATGATCTACAGCAGTGTTTCCCAACCTTTTTTGAGCCGCGGCACACTTTTTACATTTGCAAAATCCTGGGGCACACCACCAACCAAAATGACACTCTAACACAGTAATACATATAGTTAATATGTTTTTAAATGTAATTATACACTCAGTGTGAAACCTGGGCCTGTTTCGATGAACTCAACATAGATATCCTGGCAGGAATGGCAGAAAGACACAAACTTCCCACACAGAACTCCCATAACCAAGAGAAAATGCTATAAGAGTTTGGTGGGCATTGACCTTCAGTTTTGGAGTTGTCGTTCATCTATATCTAGAGAGCACTGTGGACTCAAACAATGTTGGATCAGGACCAAACTTTAGACCTTGACAGTTGGGAGTTGGATTTGCTGAGATTTATAGTTCCCCTACAATCAAAGCGCATTCTGAACCCCACCAATGATAGAACTGGGCCAAACTTCCCACAGAGAACCCCCAGGAGGCAAGAGGAGGTCTCTACTTGGGGAAAGGGAGGTGGGCCTTCCCAATGCATGGAGAGGGAGAGACCAAGTAGACAACAGGTAGGGAGGGGGTGTTTGTAATTTTGTGCCTTTATCGAGGTAGGTTTCTTAGGGTTTTTATACTTCAACACACTAGACTCCCCCCTCCCGGGGAGGTTCCAATTTCTCACGGCACACCTGATGATCGCTCACAGCACACTAGTGTGCCCCGGCACACTGGTTGGGAACACACTGATCTACAGTGTTTGCATTGCTGTTCACAAGGAAGAGAATGAGGTATTGATTTGTACTTACTTAATTGTTATGATTTCTCTGTATCTCTGGCCTGTCTTTTTTCAATGTTGTCATTCATTGAATGGCTGAAATGAGAAAACCAGAAGGTTTAAATAGACTTTGCAGACTGAAGGTGTTGCTTCGTATTGATGTCCTAAACCAGGGGTGCTCACACTTTTTCAGCATGGGAGCTACTGATTAAAAAACCAAGTCCCAAAGATCACCTGCCCAGAAATGTAAAACGTATAACTATTTTCTTATTTATTTATTTATATTTATTATTCATTTTTATGTACCGCTCCTTCCAGCAGGCTCGGGGCAGTTTACATAAAATGAAGTTATAAAACATCAACATTTCAATTTAATAACAACAATATAAAACAGAGCATAAAAATACATCCAACCACCCCATTTCTCCCACACTGCCATATTACCACACATATTATCAGCCAGAAAGTAAGAAGAGAGGCTTTTGAACTGCAAGGCCATTTAATACTCAGCAAGGTAAACAAAGGGGCATGCAAAAATACATCCAACCACCCCATTTCTCCCACATTTCCATATTCCCCAACATATATTTCTCAAGGAACAAAGCAAGCAGAGAGGCTTTGGAGCTAAAATGCCATTTTTAAACATTAAAAATAAACAAAGAGACATGCCACAGAACAATCAAGCACCCACCCCAAAGTAAAAAGACCGACCTTTGAGATGCGGTAAGGAAATGACCCCAAAGCATCCTTCTTCTTCTCTGTCGTTGCTCCTATTTCCACGCCGCCAGCATGCGTGCCGCCTCCAAGAGCTCACGAGAAGTCCGAGAGGCAAAATGGGTGCTTCTGCGCATATGCGCAGGGCCAGCCATGCATCGCGTCATCCAGGCCCGCCCCCTTTGGTCTCCTACGACTCCGAATGGTTGAAGAAGGATGGAGGGAGGAATCCAAAAGAGGGAGCCCATTCTGCCTCTTGGACTCTGGAGCTTTTGGAGGCGGCGCGTGAGCGGGGAGGAGCAACGACGGAGGACTTCTTTGCAGCATGCAGTGGCGCGTGAAGAGGACCAACAGCAAAAAAACCTGGGCAGGGGTCTGAAGATCACCAGGATGAGGCCCGAAGATCACCCTGGTGATCGAGATCACCATTCTGAGCACCCCTGTCCTAAACTATCTCTTGGGCCTTCTTAAAAGTTGTGGAACAGTTAAAATGATATCTCTTTAGTCTACAGTTGATTTCTATGCTAGTAATGTTGTATGTTCAAATGACTTGTAAGCCTCTCTGAGTCCCCTTCAGGGTGAGAAGGGCAGCATATACTGTAAATGTCATAAATAAATAAATAAATAAATAAATAAATAAATACATTTCTTCCTCCCGCCTCCCTCTTTGTTCTGAATGAGCCTGGTTTGGCCAGGATTATAAAATGGACTGGCAAGGTTCAGGAGTATATCTTGTGATTTTCATAACAAAGGAGTGATATCAGAAACTTAATTGTCCCCTGAACATTTACCAGGTTACATATCTTGCTCATCCATTTGGCCTAGTGTCCATGCATGTGATTAGGGTTGCCACTTTTTGATACAAGAAATAAGGGACATTTACGGGATTTTTTTCACAAAAATAAGGGACACTTCATTAAAAACTTGAAACTCAAACATTAAATAGAAATAGTTTTATTAACAGAATAAGATAATGATTGAAACTCACAAAAGAAACTGACTTATACCCTCTTAACAGTACGTGGTATGTTTCTGCATGCTTTGTCATGTAGAAAAAACACTATTAGAACGACCTTATTGTCTCCATCTGTATTTAGTACTTGACTTTGCTGACTTTAAAAGTGAACTGTCTAAACATTAAAATAAAATAAATTTTATAAGACAGTACATCTTCATGATTATTATGTCAATAGTTAATGGTATAGTATAGTATGGGATACGCAGCATTGTATAGTATTGGGATGCACAGCTAGGCCTATTTTAAGAGTAACTCTCAAGCAACCAGAAACTATCTTTATCCAACATGATCCAACATTCCCCTTGGGTAACGGTTAATTAGTCTACTGTACTTTGAAAAAGTCCTGTACCGCCTCTTCCTTCCTCGCTGCCCTGCGAGTTGGAATCCCCGGGCAGGCATTGCCATGGAAACCGCAGCGCGCACCTTCCTCTGGTCAACCCCGCCCAGTCCTGTCCTGCTAGTCAAAAATAAGGGGCAGGGCCTGAAAAAAAGGGACACAAATTTTAGGGCCAAAATAAGGGACGTCCCTTAGAATAAGGGACATATGGCAACCCTACATGTGATAGAAATAAAAAGGATATTAAAATATTAATTATTTATGTGATTTGATATGTGTGTGGAGAGTCTATCCCATGATATGCTGAGATTCCCCCCAGCATTTTTCATGTGGCCCACAGGTGGGAGGAACATTTAGAAATGACTAACTGAAGAAAAGTGGGTACTCCATGTGCATTTGAAGGGACAGCGTGACATCGTAAATTGGAATGTTTACACATTAGGCTTTTATAATGAAATCACATCCCCTCATTTGCGCAGTTTTATGGGGAATCCAGATGATAACATCTTCCACTTATAACCCTTCTGGTTTTTTTGTCACATCACCATTTATCTCCACCTCTCTCTTTGAACAAAATAGCCATCAAGAAGGCTAAAGATGGAAAGGCGGTACAATGCCTTTTGCTGGTAGTGTTAAGGTGCTTTTGTTTGGAAAGCAAAGTCATTGTAGCTGTTGAATATTGCTAGAAGTATGGCACTTTCATAAGTTTTTTTTGCCTTCACTGTGAATATGGGTATGCATGATATTTGTGTGGGTCATATATTCTGAACTTTATCTGTGTTTGATATGTGATCTATTTGGGACAGTCTTGGACTTGGAGGAGACATTTATTTATTTATTTATTTATTTATAAATTCGATTTGGTAGACCGCTCTCTCTGGAGCCCAGAGCGGTTTACAGCATAAAATCAATAAAACATCAATAAACAGATAAAAGACGTATACCCAAAAGCCCCCTCCCCACAAATGATCCCGGCAAGCAATAATACGCAGAGGCAATACATGGCAGGACGGTATGTTGGCAGCTGGCAACTAAGGAGGCATCAGTTGGGACCAAATGCCTGCCTATATAGCCAAGTCTTCACAGACTTGCGGAAGGCCAACAAACCCCGTAGTGCTCGTATCTCCTCCGGCAGAGAATTCCAGAGGGTCGGAGCGGCCACTGTAAATGCTCTCTGCCGGGTGCTCGACAGCCTACAGATCTTAATACTAGGGACCTCTAGTAGATTAAGCCCCTCTGAGCGCAGTGATCTTCTGGGTTTGTATGGGGTAAGACGCTCCCTCAAGTACACTGGCCCCAAACCATATAAGGCCTTGAAAGTTAAAACTAACACCTTGAAGGAGACCCGGAATTCGATGGGAAGCCAGTGCAGTGCACGCAGGAGTGGGGTCACATGCGCAGATCTTGGGGCTCCCGACAGCAGGCGCGCTGCTGCGTTCTGCACCAGCTTAAGTTTCCGGATCACCGACAAGGGTAGGCCAATGTACAGCGCATTACAGTAATCAAGCCTCGAGATGACCGTGGCTTGGATCACCGTGGCCAGGTCGCAGCGGGAGAGGTAAGGAGCCAGACGTTTCGCCTGCCGCAGATGGTAGAACGCTGTCTTGCAAGCGCAGGCAATCTGCGCTTCCATCGACAGTTGGGTGTCTAGCTGGACCCCAAGGCTCTTAACTAGGGGCTGTGGGCGAAGTGCCACACCATCAAACGTCGGCAACTGGGTCTCTACCCCCTCCGGGCGGCCCAGCCACAAGATCTCCGTCTTCGTCGGGTTCACCTTCAACTTACTGGCTCGCAGCCATCCAGTTACGGCTTCTAGGCAGAGATGGAAATTATCGGGTACAGATTCCACCCCAGGGTCCATCCTCAGAATGAGCTGGGTGTCATCAGCGTACTGGTGACATTCCAGCCCAAAACTCCGTACCAATTGGGCGAGTGGTCGCATGTAGATGTTAAATAACAGCGGGGAGAGAATGGCCCCCTGAGGAACTCCACAATGTAAGGGGGAGCCCTCGGAGACCACCCCTCCCCACTTCACTCGCTGCAGGCGGTTTTGGAGGAAGGAGGACAGCCAGTTTAAGGCTGTCCCCTCACCCGCCACCGCGAGGCGGTGTGTCAAAAGTTGGTAATCGACAGTATCAAACGCTGCCGTGAGGTCCAATAACACGAGCAGCGCCCGATCCGCCTCGATCCAAGTGGCAACGGAGTAGGTCTGTGATGGAGACCAGGACGGTCTCTGTCCCATGGCCTGAACGGAAGCCGGACTGGAAGGGGTCAAGCCAGGTTGCATCATCCAGGAATGTCTGCAGCTGGTCCATTGCTGCCCTCTCAATTACCTTGCCCAGGTACGGTAAATTGGACACTGGGCGGTAATTGGAGGGAGCCGCGGGATCTAACCCGGACTTCTTCAGCAATGGACTAACCACCGCCTCTTTTAACTCCTCTGGAAAAGCTCCTTGCTCAAGGGAGCAGTTGACTATATTCAACAGAGGGCCTCGTAACCCCTCCACGCAAGCTCGAATCAGCGTGGAGGGGCACGGGTCGAGGGAGCAGGTGGTTGGTCGAAGAGCTTCATGCCCAATCCATCTTTATATCGATTTATGTGCCTCATCTACAACTACCTGTAAATACTCTGATGCAACACTCTTGAACTAGGACCTAGATGTTCCACATATCTCCATCCTACATTGCATATATAATTAAAGAGATGAGTGAAATAATGGCAAAAGTAGTGATTGATGGGCACCCGCAATCTGGTCCACCCGATAGCTGAACCTCAATGATACCTAAACAAGTAGTGCACTTGTGGATTTAAAGGAAACCATATCCCAGTGGAATTGGGTTGCATGAATATATCAAGCAAGTCCTATTTCATGCTTGAAAAAAATGCCAGTTTTCAGATACTTTTTCTTGTTTTCATATCACTGAACCATCCCTGGACCATAACATTGAGTATTTAAAATTATCAAATCTATTCGTATTGCTGAATCTAGGCGCCTATAATTCTTTTGTTGACATTCCAGAGTTTTAGCAGAGTTACCTCTCAGAGGAAATGGATAAAAAGGAAAATATTAAGATCAATGTTGTTAAATTTGATTATCTTGTCTCAGGGCTTCTCAAACTTTTTCATCCGTGGAGTCCTTTTGGAAGCAAAAGCTTCTTGTGGTGGCCCAATAAATGTTTATATGTTATATAATATATAATGTACATATATCAGTCATGGGCCAGGCCAGTGGCACATGGGCGGAGAGTGTTTGTGTGAACTACTACACACAGCGCTAAATAAATAAATAAATAAATGCAATGTTTAAAATGAGGAACAATTTTAACCAACATAAACTTAAACAGTATTCCAGTGGAACGCCCCCGGGTCCATCCAGTCCAACCCCCTTCTGCCATGCAGGGAAAATACGATCAAAGCCCCCCAACAGTCAAAGCACCCCTAGCAACCTTTGTAATAATAATAATAATAATAATTATTATTATTATTTGTAGACCTCCCTATGTCCCCGAAGAGACCCAGGGCGGTTTCCAACACAAATTTATTTATTTATTTATTTATTATTCGGTTTTATATTCCGCTCCTCCCAGCAGGCTCGGGGCGGATCACAAAATGCAAGACTACAATAAAACACACAATACAACAATAAAAACACATCATTAGACATGTCGTAAAACATACAGTAAAAGCACAATACGTAGCCATGATGGTACAGGTCTACGCTTCCTTAATTGAGACGAGACGGACCCAATTAAATTTGAAATTACCCAAACGCCAGTCTGAAGAGGGCCGTCTTACATTCCCTTCGGAAAGGGAGAAGTTCAGGGACTGCTCGGATGTGGTCAGGGAGCGAATTCCAGAGTACTGGAGCCGCCACAGAGAAAGCTCTCTGTCTTGTACTGGACAAGTGACAGGAGCGGGACGATGGTATGGCCAGCAAATTTTGCTCTTCCGAGCGCAGTGATCTCGGGGAACATACCGGGGTAAGGCGGTCCCTCAGGTACACAGGCCCTAGACCGTGCAAGGCCTTAAAGGTTAAAACCAACACCTTGAAGGCAATCCGGTACTCAATAGGAAGCCAGTGCAGTTGCTGGAGGATGGGAGTAATGTGCTCCCTCGCTGGTGCTCCCACCAGCAAGCGAGCCGCGGCATTCTGCACCAGCTTGAGTTTCCGGATTGTCGACAAAGGAAGGCCCACGTAGAGGGCGTTACAGTAATCCAGCCTCGAGATGACCGTCGCTTGGATCACCGTGGCCAGGTCATCCCTGGGCAGGTAGGGGGCCAGTCGCCTAGCCTGTCGTAGGTGGAAGAACGACGTCTTGCTGACCATGGAGACCTGGGCCTCCATGGTCAGCAAGGAGTCCAATCTTTGTAGGCATTATATGTTCAATGCCTACAAAGAACATATAAACAAATTACATCAAAAGAAAATACAGCAAACAATATACAAAAAACCTAACAGTAAATTTATTACCAAATAAATTAACCAAAAATACAACTTAAATAAACCATAACCAACATAATCATACAGTATAAATTAACAGGATAATAATAATAATCTCTGTCTCTCTGGTATTTACTTCACAAATGAAGATTTTTAGGACTCATCCCACGCTTTTTATAAGCCCGTTGATGAAGTTGGATGTGTCCTTTGAGCCTGTACAATGAATTTTTCTGGTGGAGCACAGCAGGCACAGAACTGGCCTCACCCTTTAAACCAAAGGTTCGTCTGCCGGGGCCTAGCAAACTTGGATGGTGGCAGCGAGGTCCTCAGGTCGTAGGTTTGATTAGAGTTTCCTTCTCTAGATGGTTGGCCTTACAGGGTTAGACGAGCACCATCTACCTGGGTTTGAATCTAGAGTTTTCCTTCTCTTAGGATGGTTGCCAAGAGGCTAGAGAGCCCATCCTGCCCTTTGACGCTCTTTGTCAGACCCTTCGGTTGTGACCTGTCTGGCATGGGAGGCCCTACCGGTGGCTATTTTGCCACCACCAGCATAGCTCACAACTTCATTAGGGTACACAAGACTCTCCCCCACGACAAGGGAGTGCCAATGGAGAGGAATAATAATAATAATAGCAGACACTCCAGAGGAGATGGGGCTCCCGTGGAGCCCCTGAGCACATCTCACCCCAAGGGTTCCCTGGAGCGCAGTTTGAGAACCGTTGTCTTATGTTCTTCTTACTCAAGGCCTGTACTTAACTTCATAGAAGCTGACTTGTACTTATTTAGTGGGATGGAGTCTTCTATTCTTGTGTCCTGTCCAAATCTGTTTCAGAGGCTTTCCCAAACCACTCAAATAGATATGGGCTTTCCCAAACCTGTTCTTCCAGTGATGGGTGCTAGTTGAAAGGCAGCACTGGAATATAAACCAGAGATAAGTTTGCAGGTAAAAGACAGTTAAGATTTGAAATATAAATTAAGAATACTTTCTTCTTAATGCAGCATGCAGCAGATTTTTTTTAATTGCTGAGAAGTTGCAACTGAAACACAACTTTAAGCCTCACACATATAATGTGGTGTGATGAGGTGGTTATTTATACTTTAATCACATGTTTGTTTATGTATTTAGAAGGAAATTCTTTAAAAGCTGCAGAGAGTGAGCCATAGAATGTTCCCAGCAGCAGACTTTAGGCAGAGGCTGTTGCCATGACAACAGAGGCCACTCTGTTGTTTTAGAATGTTCAGTTTGAATTTGACAGTTGGAGAATGTCAGTTGGCCAGCAGCTCTGAGCAGAGTTAGTTGGAATTTAGCAGTTGCTGAAGCAGAAAGCTGTCTGTAGGAACTGCAGTGTGCAGTTCAGTTCTGTGTGTGGGTTGAGGGGAACCCAAGTGTGGGACAAGTTAGTCCCAGGGTTGAGAGTAACCCAGTATTAAGTAGTTACTTGTGTGTAACTGTATCGGGGGAAAACCCCAGTGTTACGTTATTTAATATTGCAAGTTTGTACCTCTTCGGAGCACCTTTGAAACCACCTAAGCTGTGTGCCCATTTGTGTAAAATAAACTGTTAAACACTTTCAACAAAGACATCTGTGGAAGTCGTTTATTCACAAGGACCCTCACATCTAGTGGTCAAGCATTGACAAATGGCGGCAGCAAGATAATAATAAAGAGAAAGCAAAACATTGAGAATTGGTGGCTGTTCATGCCACACAGTTTTAAAAAGTAAAGAAGTAGTCTGTGTGTGTCCAGACTTAGTCATATGTGGCTTTTAGTTCAACTGGAAAAAAAGTACTGATAAAGATAAAGTGTGTATGTGTGTGTATTTGTGTGTAAGAAGCACAAAAGCTTAACAGGAAGAGACATCTTGCTCAGCCCTGTAAAAACAGGAAGGAGGAAGTCCCTTGCAAATCTGGGTTTACTGATTATCAGTTGAGGTTGCACTACAAAGGATGTCCATTAACAACCATCAGGGTGATGCATTGCTTATCCAGACTGAACAATAATTACTGTAGTGTCACTACTACAGAATATTGACCCTGGTTATAGGAAGCAATGTTAACTAACAAACTGTACTCGGCCCTTTCCTGCTTGTAGAAACAGGATACTATTAGTGAGAACAATTCACAGAAACGGCACATACAGGAAATCATGACAAATCGAGTATAAAAGCAAAGCAAAGACTAATAAATGATCTCCTCCTGTTTGCAGAATTTAGGCGAATGCCATTCTTTTGACATGCTGTAATCTCCTATATTGAACAGCGGCATATTTTTGAGCAGGGATGGAAGAGTTGCTATCACAGATAACGCTCGTGGCATAGAAAATCTGTTGAGGGTTTTAAGTATACGTTCATATTCAATTTGTTGTTGAACTTCAGGAAGCACCTGGGTTTTTTTTTTAAAAAAAGGAGTAGATTCAAAAACACCAGAGAATACAGGAAAAGTTGGCATTGGGAACTGATGATTAGCCTCAAATATATATCGGTAGATAGAGAGGAAACTGTTACGAGCCTTCCTGAGAAAGTGCTGCAGTAATTTAATGTTTGTTACACTGTCTCTTTAGGGATACGTTAATTATCATTTGAACAGCATCCCAATGCAAATGCTGCACCAAATTTCAAATGCTGCATCTTCTGTTTGGAGATTCGATGACTTTCCTCTTGATGTTTGCGCAAAGGAAAAACATGCCCTTGTGCTGGTGTTGTTATGGAATAATCTCCACACTTGCTAAGTGTTTGTTTTTGGGGTTTTTTGTTCTTTGAGAAGCAGCTGGTTATGCACAAATGAGGCAAATGTCTTAATTTTGGAATGGCTGTGATACCTAGAAATTTCTAATTCTGTAATAGCAGGATCTATTTTTCCATTAATCTGAAAAAAGTTTATTTTACTCTAATAGTTTTAAGGGCATAACATTAGTACTTGAAACTACAGATGGGGAATTATTTCATCATAATTAGTCAAATACCAGAGAATGTCTTCCTCTCCCTGTCACTTTTTTGATCCCTATTTATTCTGATAAATCCCTTTTCCTTCAGGTTTAGTCTGTGATTACTCTTTTGCGTTGATCTATGCTTTTTGAAACAAATGAGGGCTCAGGTTGTTTTAATAGTTGCCTATAGCCTTGTTACTCAGAGTGGAGACCCTTGAAGAGTTTCCAGGAAAGAAGAAAAATAATTGTAGTCAGGGGACACAAATTTTGGTGTCTCCCATGTCTTAATTTGAACAACTGTCCTACAGTTGCTTTTCTACACATTTCCTGCATATGTATATGCTGCCCTTGTCGCCCATTCAGAATCAGCCCTGCAGCGCCTAACATCCTGCTTTGCAACAGCTGCAGAGCTGTTTGGACTGGAAGTCAGCCTGAAGAAAACTGAAGTCCTCTACCAGCCCGCACCACAGGAAGAACACCATCATCCCCACGTCAGCATAGGCAAATCTGTGCTTAAGTCCATTTAGCAGTTCACCTCCCTGGGAAGCATAATCTCATCAGGCGCCAAGATTGATAAAGAGATAGATCACAGATTAGCAAAGGCATATAGTGCATTCGGAAGGCTTCACAAAAGAGTCTGGAGTAACAAACACCTGAGGCAAAGCACCAAAATCAGTGTCTACAGAGCTACCGTGCTATCTATTCTCCTTTTTGGGTCTGAAACATGGGTCACCTATCGCCAACACCTACGACTCCTCGAACGCTTTCATCAGCGCTGTCTCTGCTCAATCCTAAATGTACACTGGACTGACTTTGTGACAAATGTTGCTGTTCTTGAGCAAGCAGGGATCACCAGCATTGAGGCCATGCTATTGAAAATACAGCTGCACTGGGCAGGGCACATCTCTAGGATGGAGGACCACCGCCTCCCAAAGATACTCTATGGTGAACTCACCACGGGTCAGCGCAAGAGAGGCACCCCCAAAAAGAGATATAAGGACTCCCTGAAACAACATCTCAGGCTCGGCCAGATTGATCACCAACAATGGTCCACCTTGGCCTCACATCGGGAGGCATGGAGACGCACTATCCACAATGCTGTGGCCTCTTTCGAGAAGACACACCAAACAGATCTTGAAGAGAAACAATAACACAGAAAGAACCACAACTTGGAAACAACATCACCCAAGGAGACTTTCTGCTGTGCTTTCTGCAACCGGACATGCCTATCTCGGATTGGCCTTTTTAGTCATCAACGCGATTGTAAAAAGCGTGGGATGTGTCCTTCCTAAGAATATTCGTTGCAAAGTAATGCCAGAGAGATATGTACTATGTATATGTGCTAGGTAATATGTTTTAAAGTTTCATGATAATTATATATTTTATTTGTGTTATTGTTTATATATTGTATTGTTGTATATTGTTGAATTGCAGCATCAAATTGTGCCAAATTATGTAAGCTGCTGCGAGTCCCCTTTGGGGTGAGAAGAGACTGATATACATATAGTAAATAAATAGTAAATAAATATGTATGTACACATATGTATGTATGCATACATGTATATGTACTTTTTATACTCATGTATACAGTAAGTCTAGACATTTTAGTAAACAAAAAGCCAAAAAAACCAAAACTCGGCTTACTTCTTATAGCATGTTGTCACTGCATGTCCCAAAATGGAAACAGCTTGCCATTTACATTTTCAGTGGCAACTCCATAGACTAAACATCAGTGGTGTCCACCTTTGGCCCTGCAAACATTTTGAACTTCAGTTCCCAGATTTCCTGATCATTGAACAAGGAGGGCAGGGCTTCTGAGGGTTTGAGTCCCAAACATCTGGAGGACCAACATTGCTTTTAATAGACCAAACAAAAGATGTGAAATTCATCATAATAATCTTGGAAGTTCACAAGCTTCTGTCTCAGACAAAGATTACAAAATAGCATGCAAGTGATGTTATTAATGACCTGCATAAAACATTACACATTTTTTTCAATTTATGTGAATTGGGGCGGGATTAAAATATTTCCTTCTTTGGAAAAGCAATGGAATGGTTGACTGTGGGATATTTTTTGTACCAGCCAATATAACATGTTAGGCTCATCTTTTGAAAATTGATCCAGGGAAACAGATATGAGTGTCTCTGCAGAATTTGGAATAGAATAAACATTTTCAAACTCTCCAAAGAGTTGTTATGACTTTTTCCTTTTTTAAGGTATTAGAAGAAAGCAAACCTGATCCATGAAAGAAGACATAATCTGAAAACAACTTGGGTTTTTGATGTTGGGACCCTTTACTATTATAATTTCCATATTTCATCACATAATAGTCTCCATTGAATAATAGTCACACCCCTATTTTCTGGGTGGCAATATTGGCATTTCCAGCATTCCTTGCATAATAGTCATACTTTTAGTTCACTCAAATAGGTGTGAAAAAGATCTTGGATCCTCGTGGACAACAAGTTAAACATGAGCCAACAATGTTATGCAGCAGCTTAAAAAGCCAATGGGGTTTTGGCCTGCATAAATAGGAGTCTAGTGCCTAGATCCAGGGAAGTCATGCTACACCTCTATTCTTTCTTGGTCAGACCACACCTGAAATACTATGTCCAATTCTGGGCAACACAATTTAAGGGAGATGTTGACAAGCTGGAATGTGTCCAGAGGAGGGCGACCAAAATGATCAAGGGTCTGGAGAACAAGCCCTATGAGGAGCAGCTTAAATTGCTGGGCATATTTACCCTGCAGAAGAGAAGGCTGAGTGGAGACATGATGGCCATGTATAAATATGTGAGGGGAAGTCATAGGGAGGAGGGAGCAAGCTTCTTTACTGTTGCCCTGGAACTGAGGACGCAGAAGAATGGCTTCAAACTACAGGAAAGGCGATTCCACCTGAACCAGGCATGTACCCAAAATTCTCAGGGTGGTCCGCGAGAAGGCCTTACTGGTACATTATTTAAACTGTTATGTGTATTCATATCATGATCTGATCACCATGCTCAATATATCCCATATGCATGGGGGTATTGGGATAACGATACAAAAGGTTTGCTAGGTAGACCCCCTCACCCAGACTCAGCCCCCCCAAATCAAACTCACCCCCCAATCAAAATCCTGGGTATGGCCCTGACCTGAACATTAGGAAGATCTTCGTAACTCTGAGAGCTGTTCAGCAGTGGAACTCTCTGCCCCGGAGTGTGATGGAGGCTCCTTCTTCCTTTAATCAGAGTCTGGATGGCCATCTGTGGGGGGTGCTTTGAATGCGATTTTACTGCCTTTTGGCAGGAGGTTGGACTGGATGGCCCACGAGGTCTCTTCTCTTCCTAGCTGTGAGAGCTGTTCAGCAGTGGAACACTCTGTCCCAGACTGTGATGGAGGCTCCTTCTGTGGAGGCTTTTAAGCAGAGGCTGGATGGCTATCTATCAGGCGTGCTTTGAATGCGATTTTCCTGTTTCTTGGTAGGGAGTTGGATTGAATGGCCCACGAGGTCTCTTCCAACTCTATGATTCTGTGATTCTAAGTGTCACTATTATGAAAAGAGGCCAGACTCACGGGCAGATGAGGCTTCACCCTCTTGCATGCCTCTCCCCTCTGAGCTATGTAGCTTGCTTTGCCAAGGTAAACCTTTGTAACTGCAGGTGGAAGTGGCCGAGGGAAGCCCCATAACAGGACGTTTCACCACCTAATAATCACCACTGCATAATAGTGGCACCCCCTTTAAAACAAAAAAAGGGGAAAGGACGATTATTATGTAGTGAAATATGGTATTTGTTGAAATTTAGCCTGGAATAGGAAAATCTCCCAAAGATTACTTGTATAATTTTAATTGCTATGAAGGTAAATTATATCTTGTGCTATAAATTGCACAAAACAATTCTCAACAAGCCACGGTAGTAGACTGCATCATAAACACATCAGCACATTTTAGTTCTTACATTCTTTTTATTTTGTGCACGTTTGTTTTCTAAACTTTTCACCTTTGTGAAATGTTCGGCCATCACTTTATGAGTGGCTGTTTTAATTAGGATCTCCCTTACATCTTGTCTGATGCCACACAGCCTATCCTTCCCTCCTTACTAGGCTTGGGCAATCATGGTTCTAAATGGTTCTAAAGTACTTACAAAACTAAAGTTCTGGTGGTGAAAACTAGGTGTCACTGGTGCTTTGCTTCTGCAGTGTTGCTAAAATTCTGGTGGTGAACATTTCAGAACTCTTAACAAAACTTTCAAAATTTCGTTATAAATGGCAGTTCCTAATTGGTTCTGTCTTAAAAATCACCAATAATGAAATAATAATGAAGTTTTGAACATTTTGTTAGAGTTCTGAAATGTTCACCACCAGAACTTTAGCAACACTGTTGGAGCAAAGCACCAGCGTCACGTAGTGTTCACCACCAGAACTTTAGTTTTGTAGCAGCTGCAGTCCTTCCTAGATGACGCAACTTGGTTAGACCCCTTCCAGTCCGGCTTCCGTTCAGGGCATGGGACGGAGATGGTTTTGGTAGCCATCACAGATAAGCTACGTTGCCAGCCCGATCAGGGCGGATCGGCGCTGCTTGTGCTATTGGATCTCACAGCAGCGTTTGATGCTGTCGATTATGATCTTTTGACCCACCGCCTTGCTGGGGCCGGGGTGAGGGGGACAGCCCTGAAATGGCGGTCTTCCTTCCTCCGGAACCAGATCCAGCGGGTGAGGAGGGGTGAGGTTGCCTCCGAAGGTGCCCCCCTACTCTGTGGGGTGCCCCAGGGGCAATACTCTCCCCTCTATTGTTTAACATCTATATACGACCACTTGCTCGGCTGGTACGTAGCTTCGGGCTGGAGTGCCACCAATATGCGGATGACACCTAGCTCATTCTGGGAATGGAGGGCCAACCCGAATCCATACCCGATAATTTCCATCGTTTCCTTGAAGCCGTTACTGGATGGCTGCGAGCCAGTATGTTGAAGATGAATCCGGCTAAGACGGAGATCCTGTGGCTGGGTTGTCCGGGCACGGGAGAGGTTCGGCTTCCGTCATCATCTGTTAAGAGTCTTGGTGTCACTCTAGACTCTCAACTGTCGATGGAGACACACATCTCCATCATCAGTAGAGTAGTGTTTTTCCATCTCCGCCAGGCAAGGAAGCTGGCCCCCTACCTGTCCCGCCACGATCTAGCCACAGTAGTCCAAGCCACGGTCATCTCAAGGTTGGACTACTGTAACGCTCTCTACATTGGCCTTCCTTTGTCAGTGATCCGGAAATTCAAGCTGGTGCAGAACGCTGTAGCTCGGCTGCTGGCAGGCGTTCCAACATGCTGCCACATTACTCCCATCTTACGCGAACTGTACTGGCTCCAAGTTGAATTCCGGATTACCTTCAAAGTGCTGGTATTGATCTTTAAGGCCTTGAATGGTCTGGGGACAGTGTACCTAAGGGTCCGCCTCACCCTATACTATCCCACTAGACCACTGCATTCAGAGTCACATAACCTTCTGGTAATCCCAAGCTGTAAGTCCTTCTACTTGACTTCAACACGGAGGAGAGCTTTCCGTATTATTGCACCAACACTTTAGAATGTGCTCCCTCCAGAAGTCCGTGCTCTTCCTAGCTTGCTGGCCTTTCGGAAGGCCTGCAAGACTTTGTTATTCCAACAGGCGTTCAGCCTTTAAATTACAGGCCCTCTGCTATTGGAAACTGCAGGCTCTCTGACACCTGCTATTATGTGTGTTCGGATTGTTGTATTGTTTTAGGATTTTTAAATGTATCTTTTAATGTATTTTATATATGCGGTTTTAACCATATTTTACTATGTGTACGTCGCCCCGATCCGGATGGAAGTGGCAATGGATAAACCTAAATAAATAAAATAAAATAAATAAGTATTTTTTAAACCATTTGGAAACATGATTGCGCAGGCCTACTCCTTACACTAAACTGCCTACAGATTTGATGGAGACCAATGCTGTAAATCTTCAATGATTTTGTCCTTTCATGCAAGGGTGAATTATTTCCATTGAAAATGAAAATTTCTGTGCTATGTTTTCACTCTAATCACACAGTCCAAAATGTTTTAGCAGATTGCTTAAAGGTATATGAGGGCAGGAACATTTTTATACCTTTGAGCAAAAAACACATTATCTCTGCAGAACCCAGATTTTTGCACAGAAAAAAACCCCATGTGAGCTCAATTTCCCAGAACAGTTCAGGATGTCATACTCGAAGAATAATGTGCAAAAGTCTTGATGCTGTATTGTTCTTTCTGATGGGGCTTTCTGATGGGATTTTCCTGGCTTTTTTCAGCCAGGAAATGAGTTTTTAAAATCTGTGATGGAGGATCTTATCTCATTGACAATGCAGAAGGAAGCTTCCATTGCCTTTCCAGTTGGCTCTTATACTTGGACTATCCAGTTTGATAGGAATGTGTTACGTTGATATTTTTTGCTTCAAGCATATTGTTTAAAGAAAGGTGATACACAAAGTGATTAATTCCATGCACATACACATCTACTCCCTCTTCCTGTAGATGTGTCCATTGAATGGCTCTCCTTTTCCCAGGCAAAACTTAGTTTAATTTGTTTGCCCACAAACAACCTAATCTCCTTAGCAGTATCCTGCTTGGATGGCATTGTCCGCCGTTCATACTTGTGGGGTGGTGAATTACTCAATTATTCCCAGCCAATGTGTATTTTGCTACAGAAGGAGTCAGTGTGTTGTAGTTGTTTGAGTGCTGGCCTAAGATTTCAAGAGACATTGTTTTCAAATCTCTGGGCCAGTCACATTCTCTTGAACCTTAGAGGAAAGCAATTCTGGCTTTAGCCCTTAAAGCCCTGAACGGTTCTGGTCCAACTTACCTGTCCGAACGCATCTCCCCCTATGAACCATTGAGATGTTTAAGATTACCCGGAGAGGCCTTGCTCTCAGTCCCGTCTTCCTCGCAGACGCGATTGGTGGGGACGAGAGACATCCTTGGGTCATGTTGTTTCCAAGTTGCGTTTTTCTTTGAGACCTGTTTGGCGTGACTTCTCGAAAGAGGCCGCAGCATTGTGGATAGTGCGTCTCCATGCCTCCTGATGTGAGGCCAGGGTGGACCATTGTTGGTGATCAATCTGGCCGAGTCTGAGATGTTGTTTCAGGGAGTCCTTATATCTCTTTTTGGGGGCACCTCTCTTGCGCTGACCATTGGCGAGTTCACCATAGAGTAGTATCTTTGGGAGGCGGTGGTCCTCCATCCTAGAGACGTGCCCTGCCCAGCGCAACTGAGTTTTCAATAGCATGGCCTTAATGCTGGTGATCCCTGCTTGCTCATGGACAGCAACATTTGTCACGAAGTCAGTCTAGTGTACATTTAGGATTGTGCGAAGACAGCGCTGATGAAAGCGTTCAAGGAGTCGTAGGTGTTGGTGATAGGTGACCCATGTTTCAGACCCATAAAGGAGAATAGACAGTATGATAGCTCTGTACACACTGATTTTGGTGCTTTGCCTCAGGTGCTTGTTACTCCAGACTCTTTTGTGAAGCCTTCCAAATGCTATTATATGCTATTATTATTATTAATAATAATAATAGCATATAGTGCATTTGGAAGTGTAATAATAATGGTGTAATAATAATGGTGGTTCTGCAGTAAATAATGCAATAAAGTACAACTGGGAAATAAGATTATTCGTTATTAAATCATACTTTATGTGTGTCTACGCACAACTGGCACAGTAAAAAGCAGCTGCCTCCATAATCCCTTATTTGACTACATGTGAACAGCAAAATATATAAAAGGGGGAAAGAGACAAGCCTACCTCAGCAGCTATTCCCAGCATATTAGAAAGAACCCATAAATCTATATGTTTGATCACCAAAAGGAAAATTGGAAGAAAAGTGGAAGCTGGTGAAAGAAAATTAAATCTGGGTTAATTTTGAGGGGGGGGGGGGAGAGCCTCATTGTTGTCTCTAAAAGGTTAAAACGTCTTTGTTTACTTATATGAGGTTAAACTGACTTGATTATTTAATTTCACTTGTGAATCATGTTGAATGGCTCTTCTTTTTCATGGTGTAGGGATGTATCCCTATACTCCCCATGCCGTTTCAGCTCAATATTCTGTTAAAGAAGTAATATAATAATAATAATCTTTATTTATACCCCGCCACCATCTCCCCAATGGGGACTCGGGGCGGCTAACATGAGGCCAAGCCCTTCTAAAATACAATACAACACAGTAAAATACAGAATACAGACAAAATACATCAGAAATAATAATAATAAAAATACAATCACAGTCTCTTCTTGGCTTTTCTTCGCGAATGATGATTCAGGAAGGACTCATCCCATGCTTTCTACAACCGCGCTGATGACTAACAGAGGTTGGATGTGTCCTTCGAGCCTGTGCAATGGATTTTTCCTAGTGGAGCGCAGCGTGCACAGAACTGGCCTCACCCTTTAAACCAAAGGTTTGTCTGCCGGGGCCTAGCAAGCTTGGACGGTGGCAGCGAGGTCCTCAGGTTGTAGGTTCTATTAGAGTTGCCTTCTCTTAGAGTCTAAGACTTAGATGGTTGACCTTACAGGGTTAGACGAGCACCATCTGCCCGGGTTTGAATCTAGAGTTTTCCTTCTCTTAGGATGGTTGCCAAAAGGCTAGAGAGCCCATCCTGCCCATTGACGTTCTTTGTCAGACCCTTCGGTTGTGACCCCTCTGGCATGGGAGGCCAGCATAGCTCACAACTTCATTAGGGTACGCAAGCCTCTCCCCCACAACAAGGGGGCGCCACTGTCACAATAACAAATGAAATAATATAGGAAACTAGCTGTACCCGGCACGTGTTGCTGTGCCCTATTTAAGAGTCTGACAGTTTGTTATGGGGCGGCAGGTTCATGTTGGCTGGCCAGTACAGCAGTTATGCAAATCCGCCCTTATTGGCAGCCAATCATGTTGTCAGAATGTAGAGACTGGGAGAGTCTTTGGCAGCCCCGGAGGATGCTGGGAAATGTAGTTTTATTTTTACTCGTTTTGGGGACCTTTTAGGTTTGGGGGGGGGGGAAGTTTCTTTACTACAAGCGTACCTTGCTTGAGGCCTATTTCTGTTGGCAAGTTTTGTGTTTCTGCGTTGTAAGGTTTCTCTGTTTGAGGTAGTCTTCACATGACGGCTCTTCCTTTATATATATATAGATTCACACAGTAAAAACCGAATAGGATGGGCAGGCCAAGTGGACAAAATAAAATGATAAAACCCTGGGTGAGATAGGGATAGAAAATAGTAAATTGGGGGTTCAAAAGGATGAAATAGTGGGGGCACGCTTTCAGTTTAGAATGGGGAGAAAGTGTGTCATAGGGGAACAATGCATCAATGGGGAAAGTGCATCATAGGGGAACACTATAGATGGAGCAACATCTATATAAATAATGATCAGCGGATTATTTACTTTGCTAACTGTATTGCAAAATTTGTGTATTGCAATGAGCATCTTCCTTTGTAGCCTACGATAAAGGACTTGCCACGTATTAATGTCTTTTCTTGTGACTCTTTTCATTTCATTTAGTGAGCAATAATTTTCAAGACAGGGTTTTAAAAAAGAGAGAAAGACTATATGGGGGGAGAGGAGAGAGAATACAGCAACACTTTTAAGAACAACTTATTTATGACCTATTTTACATTTTCTAATGTTTCAGATGCAGATTTGAAAGAATTTTGAAGTGATGCTAAAGATCACAGGGCAAAGGACATGTGAACAAAGTTCCTTGACAGCTGCTAGTAAAAAGCTAGATATGCTATAGCTTAAATATTCTTCTGCTTTCTGATATGTGAAATTCTACATATGGCGTATAAAATACAACAAATTGCATAAGCTGGAGTTGTGGTGGTATAAATAACCATGAGTTTTGGCATTCTGAGAATAGAGTATTGTTTTCATGGTTGCATCTGCTGTTCTCTCTTTGACTCAAAGACATAGCCATCTTAGTCTGGACTATCAGTATGCAAAGGGTCTCTTCTTTGACTCAGTTTTGTACATTGGTAGTGGTTAGATTTTTTAGTGGCCCATCACTCCAGTGTTGATAGTTGACGTTGCTTAAACATTTCTTTTTTTCTGCTAAGGGTTTCAGCCGCAAGAAGGGGAAATTCATATGCATTTTGTAATCATGTGGTTTACTTCTCTGTTGGAAAGGGTTGCTTTAGGTCCCTTTTACAATTCCAAATAATCTTATTTATTTATTTGTTTGGACTTTTATGCCGCCCACAAGGCTCGCAGCGGCTTACAAAAGCCAAGCAGCTACACAAAAATACATCAACAATAAAATAACAAACAAGGGACAGTACAACAGTAGGCAGGGGGGAAACTTGGGGGAACAGGGTGGGAGTAGAAGGCGTCAGGGGAGGACCCAGCGAGTCAAGCGGGCCCTACTCTCCCGTCAAAGGGAGGGAGCAGAGGTGGTCTCAGGGTAATCCCACCAAGGAGGTCCGAACCGGCCCACCCCCTATTGACCAGAGGTCTGGTAGGGGGAGTCCGATCTGTGGGATTGTTGGCTTTACTTACTTATCACATTTATATCCCGCCCTTCTCATCCCAAAGGGGGCTCAGGGCAGCTCACAGCAAAGGCACAATTCGATGCCTTGAGTACATATAAAATAAAACAATATATACCTTAAAATCACATAATTAAAACATACCAATTAAAATAATTACTTAAAATCACACAGTTCAAAAAGTATATTCCAGGAGCTATTCCAACAGTCATTTGCATTGTTCATTATTGGACTGAGAAATCATTGTTGCACAGGGAATCATTGTGCAAACGCTTGGTCCCACAACCAGGATTTAACTTTCTTCCTGAAGGTCAGGAGGGAGGGGGCTGATCTAATTTCCCTGGGGAAGGAGTTCCATAGCCAAGGGGCCACCATTGAGAAGGCCCTGTCTCTTGTCCTCACCAGTCATGCTAGTGAAGGAGGTGGGATTGAGAGTAGGGCCTCTCCGAGGTGGTTCATGGGGGAGATACTTTCTGATAAGCTGGTCTGGAACCGTTTAGGGCTTTGTAGCCTAAAGCCAGCACTGAATTGTGCTCAGTAGCAAACTAGCAGCCAATGGAGTTGGCGCAACAGGGGAGTTGTGTGCTTCTTGTACGTTGCTCTGGTTAAAAACCTGGCTGCCACCCGTTGGACTACTTGAAGCTTCCAAATAGTCTCCAAAGGCAACCCAGTTCAAAGTAGATAATCTGGATTTTATATGGCAGAATAGAAGGGACCTTAGAGCAGCCATGCTATCCAACCATTTCATGTTTGCAACATACTTTTGAGTCCTGCATCATTTTGCAACACAGTTATTCAGTTTTATTTTTATTTATTTATTAACATCATTTATATTCCACCCTTCTCACCCCGCAGGGGACTCAGGGCAGATTACAATGTACATATACAGACAAACATTCAATGCCATAGACTCACAACATATATAGATAGACACTTAGAGGCTATTTAACATCCCAGCTTCTGGCCACTAGGGGGAGCTGTTGCATTCCTTCATTCTTTGCATACTTCCTGGAGATTTTATGGCCTCATAAATCAGTTAAATTACATTTTACTAGCAAACCAGAGGTTAAACCCACCCCTCATAAGAGATATGGGCACATACATAAACTGTATTAATGAAATATATGAGGACACAATGTATCTCATGATTAATTTAGGGGTTTTTTTTAAAAAAAAGATTTGTAAGATAATAACATACATTGCTAACATTTTTGTCATTTCTGGTTACGTTCCTGCGACAAACCTACGCAATGCAGCTGACACACTAATGTGTCATGTGACACACAACTTGGAAAGCCCAGCTTTAGAGAGACATAGAAAGCTCCGAAAGGGCAGGAAGTGGAGAAGTCAGTAATAAGGATGGGAGAAACTTTGCTCTAACCCAGCGCATAGAATACAATTCCCATATTCCTTTACTAATGGGTCGCTATTTTTGGAGCGGCAGTAGAGATACTGAATCGTTTGCCTTCTCTTTCAATAAAGAAAACAATTTCTATGACTGTCCTTCCACAGTATTTCATGTATCTCCCGGATTCTCAGAGGTGAGAGAAAGGGTGTAAATGTGTTTTATACCACATAGTGACAGGGAAAAGTTTGACTTAATAGAAATTTGATAATTTGCCTCTGAAAACAATTTATTACAACTCCCACAAGGTGGTGCTATTTCCATATGTAGACAGAAAAATATGCTCCGTTTGATAGCTTTGTTTGCCATTTCTTGCAGAATACAGAAAGTCGCCTATGAAATGGTATGGGCTCTATTCAATAGTATATTGGACACTGCTTAGATCTTTTCTGAGAAACAGAACAATTTGCAGGAAGTGTATTCTTAATTTCTAATACAAATATGGATGATTTTGTTGTTGTTGCTATTATTATTCCCCCCCTCTCGGCATTACTTTGCGAACGAAGATTCTTAGGAAGGACTCATCCCACACTTTTTACAAGCGCGTTGATGACTAAAAAGGCCAATCTGAAATAGGCAAGTTTGGTTGCAGAAAGCACAGGAGAAAGTCTCCTTGGGTGATGTTGTTTCCAAGTGGCAGTTCTTTCTGCGTTGTCGTTTCTCTTTGAGACCCGTTCGCCGTGTCCTCTCAAAATAGGCCGCAGCATTGTGGATAGTGCATCTCCATGCCTCCCGATGTGAGGCCAGGGTGGACCATTGTTGGTGATCAATCTGGCCGAGCCTGAGATGTTGTTTCAGGGAGTTCTTATATCTCTTTTTGGGGGTGCCTCTCTTGTGCTGACCCATGCGAGTTCACCATAGAGTAGTATCTTTGGGAGGCGGTGGTCTGCCTCCAGAGATGAGCAACCAGCTGTGTTCTCAATAGCATGGCCTCAATGCTGGTGATCCCTGCTTGCTCAAGGACAGCAACATTAGTCACATAGCTATTATTATTATTATTATTACTCCATTTTTCTTTTGGGGCCAAGGCTCGCGGCAGCATACACCCTTAAAAACAATTCAAGTTAAAAATTCTATGAAACATTTTAAAAATAGAATTAGATGTTGCAATTATTCAAACAATTCCTTTAAAATCCAATTAAAATGAATAGGTGAATAAGTGTTGAACCCAAAGTACCATGCAGCACCCTTGCCCATTCTTGAAATTTTTTTGCTTTAAAAGCCTACGATGCCCCAAATACATACTTTGCACAAGTAGTTGTGTAGAATCTTTAAAAGCTCACGTGCACGCGCACATTCACACACTAAGCCTTTTGATAAACCCATGCTTTGTAGATGATATGCTGTAGTTCTGCTTCTTTCGCTGTCACAACATAAGCGTAGTACAGCCATTCTAGTTTCACTTCCATGACTCCATCCTATGCAGTGCAATCCTGTGATTTGCAGTTTAGAGAGTGAATAGTACTGTCCTAGTGCTATCAGTTTTATGATTCCACAGGATGGAGCTGTGGCACATAAAATGGAATAATAGCACTATAATTGTGTAGTGTGAATGGTCTCCAGCCTTTGTTACTGAATGCATGGCAAAGTAAGAATAAATCGTTTTGGAGAGCAACATGATTTGGCAACTTGTAGCTGACTTCACCGGTGTGTTTAAAGAATGCTGGGAGTTACAGTTCATCAACACCCGTGTATTAAAGTAGTTGTGGTATTTTGTCAATAAGGAAGGACTTGGATGTTTAATTTATTGAGCAACCTGGACTATTCTGAGACATACAGTGGGCGTGTGGTATCTTCTGAGACATTGCTCCAGAACCCACATGGATACCAAAATCTGTGGATGCTCAAGTACCATGATATAATATAATATAATAATAATAAAACTTTATTTATACCCCGCCACCATCTCCCCAAGGGGACTCGGGGAGGCTTACATGAGGCCAAGCCCAATGACACACAATAAACAACATTAAATGCCCTTGTAAAAGGATGCCCTTTTATACAAAGTGATAAAGGTTTGCTTTTTGGATTTTGAGTTGAATATTTTAAAGCAGAGCTTTTCACATGTTGGTGACACATTTTTTAGAAATACATCATTTTGTGACACAGTCATTCAGTTACTAGCAAACTGGAAGTAAAACCAGCCCCTTATAAGAGATATGGACACATACATAAATGGTGATAACAAAATATAAGGGCACACAGCATGTCTCATGAAAACCTTTCGTTGATATATTTTAAAATACAGTATATGATGTATTGCTTATTTCACATAGACTCAAAAGTGTCTCACTATATTCATGCGACACACCTGCACACTGCAGCTGACACACTAATGTTCGGAAAGCTCAATTTTAAAGCATTGATGCAAAATCCGTGTCTACAGAGGGCTAGCTGTATATTCACTGCGCAAGGGAATAAACATTACCAAGTCTTCTGCTATATATATTGTTTTGATGCTTTTGTTTTATGGACTGTATAAACTTGTAGTCTTCTTGTCTTTTTATATTTCTGTATATCCTGCCTTTTCTTAGTTAAGACAGTTTATAAAATTTCAAACAGATGCAGCTAAAATTTGTGCTAAATCTAACAAATTCATGCTAGCTCTGCCATGGGTTTGGATTTTTAATGGAGTGTTTATATCTATGCTAAGTAGTACTGAATATTTCCCTTGCTACATTTCCCTTGGAAAATATGAGTTTATGAAGTGCAGCTGAAATATTATGTTGTTTTGAAAATGAAAGCATTTGAACATTAGGCTATCATTTGCCACTAGGGGGTTAATTTAGGCTATCTTATCAGCTGCATTTGACTAGTTCCTAGAAGGGTTTAAAATGCAATGTTATGGCACTCTATATATGCATTCATCACAGTATTTTGGTATTTCTAAATGATTATTTAGAGAATCTGACAAGGTAAGAGGAGTCGACTCTATTAGACTAATATTTGAGTATGATTGTTCAGATGAAGCATAGAACTGAAATATCGCTGCTTCAATATATAGATCAAGAAAATGTCTAGCTCAATTCCTATATATTTTTCTCGTCCAAAGGTAGTTTTGCATATGAGTAACCATAGTTACATTTCTTTTCTTCAAATGTAATTTGAGATTTTAAAAATGTTTACTCTTTGTTTACTTAAGACTTTGAATATTAATTGCTGCACAAATTTTATATACTTGGCAGGTCTGTCTATGACGATCAACCGAATGCGCACCAGAAGTTTATTGAAAAACTAGATGCCTGCATACGTAATCATGACAGGGAGATTGAAAAAATGTGTAATTTTCACCATCAAGGTTTTGTGGATGCTATTACGGAACTGCTTAAAGTGAGGGCTGATGCTGAAAAATTAAAGGTAATACACTTGTTTTGTTTTTGATGTCAGTTTAAAAGCAATGAATGGATTGGTTTGTGCTGTGCAGGACAGGTCCATAATTGCGCATGTCCCTTTAAAGTATTGACGTGTAGTATTTCCTTGCTTCTAAGTTACACTTTCCCCCCATATAAACATACCTCAAAATGGTGTGTGTGTGTGTGTGTGTATACAGCATTCAAAAAATTAGCATATAGTGCTAAAGTTCATTATTTTCCATAATGTAATGATAAAAAATAAACTTTCATATATTTTAGATTCATTGCACACCAACTGAAATATTTCAGGTCTTTTTTTTGTTTTAATACTGAAGATTTTGGCATACATATCTCAAAACATTAGCATATTCCATCCGACCAAATATGCTAATTTTTTGAGACAGTATTTTTGGGTTTTCAGGAGCTGTATGTCAAAATCATTAGTACAAAACAAAGACCTGAAATATTTCAGTTGGTGTGCAATATATGAAAGTTTATATTTATATTTATGGAAAACAATGAACTTTAGCACTATATGCTAATTTTTTGAGAAGGACCTGTATATATATACAGACACACACACATATTCCATTGGTGATATTAAAATTAGTTGTATGCCTTATAATACAAAAAAAATATTGCAGTGCTGCTGACAGGACTAGTATTAAATTGTCATTAATTGTAGTTAATAGTGCAGTCATTATATGCCAGACTACATAACCCTTTTTAAAATCAAGTTTGTATTTACCCCCCGACAAGAGTGCTTATCTGACATGACATTTTCCTCTTCAAGTGGACATTTCCCCTGATTCCTCAAAACCATGGTGGAATTGTTGGGATTCTTTAGAAACTTATGGTGAGAGTTCCTCAGAAGTAAAATATGGAACTACGGTAGTCTCCTTAGCTCTCTTTACACATTTGCGAGAAAAAAATATGCACACCAGACAGAATGAGCATAGTTCACCAGAGGTTATGATTAGAACAGCATTATATAAAGGATATTCAGATAACAAGAGACCAAATACAGCATCAATGAGGTCATTGAGCATCTTTGTTCAGAAATTAATGAGTTTTTTAATAAACTAGAATGTGCTCCCTTATTATGATGACCTAATGAGTCACTTAATATGTGGGAAAGTCTGAGGTCGAGCTTTGCCTGCACCTGCGGCATTAAAATGTTGCTGTGGCTTGGAGATTTCCACGTTTGATGTTAATCAACCACCCAGTGTTTGCATTCAGCAAAGTATGAATGTTTAATTACCATAAAATGCAATCACCATTTCTTGCAGACAATGAATGGCGCATAGAGCTCATTGAGGTTATCAAAAAGGGACCAGTGGTCAATTGGGTCAATGATTTGAATTGTTTGACAGACCTACAGAAACAAATAAAGTTCAAAAATCCCAAGTAAATTTGAGAAGTTTGCCACAGAATCTGTTAGAAAGAACTGTCATAACTAATTGAAGTTAACAAAAAAACCCTTGGTGATCAAAAGTTCAAGTTCAAGCTGTAGAGTTAATTTGGATTTGCATTTCTTTGTTCTGAGTTTCTCACGAAGCATGATCTGATTACAAGGGTGAACAGTTGCATCAGGGCAATATATGCATATTTGTCTAACAAAGGTGAAATTATTTTTAAAGGTCCAAGTTACTGATACCAACCGAAGGCTTCAAGATGCTGGGAAAGAGGTGAGAAAAATGTTGCTTCCTTTGTGTTGAATGAGAATTTTTTTTGGAAATAGCTAGCTTCCATAATTTAACTGCAACTTGTTTTATTTTATTTATTTTTAAATATCCAAGGTGATAGCTCAAACAGAAGATATCATCCAGTGTAGACTTCAGCAACGAAATATTACAACTGTGGTTGAGAAGCTTCAGTTGTGTCTCCCAGGTGAGTTCGTAGTACCTGAAAAACATCATTGACATATGAAGGCTGTACATTTCAGCCAGGTGATGTCAAGATGTGTTGACATCTTGACATCAAGTGTTTATTATTTTATTTTTAAAAAAATATTTCACATTTGGCCTGGCCAGAATGGTTTTAAATTATCTGTTAGTGCTTATGTGTAAGTTATATTGATTGTATTGTTTATTATTTGCTGTTGTGTTGTTTTATTATGTGTCATTGGGCTTGGCCTCATGTAAGCCGCCCCAAGTCCCCTTGGGGAGATGGTGGCGGGGTATAAATAAAGTATTATTATTATTATTGTATTTTTAAAAAGAAATATCATTGTAGGCCTAATTGATATTTTTTAGCAGAGAGTCACGGTGGCTAATTTTGTTCCCATTATGTATCTATCAATGCTGATGATGACAATGATCGATGTAATGCAGAGGTGGATAAATGTCATTACATGTTTACTGTTTATTTATTTGTCGTGTCAGAAGCAAATTGAGGCTACAGTTCTAATGTATTTTTAAAAAACACAAAGTTTAAAAACTTGACATTATACTAGATGCTCCAGTGGCAAATTGGTTTAACCCTTGTGCCAGCAGGACTGAATCTGTGGAGAGTGTGGATGAGCTCCCTCTGTCAGCTCCAGCTCCCCATGTGGGGACATGAGAGAATACTCAACAACACTAAATAACACTACTCTAAGTTCCGTATAAGTAAGAACAACAAACCAAAGATCCTAATAAACAAGGTCTTTGCAATAACTAGAAATTCAATGTACAGGTCCTTCTCAAAAAATTAGCATATAGTGCTAAAGTTCATTGTTTTCCATAATGTAATGATACAAATTAAACTTTCATATATTGCACACCAACTGAAATATTTCAGGTCTTTTTTTGTTTTGTACTGATGATTTTGGCATACAGCTCCTACCCAAAATACTGTCTCAAAAAATTAGCATATTTGGTCGGATGGAATATGCTAATTTTTTGAGATATGTATGCCAAAATCATCAGTATTAAAACAAAAAAGACCTGAAATATTTCAGTTGGTGTGCAATGAATCGAAAATATATGAAAGTTTAATTTTTATCATTACATTATGGAAAATAATGAACTTTAGCACTATATGCTAATTTTTTGAGAAGGACCTGTATATCTTTTTTGTATTTATTTCATTATTGTATTAAATATAATTCGAGGTAATGAGCTCTACCAACATCCAACTAGTTCAGCACATTATGAGTTCACGCCTTACTTTAGAACTGTTTATTGTGTACAACTTTCGATGTGCAGAACGTGTTTTGTGTTGAACTCATAATGTGCTGAACTAGTTGGATGTTGGTAGAGCTCATTACCTCGAATTATATTTAATACAATAATGAAATATATACAAAAAAGATATAAATTGAATTTCTAGTTATTGCAGGGACATGAGAGAAGCCTCCCACAAGGATAGTAAAACCTCAAAACATCCGGGCGTCCCCTTGGCGATGTCCTTGCAGATGGCAAATTCTTTCACACCAGAAGCGACTTGCAGTTTCTCGAGTCACTCTTGACACGAAAAAAACCCTCCTTCCATTAAAAAAATACATCAGTTTTATTGTTGATATCGTTGGAACAATAGACAGCCAGAAATCCTTGCCAATCTCCTATGAACTATCCATTGGATTCCTAGCTATTGTGCTCACCCTTTGCCTAAATAATACATAATGTTTTCATGCTGTGAAATGTCAGACTTTATTATTGCTGAAACTGACAGTTTCACGGGGAAATTGAATGTACTCCACTATACCTTTTCCACAATTTCCACACATTTATTTTGAGTAGCTATTGAAATATCATGCATAGCTCTTTTGAATATGCCAGTGATTTCCCCACATAGTGTACATTTTATAAGAATTGACCCTGCGGACACCGACAACCATCCTTTGTTGTTGTTTACTGTAAGTTGCAGGCATTACAGTAGGTGGTACTGTTGGTATACAAAGCACCGTCCTTGGGAATTAATTATACACAGGAAGCCCTGAATGTTTTAGGGCTGCTCTCAGTAAGGAAATGTTGGCAGGTTTGCATTAAGGTAGGCTTCAACTTGCTGTTTTGATCTCAGCGTTTTTCTTAATAGACCATTGCCCCTCGCTGCCCTCTGCACACATTACATTGCCTTGAAATGACACCACGTGCTTTTATCCTTGTATTGTAAAATCTTTCCCGAAGGGCATATAAGTATGCAAAACTGTACATAAAGGGGGATATATATATTTTGTAATCTTTACACAATTTGTGGTAAGATTTATACGTTTTCAATATCTTCATTTATGCAGTACTGGAGATGTACAGCAAATTAAAAGAGCAGATGAATGTAAAAAGGTGAGTAGAATTCTTTTCAACCAGACGATAACTTTTTTTTAATGAATGGGTTCATCCACTTGTCTTCTGCAATTACTGATGGAATGGTAAAGACTACTCTGGTCAAGACGTATAATGAATCTTGGTCCGGTCATTGTATTCTTTTCATGTCTTTGTTTCATGTCTGTCATTACAAGTGAACAGATGTTATGAGAAAAATGAAGCATTTTCAAGGGCTTAATGATCGTCTTGAGAAAATAAGCTCAATTTTAAGCAGCATGCAATGCAGTGACATCTTTGAGCTGAACTCATGATGGTATTTATAATCTGGTTTTAGACATTTTAGAACAGGCTGTGTACAAGCGGTAAGTCATAACGACAAAACAGGTTCTTTGCATCATTGTTTACCCTCAACTGCAATTCAGCATATCCTTATGTGGTTTTAGATCCTACAAATCGCAGTGGAACTAGTTTCTAGAAAAAACTTGCATAGGATGGCTCTGTTAAGCTTTCAAAAAAGCCGATTCTAAACAAATGTGTATTTTTTAAAAAAAGAAAAATAGTGATTTTATTTATTTTTATTTTTATTTATTTACTCTATTTTTATACCGCCCCTCTCAGCCCGAAGATGACTTGAGGCGGTAAACACATGGCAATGAACGCCCACAAGATAAAACACATCAAACCAATTAATAAAACAGCCATATAAAAGCAATACGATTAGCAGTTAAAAGTATAAAATACGATCTCAGCGTCTCATTATTAAAATCGATTTCCATTGCATCGTCATATCATTCAATTAATTTCTTGCCCTATACACATATATACACATAGATACACCTAAACATACATACTGTCGGTTGTTATATAGTTTAGTATTTAATACTGATATTATAATTGTAAACCTTGTGCAAATACTTGCAATCAAACCCATTTTACAGCTTAATCTCTATGGTTAAATTATTGCCTTTTAAATCTACTCCCAAGAAATTTTGGTAGGTGTTACAATTCCATGGGAACTTACTGAACGATAATTATGAAGCCTCTTTTGCTTTTCAAAGGTGTTCATTTTCTTTGTTTTCATATTTTTTTAAAAAAAATATGGCTAACCTAGGGCCCTTCCGCACAGCCATATAAACCAGAATATCAAGGCAGAAAATCTTACAATATCTCCTTTGAACTGGGTTATCTGAGTCCTCACTGCCATATATTCCAGTTCAAAGCAGAAAATTTGGAATTTTATTCAGCTGTGTGGAAAGGGCCCTTGTGCTGTCCATATTTTTTTCCTTCTCTATTATTCAATTAAAATCTGAGGCATGAATAGAAGCATCACTAATTCGTAATCTGTGATGTTTTGTTGCATGGCTGTAATTCCCCGCTTCAGCGGATAAACTACACTTAATTTGAACATTGACGGCATCAACACCAACATTTCTTGGACGATAAGGGACACTCTTATGCCTGTGTGGATAGCTTGCCCGACAGCAATGAAATCAATGCTGTCCAAACTCTGATGTTGCAAATGCATGAAGTAAGAATACCTTCCAATAGGTAATAGCTCTAAATATTGAGAGTAGGTGAGACAAAATATACAGAAGACAATGTACATATAGTTATGACCTTGCCCTAGCTTAATTTCCTTCTTTGATTGTGTCCCAAATTTACTTTGGGAAGAGTGTGACTCTGGATGTACTGTCGGACATCTCCATTCACCCCCACCACCTACATAGTTAATAAATGTTATCAAAATTGAGAAGCATTACCAGCAAATAAGGAATACATTGTTATAGGGAAAGTGACAAATATATCTTCATGTTCATAGAGAAAGCCACAGAAATATTTCCAAGTTGGAAACTTCCTTTTTCATCATAAGGGGTTTTTTTCAGGTCTGTATCCATTCTAATGGTTAATACAATTACAAAGTGGTTTATCGGAAGTCTCATGTGCTCTGTTAATATGCAAAGAAAATAGAAAATAAGTTACCTTTTTAAAAAATATAGATTTTTGGCAATATACTGACCTAGCAGACTTCCAAAGCAATTCCTTATACAAGCGGGAATGTTACGATACATGACCCGGCTAATAGGAAAGGCAGAACATGAACTCAGCTTGTAGGGCAGCACAGATAGATCATTGTTTTAGTTAGCCAGCAAACACATGAAATACAAACAAACAAATACAATAAGATTGCCAAGCTCATAAAAAGCTGGTTCAGTTTCACAGAAAAAGATTACATTGTTCATCCGACATTTCTCCTTGTCTCAAAACTGGCTGCTTTAACTTTAGAAAGGGCAACACATTATTTCTCTAGTTGATAATAGTCTTGCAAAAGAAAGTTCAGTTTTCTCTCAATCACTCCCACCGTATAAGAATTCTCCCTGATATCATGTTTTCTAGCGTTGTTGTGGCTTAAAACCATCCACCAAATGGTCAGACATTCAGCTTCGGCATCCAGGGAAAACAGATAGGTAAAGTTACCAAAGGAATGTGAACACAGCAAATGCAAGACTATTACTTGAATGTTTTTTTTTGGTGTCTCATTATCTTCATTACTAGAAATTTGGAGACTGAAGGAAAATGTAATGGGGGGAGGGCAAAGTCTTACGTGAGGGCCTCTCATTGCCCTCATTTTGCAGCTCCTCCCCAGCACATTCCTGCCCATATACATAAGAAAAATATATAAATAATGTTTTCTGGAACTTCTATACAACCCGTGTTTTAGTAAATAGGGGGCCACATCGTCCTCTTCGGCACAACTTGTAACATCCCTTCCTGCTTGTGCGGAGTTGTTATTTCCAGGACATATGGTTCCCAAAGAAGAGCCTGCACTGGGGCTGTATACTGCATATTTATGGGAATTTAAGATCCGTGGATTACATCTTCTTTGTGAAATTAAGAGCCTTCTAATTTCATAAACTGCAATTATAGCACTCGGATTAGACTTTAATACTCATGGCTGCATTCAGTGGAATCCTGGGGCTGCTAGTTTCAAAGGAACTCCCTGAAGAGTTACGAGCCATCCGGGAATTAATGCCGTTCCGCAGAACCGTAAAAACCTGGCTATTTAGACAGGCATTTGGCCCATAACTAATGAGTATTATCAGCATCCTGTTGTGCCGCTGCCAGCATATTTCTACTGCCATCGCAGTTTGCTGGAATTGATTTTAACTGGGGGTTTTAAATTGGTCTTATTGTATTTTATTGCATTTTTCTTTTTTTTCCTTTTTTCTTTTAAAAGATTTTATTTACATACAAAAACAACTTACAATGTAAACAGAATACGAAACAATGAACATTTTACATACATAAACCCACCACCAAGGCCTGAACAGGTATCCTTTCCTTTGTCATATCTTTATAAATCAACCATTAATCAAATGTCAAATCCACAATTCCTGACCAACAGGGTTATATTGCATTCTATTTTCACTCTCTAAAGTGTATTTAATAAAAACCGACCAGTATGCCTCAAAATCTGATCTATTAGTGTCCCCCCTGAATACCTTCATTTCCATTGTTAGTTTGTCATTTAAGGCTACGTTCCATACCTCCCTATACCAAGCTTCCAGTGTAAGATTAGTTATTATTTATTATTTTATTTTATTGCATTTTATTTATTTTATTTTATGTGTTTTATCTATTAACTCTGTAAACCGCTCTGGGTTCCAGAGAGAGCGGTATATTAAGTCGAACCAATAAATAAATAAATAAATAAATAAATAAATAAATAAATAAATATATTAGGGCTCTCTGGCTGAGAATGCTAAATATCCTTTCTTAGCTCCAAATCGCGAGTTTCCATAGGATGGAGATGTTGCCGTTACAGTGGAGTCATAGGGCTATAACACTATATAACACGACTTTTGTTCCTGGATTATAAGTGTAATTTCCTAATCGGTTCTATCATAAAAACACGGAAAAGGTTTATTAAACTGCAAAATCATTATTTTTGTGGTCTGCACAAAAGGTTAAAAATAGCACATTGAAAGATTTCTGGAGTTAGTGTAATTGTACAGTAGGAAGAGGGCCCCAGTATAGTTGATCTAATAACAAAATAATACTTACCTGAAATGTTATTGGCTCGTATTATCACAGAGAGATATTAAACTGGGCAAAGGGAGTTAAATGTAAGGGCATAGATCTGCTGCAGAACTCTAGATGGAGCTGTTGATCTATATCAGAATAGCTTTCAACACATCAGAATAAAGTTCTACAAATGTGCAATACTGGACCCATTTTATAGCTGGGAAGCAAAGTGACTAACCCAACATTAGCTGATACAATTGTAAGCGGAACAATCAAGCAAAGATCATAGTTAACTCACAATAAAAATACATTTCAATGTGGCGTGGTGCTTCTGCTGCACTACATCATTTTTTTTAATCCCGCAAGTCTGTACAAAATCATCATTTTACCTCCCATCTTTCTTATTTCTAGATTGTCCACTGCACTTTCCAATATGTTTTGTGCAAATACCTGGTCAGGACAGCTTAGGGCCCTTACACACAGCCATATAACTCAGAATATCAAGGAAATAAAGCCTGACTGCTTTGGAGGGAAGGATATTAAGAGGCAAAGATGAAGTACTTTGGCCACATCATGGGAAGACAGGAAAGCTTGGAGAAGACAATGATGGTGGAGAAAATGGAAGGAAAAAAGGAAGAGGGGCCCACCAAGGGCAAGATGGATGGATGGTATCCTTGAAGTTAGTGTTTTTCAACCTTTTTTGAGCCGCGACACATTTTTTACATTTACAAAATCCTGGGGCACACCACCAAGCAAAATGACACAAAATTACACTCTAACACAGTAATACATATAGTATAGTAAAAAATAATTAAAAAACATGATTTTTATGTAATTTTAAAATCTTTATGTACACTGTTGTTTTATGTATGTTATGTGAACCGCCCTGAGCCTGCAGGGAGGAGCGGTATACAAAATCGAATAAATAAATAAATAAATATGTTTTTAAATGTATTTATACACTCAGTATGAAACTTGGGCCTGTTTCGATGAACACAACATATTTATGACTTCCTCTCACATATTTATACATGGCTATCATGTCTTCTCTCAACCTTCTCTTCTTCAGGCTAAAATTGCCCAGCTCTTCAAGCCGCTCCTCATAGAGCTTGTTCTCCAGACCTTTGTGAAATTTCAACTTGCTTCCAGTTAACTATGGATGTCATGAAGCTGTTATAAACGGTTCCTTTGAGGAGGGGGGAAGGGAGGCAACTCTTAAAAAATCCAGTAAAATAGTAAAAAAAAAACCTTTCCAAGAGGAGAGGCTCAATTTGTTTCTTGGAAACCTGTGAGGGGGCTGCTAGGAGGGGGAGAGCGCCAATTTCCCACGGCACACCTGATGATCGCTCACGGCACACTAGTGTGCCATGGCACACTGGTTGGGAAACACTTCTTGAACTGACTGGCTTGACTATGAAGGAGCTGGGGGTGGCGACGGCTGACAGGGAACTCTGACATGGGCTAGTCCATGAGGTCAGGAAGAGTCGGGAGCGACGGAACGAATAAACAACAAAAACCAAGGCAGAAAATCCCACAATATCTGCTTTGAACTGGGATATCTGAGTCCACACTGCCATATATTTTAATTCAAAGCAGATAACGTGGGATTTTATTCATCTCTGTGGAAGGGGCCTTAGAAGGGTTTTTTTGGTATTGGATAATGGCATGGGATACAGGAAGAGAAATACCACCAATAATATGCAAAACGCATTTTCCTCACTACTGAACAACTTTAATTTTCTGCTTTCTTGGCCATGCTGCGGAACAACTGTGGAGAGGTCAGGAATATTGCTTTGAACTGGGCCAAAATAGGGACATTGCTATCCCATCCTAGAATTATATTCCTCCTAATAACACTTTCATTCTGTCCCCAAATCTGCAGCATGGCAGTAATTTAAGACTTTGTTTCATTTATGTGTTGAGAAATATACCTTAGGCCAGTGTTTCCCAACCTTTTTTGAGCCGTGGCACACTTTTAACATTAAAAAAATCCGGGGGCACACCACCAACCAAAATGACACAAAATGACACTCTAACACAGTAAAGAATGGCTGGGGGTTGGTGGCCTGCTGGGCGCAGCTGCTGGGAGTGCCAAAGCCAGGGAGGGGGGCGGAGCCAGGCTGTGCCATGCCCTGCCCCCTACCCCCGGCTTCACCTCTCCCAGCAGCTGCTCCAGCCTTGAGGGGGCAGTGCCCAGCCAGCGGTGCCAGAGCCAGCACAATGCTGGCTTGGCACTGTCCCCTCAAGGCTGGAGCAGCTGCTGGGAGTGCCGAAGCCGGGGGCGGGGGCCGAGCCAGGCCGCGCCATGCCCCGCCCCTCCCCAGCTTCAGCTCACCTACAGGCCGTGCCATGCCCTGCCCCCTCCCTTCAGCTTCAGCTCTCCTACAGAGGAGGAGCATGAGCGGTGAACGAGCTTCAGTGGGCGGGGCTCCTCCTCCACGCGGCTTCAGCGAGCGAGGGGCGAGAGTCATGGTGGGAGTCATGGCGGATTGGAGGCTGTCTGGGGAAATGTCCGAAGGAGGCGGCGCCCCGTCCCTTCTTCTTTTTCTTCGCCACTGCCCGGCCCTTCCTCCTCCCCAAGCAGCAGGAGTTCGGCAGGAGGGGGGGAGGAAGGGGGGCAGAGAGCTTTTCTCGCGGCACAGCAGGAGGTCCGTCATGGCACACTAGTGTGCCACGGCACACTGGTTGAGAAAGACTGCCTTAGGCATCCAAAGAAAAGGAGCAAGCCGAGTTCCCAAGGGAATACAAATACAGCAAATGTAGAAGTTCCAGATATGAACTATTTTGTGCAAAGCTAAATTTTTAGGGTCTGAAAGGAATTTACGTTGAAAGGGAAGAATATTTATTCAGTAAGCTCTGTATTTAAGCAAAAGAATATGTTTGAGAACCACATACCGTATGTGGGGCTGATTGGAGTAAATTGTAGGGGTGATAAGAAAATATGGTGTATATCTTCAGTTTTATCATATTTATTTATTGTATTCTTATAAGTGTCTTATTTTAACTTACTACATAGAGTGTAATCAAGCCTTGTTGTTTGGTTTGGTATTATGATATGGCCTAAGGGCAAATCAATAAAATTTACTACATACAGTAGACCAGTGTTTCCCAGCCAGTGTGCTATGGCACACTAGTGTGCCGTGAGTGATCATCATTCCCTTTCCTGCCGAACACTTTTTCTTCTCCACTCGGGCTCCCTTCTTCCCACCCTCGCTCTGCTTGCTTTGCCTCGCTTTGCTCACGCTGCCGCTTCTGCGGGAGGGGGGAGGGAGGAAGACGTGACCTGTGTGGGCGCTACTCCGCAGTCCCGCCCCACGTCTTCCTCCCTCCCCTCCACAGTGCTCTCTGGATATAGGTGAACTACAACTCCAAAACTCAAGGTCAGTGCCCACCAAATTCTTATACGGTAGTATTTTTTCTTGGTTACGGTAGTTCTGTGTGGAAAGTTTGATTCCATTCCATCATTGGTGGAGTTCAGAATGCTCTTTGATTGCGGGTGAACTATAACTCCCAGCTGTTGAGCAAGACCTTCGTGTGTGTCTTTCTGCCATTCCTGCCAGGATATCTATGTTGTGTTCATCGAAACAGGCCCAGGTTTCACACTGAGTGTATAAATACATTTAAAACATATTAACAATATGTATTACTGTGTTAGAGTGTCATTTTGTGTCATTTGGTGGTTGGCGGTGTGCCCCAGGATTTTGTAAATGTAAAAAAGTGTGCCGCGGCTCAAAAAAGGTTGGGAAACACTGCAGTAGACCAAAGCTTCATTTCTCTATCCTAGCTGTACGTGGGAAGGCTCTGATGTTGATGGAAACAGCTATTGTGTGTGTGTGTTTCTGTCAAAGTATCAGTGTTTCTATTTGGGTCCCCAACCGCCTTTCTAAACATTTTGGGCATAGAATTTAGTTTAGAACTGGACTGGTACTTTCAGAAAACAGGATAAGCCTCTTTATTCGGTAACAGACTGGGGACAGACTGCCCTTACATCCCAACCAAAACAAAGTGCCCCTTGCTGCATTTTGCTGCTGTGGCATTTCTTGTGCCAGAAAATGGGTAGTGGAGATCTTGAAAGCGTCTGTGTCATGCCTCATTTCTCTGGGGAAGGGGCTCTTCCTCATAGTAAGGCATTGAAGGAGCAGTGGCCCATGAGGGGGCTTGTATTACCACTGCTACCCTACAATTAGGGCAAATAGCATTGAAGATAAAGTCCTATTTTAATGTTAAAAAACAAAAAAAATGGCACTGTAACAGTCAAGCTGGAAGAGATTTTCTTAAAGATTGCACCGGGCAAAAAAGTCTGATATGTTGTAATCAAAGGACATGAAGTAACCAGGTTTTTCTAGTAAAATGATGTAGATCTCTTTTGGATGTAACATTCCAGCTTGGTTTAGCAGTTTAGGAATAGCAGTAATGCCAGTTTATCTGCCTGCTGTTCTCCATTACTAGTTAGCTCAAACTGGAGTCCTCTGTTAGCTCCAAAATTCAGGCGTTGGCTCAATGTCTGTTCCCTGCCAGGATATTGTCTATGTTTTTAACTTGGACAGTACAGACTGAGCATTCCTTATCTGAAATACGAGAAATCCAAAATTGTTCAGATGTGTGACTGAAATAGTTACATTTTTGCTTTTGGATGGTTTATTTATTTATTTATTTATTTAAAACTTTTGTACCCTGACCTTCTCACCTCTATCGAGGGACTCAGACCAGCATAACAGCAAAAATTCAATGCTATACAGTTTAAAAACAACGACAACAACAACATATTAAAATACATAAAAATCCCAGCATAAAACCACATCGCCACTAAAACAATTCCACTCGATCTGTAAACGTGGTCATTCATTCAGATAATAGCCAATCTCAGCCTATTCTGGGAAGGCCTGGTTCCACATCCAAGTCTTCACCAGCCTCCTAAAGGACATCAGAGAGGGGGCAGACCTAGCATCACTTGGGAGAGAGTTCCACAGCCGAGGGGCCACCACAGAGAAGGCCCTGTCTCTCGTCCCCGCCAGCCGCGCTTGCGAAGCTGGCAGGATCGAGAGCAGGGCGTCTCCGGAGCATTTTAATGTCCTTGATGGTTCATAGGGGAGAATTTGTTCGGACAAGTAAACTGGGCCAGAACCGTATAGGTATACAATAATTGTATACATGCACACAATTATTAAAAGTATTGTTGATTTGTTGAGATATTTTTATCTCAATCTTCTTTGACCTCTCAAGCATCTGCTGAAGGCACAAAGGAAATAACGCAGCCAGGGCCGTAGCCAGGATTTTTGATTCAGGGGGTGAGTTTGGTTCGGGGCTGAGACTGGGTGGAAGAGGGTCTACCCTAGCAAACCTTTTGTATTGTTATCCCAATAACCCCATTAATGTGGGATATAATTAGCATGGTGATCAGATCATGATATGAATAAACATAACAGTTTAAATAATGTACCAGTAAGGCCTTTTCGCGGACCACCCTGAGAATTTCGGAGGGGGCTGAAGCCTCCTTAGCTCCCCCCCCGGCTACATGCCTGAACGCAGCGTACTACTGGAATCAGCTTCTAAAGCCGAAGCAGCACTTATCACTGGCATTTCACATATTTGAAAAGAGGAAATATAAATTTGAACCTAATAACTGGGGTGAATTACAGGGAGCAGTCAACCCCCCTGTTTACAGGGAGCTCCATTGGCTGCCGTTTATTTTCCGGTCCCAATTCAAGGTGCAGGTCATGACCTATAAAGCCCTAAATGGTTTGCGACCTGCCTACTATCGTGACCGAATCTCTTTCCCCATACCAGCCCGATCTCTTTGATCCTCTTCTTTCACTCAGCATAAAACCACATTGCCATTAAAACAATTCCACTCAATCTGTAAACGTGGTCATTCATTCAGATAATAGCCAATCTCAGCCTATTCTGGGAAGGCCTGGTTCCACATCCAGGTCTTCACCAGCCTCCTAAAGGACAACAGAGAGGGGGCAGACCTAGCATCACTTGGGAGAGAGTTCCACAGCTGAGGGGCGACCACAGAGAAGGCCCTGTCTCTCGTCCCCACCAGCCGCGCTTGCAAAGCTGGCGGGATCGAGAGCAGGGCCTCTCCTGAGGATCTTAATGTCCTTAATGGTTCATAGGGGAGAATTTGTTCGGACAAGTAAACTGGGCCAGAACCGTATAGGTATACAATAATTGTATGCATGCACACATTGTTGATTTATTGAGATATCTTTATCTCAATCTTCTTTGACCTCTCAAGCACCTGCTGAAGGCACAAAGGAAATAACGCAGCGTACTACTGGAATCAGCTTCTAAAGCCGGAGCGGCACTTATCACTGGCATTTCACATGTTTGAAAAGAGGAAATATCAATTTGAACATATATTCAATCTTTACAACAGTCATAATATACAGGTATTTCTGTATTAGCATATTTATGTTGCAGTATCACAACCCTATAATTGGAAACTACAACTGGTACAACGTTCGGCAGCCAGATTAATAACTGGGGTGAATTACAGGGAGCGGTCAACCCCCCTGTTTACAGGGAGCTCCATTGGCTGCCGTTTATTTTCAGGTCCCAATTCAAGGTGCAGGTCATCACCTTTAAAGCCCTAAATGGTTTGCGACCCACCTACCTTCGTGACCGCATCTCCTTCCCCGTACCGGCCCAATCTCTTTGATCCTCAGGCGCGGCTCTTCTTTCACCTCTGCCGACACCACAGGCTCAACACACAATGCAGTAGTAGGAATATACAGCCAAACACACAAGGGAAGCAAATACACCAAATAGCAAAATAGCAATGTAATATTCAAAGTGTCAATACATACACATTAGAAGGACGCCATACAAAGCCCATAGATTGTTATACATCACCAATGAATGGCTGGGTGTTGTAGGAAAGAGTTCAACGGGTGGGAATGCGTAGACCAGGGCGGAAAGAGTTCAAGGGAGCGGTGGTAATCCAAAATAAAGTCAATGCGGTGTAAATTCCACTGGTGCAACCAAAGTCAACGCAAGGTCCCAATTCCCCGGTTTCCAACAAGAACCCAATCAAATGCAACGGTCTGACTACGGGCCCGAAACGTTTCACCCTGAACGGGCTTTCTCAAGCGGCAAATAATAACATGGGAGGCGTGACACAGAAGGATTCACGAATCAATACATGGTTGATATCCAACGTAACATCTCCTGTGGACCCCCAACTCTGGAACTCATTACCCGCTGAGATTAGGAAAGCCCCCACTTTAGCAACTTTCAAGAAGAATATTAAAACCTGGCTTTTCCCTTGCGCATATATACAGGAGCACAACAATTCACGTCGGATCACATCTATACACAACGCAAGAAACGCATTCCTGGCTTTCAGTTCTTCATTTCCGTCTTCACAAGAACCACTTTTAAGTTACGCTCTGGCAATACCTCACAGCTCTGTGCATTGACTCTATAAAAAACATATACTGACAAGCATTGCATGAAAGTACCTTTAGGCGATCTGTGTAGGTCTATATGAAATCCCTGGTCAGTCATAAGGTTGAACAGGGTATAGGGTTACAGCCTCCCTTAAAATACAGGTTCACCGCTTGGAGATCTACTGGACTCATTGCTGAGCCTGGAACCTCAAGTTTCAACGATGGCCAAGGGAGCATGCGCACAAGTAAAACTTGTGCAGCAGTTGTGCCTGTACCTTGAGAGGCCAGACTTGGCCACTGTAGTCCACACTCTTGTTATATCTCGAATAGACTACTACTATGTGCTCAACGTGAGGTTGCCTTTGAAGACTGTTCGGAAGCTTCAAGTAGTCTAGCGACGGCAGCCAGGTTTCTTACTGGAGGGGCTTACAGCGAGCATACAACCCTCCTGTTGCATCAACTCCACTGGCTGCTATGCAGCTACCAAGCACAATTCAGAGTGCTGGCTTTAGCCTATAAAGCCCTAAACGGTTCTGGTCCAGTCCTGTCTGAATGCATTTCCCTTTATGTCACGATCACGGACTTACCGGCCCCTTAATCACACACACAGAGACGTACTGAAGGCTAACTACTTTATTGAATATAAAAACAGTTCAAAGATATTGTCCAATAGAATAATAAAAGCAATCCAAAAGGCTTGAAGTAACAATGTCCAAGGTAACGTAGCAAATAGTCCAAAAGCTTAGCAAGGCTCCACAAGACTATGTGGATCAGGAACAAAGGCAAGGCTCCGCTCAACCAGGCGGATCAGGAACAAAGGCAAGGCAAGGCAAGGCAAGGCAAGGCTTGATGACCTCTAGCTAACTAGCTTCGTGGTCCCACTCCGCTTCACGCCTATTCATGTAAGACGTGGCCGGAGAACTGAGGATTCGTTCCCACGGATCCTATACTTAATCCTTCGGCCGAGGTCCCCGACGCTCTAGGCTTCTTCGTGTCCAATCCCTGCTGACGGACCTCGGCCGGTCTAGGGCCCGGGACCAATCCCTCCTGCTAGACTCGATGTTCCGTCTCCTATCAAAGGTTCGACCTTGTCTCTCAGCAGCTGTGTTGCTATCTCCCTGAGAGCTTTCCTCCCTGGAACTTTCCCAGTCGCCATCTTCCATGTTTTCACTTTCAGGCTCTTGCGAATTCCTCCCACCCGGATGCTCATAACTCCCCGAATCACTATCTCCCATCTGCACCTGGCCATCTGAGTCTTCACCAGGGCCAAACAACATTTCTTCCCATGCCAAGCTCTCTGTGGGTGAATGAGGCCCATCGGAGGGAATCTGCCCTGCACCCCAGTCATCTAGCTCATCCTCTGAATCTGGATCTGCTGCTGCAGGCCCTAATGCTAATGGGACCCCGGGTCCTATCCCCTGTCCTCCAGGCACAAACGAGAACTGCTGTGCCACACTTTATGAGCCAGTCAGAGCACTAAGATCAGCTGGGGAGGTCCTGCTCTTGGTCTGCCGCCTTCACAGGTGTGATATGTGGGGATGAGAGATAGGTTCTTCTCGGTGGTGGCCCCTCAGCTGTGGAACTCCCTCCCCAGCGAGATTAATTCGATCCCATCCCTCCTGGCTTTCAGAAAACAGCTTAAAACTTGGCTTAGCAAGAAGGCATTAGACAAATGATGGCTATACTCAAGCAGCTAAACCACGGGATTGATGTGATATCTACATGTGTTGATGTTTTATGGTTATGTCTGACCATTTAGTTTTAAATTGATCTTAATTTATAGTTATATGCCATTGTTTTTAAGATATGTAATGTATTGCTTTTATATGATGTGAGGCATTAAATTCATGCCATTTATTATGTTGTACACCGCTTTGAGTCCCTTTGGGGGTGAGAAAAGCGGTATAGAAATGCAATAAATAAATAAATAAGTAAATTATTAGACCTGGATCCCATTTCCAATGCAAATACAGGTTCAGGCAGTCCCCAAGTTATGAACATAATCTGTTCTGCAGGTTTGTTCTTAAATTGAATATATATATGTGTGTGTATATTCACTTGAAGCACATTCAGATAACAATAAAATGTTGTTGTTTCCTCCCCCCCCCCCTTTTGTCCTAGATATTATTCTGCTTTAAAAACTATGGAACAGCTAGAAAATCTATACTTCCCTAGGGTTAGTCAGTACCGGTTTTGTCAGTTAATGATTGAAAACCTTCCCAAACTTCGTGAAGAAATTAAAGAAATTTCCATGTCGGATCTTAAGGACTTTCTGGAGAGTATTCGGAAGCATTCAGATAAAATTGGTGAAACAGCAATGAAACAGGTAAATTTACTGACATCTAAAAAAGATAACTTCATGTATTATTTCTGAAATGCATTTGAATATGTACAGGTCCTTCTCAAAAAAATTAGCATATACTGCTAAAGTTCATTTTTCCCATAATGTAATGATAAAAATTAAACTTTCATATATTTTCGATTCATTGCACATCAAATGAAATATTACAGGTCTTTTTTTGTTTTAATACTGATGATTTTGGCATACATATCTCAAAAAATTAGCATATTCCCAGGGGCGGTCTATCCGTTATGCCAACTATGCGGCCGCGTAGGGCGCCGCCACCTGGGAGGGGCCTCACCGGCCCCGCCCTGCCGCCCGCCCGCCCTGTGCCACCGCTGCGCTGGGCGCGCGCGCCTCCGCAGCCTGCCCTGCTGGCTGTGTTGCGCCTCCGCAGCCGGCCCTGCCGCTGCGCCGCCATGTTGGCCACCCCTCCACATGCGCGTAGCTTTTCACACATGCGCAGAAGCTCGTACAGGCGCTACAGCACCTGTAGGAGCTTCTGCGCATGTGCGAAAATCTGCGTGCATGCGCACTGGCTCCAGAGCGCGCCTCCAGCTTTGGAGCCAGTGCGTATGTGCGCAGATTCGCGCATGTGCACTGGCTCCAAAGCTGGAGGCGTGCTCTGGAGCCACTGGGGGGGGCGCAAAAATAATTTTTGCTTACCCCCCCGGGATAGGTAGGACCGCCCCTGCATATTCCATCCGACCAAATATGCTAATTTTTTGAGACAGTATTTTTGGGTTTTCAGGAGCTGTATGCCAAAATCATCAGTACAAAACAAACAAAGACCTGAAATATTTCAGTTGGTATACAATATATGCAAGTTTAATTTTTATCATTACATTATGGAAAACAATGAACTTTAGCACTATATGCTAATTTTTTGAGAAGGACCTGTATATTCCCCTTCCTTCCTTCCTTCCTTCCTTCCTTCCTTCCTTCCTTCCTTCCTTCCTTCCTTCCTTCCTTCCTTCCTTAAAATGAAATTAGGCCTGACTCTAGCAAATCCTAATTTCAAAAAGGTTGGTTGTGCTGAGTGGCTTGAAGAGTGGTTTGTGTGTGTGGGTGTGCATCACATTCACTTGGACAAGAAGTGGGTGGGAAGGTTGCAGACCTTTTCACTTGCCCACTATTTTTTTGTCCGCTGTTACTTTTCTCTCTGTTGGATTCCAAGACCATAAAGGTGCTGACTAGGATGTAGAGACCAAAAAACAGCAAAGCAGTGGGTGAAAGAAGAGTTCAGCAGCCATCACTGCAAGTCTTGAAATTGTCCATCTCACAAATAATTTTGCTTATATTCATATAGGTCTAACTTTGTTTGAAGAGAGAGATTTACCAACATTATACTTAGCTCTTATCTAAGGCCCCTTCTCCACTACCATATAAAATCCAGATTATCTGCTTTGAACTGGATTATGTGGTAGTGTAGATTCATATAATCCAGTTCAAATGGGATAATCTGAATTGTCTACTTTGATCATCTTGATTATATGGCAATGAAGAAGGGGCCCTAAGATACCTCCTGTCCTCTTTAGTCATTGCTTGTTTCTTAGCGCTTTGTGCGGTCTTGTTACATCCAGTGTGTATTTTTGTGTGTGGTGATTCAGGCACAGCAGCAGAAAGCCTTTAATACTGTTCTCCAGAAGCCAAACAATGTCCGTTATGGGAAGAATAAGTATATAAATGATGGGATTCCAGAACTAAGGAATGAGGTTGTTTCAAAGCAAGACCTTGCTGTGGAGGAGGAAGAGGAGGAAGGACATGAAGATGAGGTATTTTGGTCTAAAATTACAATTTCTTTTAATTATTTATTTTACTCAGTTTCCCCAAATCATACATTTCAGGGCACAGAAAGTAAAATGTTGGGACTCCAGTTGTTGGATAGCAGATCCCAGATATTATTGGACTGCAACTCTTAGAGATTATTTCACAGGTCCCATCGTTCCTTACCACTGACTATGATCATTCAAGTAACAGAGAATTATACTCTGGTCACATCTACAGCGCCACATGTTAAGTGTTTTGGGATAGAATCTGTAAATAGAAAGCTGAAGCTTTTGGGATAAGCTGGGTCCGTAAAGGGGTTCATACAGTTTTCTTAGAACCTCTTTCTCCTCACAGAAACTGGTTCTGGAAATCCAGAACCAGATTCAGGTAGTTGCCAAATCATTGAGTGGCCACTTTTGGTAACACAGAGCTGCCATTGCTTGTGTGTCCTACTTCTTTATATGAACTGGTGTTGGCAGAAACCACCTTGACAAGCATTTTTGGCCTTCACAGATGGGTTCCTTGCCTCCCGCCCCTCAGTCTCTCACCACCTTATTTCCTTGCACCAGGAAAGCACGAGGAGGGATGTACAGTATTGGCGGCCTGATAAATTTTATTTTCCAGGGGTTTTTTTGAGGGTTGGGGGAGGGGATGGGAGCTATCGCACACCTTGGACTCCCAAGAGCCCAAGAAATGTGAGATGTCAATGGGAATTCACCCCCGGGTTGTCCCAGGATGACCCAGTAGTGAGTCCCACAGGCCCAATACCCCATTAGACCTGGGCCTTTCAGGAAGGACCAGATCTAATGCGTAATCTAATTAATTCAGATCAAACCAGGCTTTCCCTGGTTTGATCTGAAGTAATTCGGATTTATCAGAGATGTCATTTGGTGCTTCCGGTAAACTTGAGACAGGACCCAGTTTTTCGGCCTGTCTGGATTGCTCCTTAGTTAGTCCCAGACTGGACCTAAACCTGATAGTTTGTCTGCTTCTGTATCAAATCCTATTTCAGATTAAGGACCGACCCCCGCATCTTGTTCCGTTCTGCCGGCATGCGCTCGCTTCTTCCCCCATCAGAAAGAGGGAATGGGACAAAGCCTGTTGGTATCCTGTCCCTGTCTCCATTAGATAGGGGAAAAGGGGAGAAATTGAAATGGAGCTACTCGAAACACTCATCACCTTGTGACACTTCCTTGCCACTATGGGGATCAGTGGGGCGGGGCCAAGCCAGTGTCATGTGATGGTGCTCGGCAAACCCCATCCCCAAAGTGTAGCAAGGGGCCAAAGCCCCAGGTGTGACAAGGTAGTAAGAAAAATAGGGAAAAAACCATGTCAAGTATTGAAGCAAATACTACAAACAATTCAATAACATATAAGGATTATGTTCACACTTAACATATAACATAGATCTAACACAAAAGAGAATATTATTATTTCTTCATTAATGCCACCCAGCCAAAAAAAAAAAACAAACCTAACTCAAGCCCAACTGCACTTTTCCAAAAATGTCAATAAGGCAGATATATGCCCCTCACAATCCCGTCCTTTATAAATAATTACATCCCTCCTTATTCCAAAAAGCACCAGATCCTGGAAGAGAGGAACACAATGCTCTTATAGACATTTTTTTTAAAAAATCAGCCTTTTAGGGGCCTCATTAAAGATTGACCTTGCTTCTTCCCCTGACATATGTATAAGAACCGCAGCCACCAAATTGCTACTCAGCAATTCACCAGTAGCTGCTGCAATGGTAACCATTTCAAGCTGGTTGGAATGTGCTTTGAGGTTGAATTCGCTACCCCATAGGCTTAGCTTTGTGTCTAATCCGCAATATAAATAAATAAAAGCAAATATTTTGATCTGATACTAATGCTGCAAATGCTGCCCTGTGGTGATTGTTACACCTAAAAAAGGGGGTTAGAAATATTTTCCTCCTCGCAATGGAATTTTAAAAAATCTCATTGCTTTTAACCCAAATATGACATGTTGTTGTAAGTAATCAAAAATGGAATGAAAAAAATGTCCCGTCCCCCCTGCAATTTGTATAAGCCAAAACCAGTCGGAATAGATATAACTGTTCCTCGCATATTGGTAAACATCTTGTTTTTGCCTCTCATGCAAGATTTAAAGATTTTAGAGCCTCTTAAAGAAAGCCTGGCAAAAAGATGGCATGTCTAAGTCAGCATCTACATTGTTGAATGCGTAAGGACTGAACTTCACTTTTTAAAGCCCCAATGGACAAATCTCTTAGGGTCCATTCACACAGCCATGTAACCCAGAATATCTTTTTTTAAATAAGTTTTTATTGGTTTTTTCCCCCCTCCCCCACCCTCTCCATCTTGTACATACAGTTTATACATCAAACTACAGAGGTTACATTTGAAATATCAGTCTCAGTTTTAATTTTTCTACTCCACCTCTTAACACATTTTCTAAATAATTTCTAACTGGTTCCCACTTCCTCTTTGTTATTATTGTCTTTTCAATTTTATCTATATTATTCCATTTACAATTTGTTATTTCCACATTTAACATATTAATCATATAGTTATACCAGTTAGTGTAGCACAGCAGTTCTCGTTTGTGCCTGGAGAACTGGGGCTAGGACCCGGGGTCCCATTAGCATTAGGCCCTGCAGCTGCAGAACCAGATTCAGAGGATGAGTTGGAAGATTGGGGAGAAGGACAGTTTCCCATCAGTGGGCCTCCTTTGCCCACGGAGAGTTTGGCATGGGAAGAATTGATGTTTGGCCCTGACGTAGATTCAGATAACCAGGTGCAAATGGAGGGCAGTGATTGTGGGAGTTATGAGCACCCGGGTGGGAAAGGTTCCCAGGAGCTTCTGAGTCAAAACATGGAAGCAAGCGGCTGGGAAGATCCCAGGGAGGAAGCTCTCATGCAGATAGTGACCCAGGTGGTGAGAGGCAAGGCCGAACCTTTGATAGGAGAAGTAGCATTGAGTCCCGCAGAAGGGGATGGTACCGCAGCCTAGACAGGCCGAGGTCCGTCAGCAGAGATTGGAGACGACGAAGCCTAGAGCGTCGGGGACCTCGGCCGAAGGATTAAGTATAGGAGCCGTGGGAACGAATCCCCAGTGCTTCGGCCACGTCTCATTTGAATAGGTGTGAAGCGAAGTGGGTCCACGGAGCTAAGTGAGCTAGTGGTCATCAAGTCCTGCCTTGCATCTGCCTTGCCTTGTTTCCTGATCCGTAGTGTTGCGCGGAGCCTTGCCTTGTTCCTGATCCGCAGAGTTGCGGAGCCTTGCCAAGCCTTTGGATTTTGCCACGTTTGTTTTGGACATTATTGCTTCAAGCCTCTTGGATTACTTGCTATTCTTTTGGACAATATCTTTTGAACTGTTTTTATACTCAATAAAGTAGTTAGCCTTCAGTCCGTCTCTGTGTGTGTGTGATTAAGGGGCCGGTCAAGTCCGTGCATCGTGACAGTTAGTCAATGTCCATTTTGTTTTATCCTTCCAACCCCTCACTAAAACTATCTGTGCACACGCTATTAATTTGTCAATCAATTTTTCTTTTTGTAACCCAGAATATCAAGGCAAAAAAAATCCCACAATATTTTCTTTGAACTGGGGCCCCTTCCACACAGTTGAATAAAAATCCCACATTATCTGCTTTGAAGTGGAATATATGGCCGCGTAGACTCAGATAACCCAGTTCAAGACACATATTGTGGGATTTTTTTGCCGTAATATTCTGGGTTATATGGCTGTGGGAAAAGGCCCTGGGTTATCTGAGTCCACACTGACATATAATCCAGTTCAAAGCAGATAATGTGGGGCTTTATTCAGCTGTGTGGAAGGGACCTCAGATCCTTAATTGGAAGTTCTTTCTGTCTTAAATATTATATTTCTTATTTTTGAACTGAACTGAAATTCTCACCCATTTCTGCTAAGAAACTAGCTCATGATTTTGCAGATCGGTTTACCTTTCTCTGGATTCATTAAGATTTCATAGTAAAAAGGAGGAAATAATAAAATTCCATAACTTTCAAATTCATGATTTCAGAGAACAGTGACCTTATTTTGTTCTTCATGGGTAGCTTTCAAATTTACACACTTGCATTCGGACCCTTCTAATGTGTACATTTACCGGTACTGAGTGTTATAGGTCCTGCTTAAATCACTTCATGACATTTCCATGTTTTTCTGATCTTCTGTGTAAAAGCATAGTCAAAAGGCTTTTCTCTGGTATAAGGGCACAGAGAAAATTGTCGCATTGATAGATCATTGATCCTTTCCTTAGAATGAGAATATCTCCTTTCTATCTTCTTTGATGAGCTAAGTTTGTTACATTTGGTTTACTTTGTAATATTATGCCGTTGCTTACCAGATTTTATGTGTTCTGCTTTTTCCCTTCCTGCAGGTTTTGACAGCTCATGACCTTGTAGATTTCTCTCCTGTTTATAGGTGCTTGCACATTTATTCAGTACTGGTATGTATAGAATTCTCTTTTTCTTTTTGTACTTCTGTCAGACTTTGTCTAATCGTATTTGTGAAGCAAATTGCCTCAAATTGTCTAAAGCAGGGGTGCTCACACTTTTTCAGCATGCGAGCTACTTATAAAACAACCAAGTCAAAAAGATCGACCTACCCATTATTTGAAAGAAGAAATAAGGGACATTTACGTGATTATTTGCAAAAATAAGGGACACTTCGTAAAATGCATCCAGACAAGAGTTCCTTCTCCCACCCTGACATCATTCCGCAGATATAAACAGGCAGAATGAAAGCACACAGACCTTTCAGCTGCAAGGCCATTCAATGCTGATCAATGTGGCCAAGCAGATGAACTCCTCGCAGTCGCCAAAGCCTCGTTCAGCTGCCAAAGCCTCGTTCTCGTTGTCCTCCCTTGTGGCTCCTTCACGCGCTGCCGCACGCTCCAAAAGTGCATGCGGGGGCTGGGCGCCTGCCCCCTCCTTTGCTCTGCTGCCCTCCTTCTCCCTCCCTCCCCCTCAGGCCACGCTGTGACAGCACTGAGGATGGAGGCAGGGGAGTCGTCCCAGAGGCAGCGGATGGTGCGTGCGTGCGGAAGGTGCACCGCGCGGATGGTGCGCGCGCCCCATCTGGCTGCGATCGACCTCCGTTGGACCCGATTGACTTCGTGGGCAGCCCTGGTCTAAAGCATTGAACCTGTGTATCTACATTTTAAAGATAAATATGTGTTGCACCCCAGGCCTGGAAAAACCTAATGACCACCGAATGACCACAGCACCACACAAGAGTTCAGAGTATAAGCAAACAGTTTATTGTAAAAACACATAAAATATATGGAAAAAAATCAGGAATAAGGAAATAAGAGGTTAGCAAAGGTGATAACAAAATAGTAATCTAAATATCTCATACAGTTCCAAAGGTAACAAAGTCCTCGAATAGCCAAAAATCACAGGTAGAGCATAGTCCACAAGCAAAAGGTATACTTAGTAAAACTTGAGCAGGAATATAAAAACAACATAGAAAACTTCCAGTATACTTAAATCCAAAACCAAGGCTTGACTTGAAACAAGAACCAGAGAACTTAAGCCTAGCTTCTCACTTGAAAGCTCTGACTTAACTCTTAGGTAAACAACTTGCTAATTAATAGGCCTCCATGAAGTCATGCTGTTTCCCACAAATGCTCTCCCCCAATCGCTCTGACCTACAATGCCTATTTTATGGTCTGATCTGTAAATGAAGACCTTTGTTGATCTTCAGTTGTTTTTTTCCCAGAGAGCCTTCAGTATCATTTAATTCTTTGTCCAACTCCTTATCTAATGTTGCAGTTTCTGGCTCCTCTGACTGACCTTGAAGCCTTGCACTTTCCATGTCAGATTTCTCATCTTTCCCCTGACCTGAATCTTCATCACTTCAAGCCCCAGGAAATCCCACAGGCAATCCCACAACCCATCGAAATCATCAGTGAACCCATCAGCTTCAGGAGCCTCAAGCTGTACTACAACATTATGAGTGTACTTTTAAAAAAATATATAAACATTCTGTAGTTCACATTATCAATATCTGTCCAACTCCACTGGCCTCATAAGACTGAATCCAAAGATGCTTTCTCTTCCATTGAATAGATTCTTTTACAAATTAAGATTGGTATAATCACATACCATCTCCTAGCCATAGAAAGTTTGCTGAATTGTATCTCTACTCAATCATAAGCTATGTACTGGCTTGAAACTAGCCATAGAAACTATTGATGGGATGGAAATTAACAGTAGCAATCCATGTAAGGAGTAATACCCTGGGCCAGGGCTGTCCAACAGGCGGCCCTGGGGCCGTACACGGCCCCCGAGCCCCTTCCCTCCGGCCCCCTAACTTGTTTTAATAAAATACAAATTAAAAATAAATAAATAAATACCTACTTCCGGGTTTAGGCAAGCATCGCGAGACTACGCCAGCCACAGACGGGATTTCGAGGGAGGTCGAAATCTCGTCTGTGGCTGCGTAGTCTCGCAATAGCTGCCGAAATCTCGGGTCCTGCGGGATTTGCGGCCGGCCTGGGCATGCGCCTCCTCCTCCCTCGCGGCTGCTTCCAGGTCAGCTCCCAGTCCCTCAGAGAGAGGGAGGAGGGAGTGAGGCAGGAAAGCCCCTCCTGGCTCCGTCCTCTTCCTGTGGAGGCCCTCACTTCCCGCCCCACGGATGGGAGAGCCGCCGCGCCCGGCCTGAGCTTGGCCTCGGCTCCAGCGGGGCTCTTCGGGGACGGCGGCGGCGGCGGCGGCGGCGCTTCGGCCCTGTGGCGGGGCTCCCGCAGTATGGTAAGGAAGGGCCTGGCTCGAATCAATCAACAGTGGGACATTGGGGGAGGGGGGGGAGGGGTCCCTCAGCGGCGGTTTCCTTGGCGACGCTTCCTTCCCCTCCTCCGTACCCCCTCCCCCTTGTTGTGCTGCCTTCCCCGCGTGCAGGGTGCAACGTGGCTTCCTTTGTGCCTGCCCCCGCGGCTTGTGTTCCCTTCAGGGGAGGGAGGAGCTCTTTGGGCCTCTTCCACCCGCCTCTGGGAAAGGAGGCCCCATCAAGCCCTGCGACGGCATTGAGGTATTTGGTTTTTTTTTGGTGTGTCCCAATTTGAGTGTGGACTCAAATAACTCAAAGGTATTAGGAAACATTCCCCCAAATCCATCAGTGTTCCCATTTGGGTATATTGAGTATTCATGCCAAGTTTGGTCCAGATCCATCATTATTTGAGTCCACAGTGCTCTCTGGATGGAGGTGAACTACAACTCCACAACTCAAGGTCAATTGTAAGTAAATTGGAGCCGGGGAGGGGGGCGGAGCCGGAGGAGGGAGGGGGTGGAGCCGGGGAGGAGCTGGGAGGGGCGGGCCAGGGCAGACCAGCCCGGCCCCCCCAGGTGATCAGTGACCGGAATTCCGGCCCTTGGGCCCGTAGAAGTTGGACAGCCCTGCCCTGGGCTATACCTTGGCAAGATAGAGAATTTAGGTCTTTTCTTGGTGTTGATTCAAATTTTGTGATCTCTCTTTGCTTTCAGAAATGCAACTGTTTATTTGTAAAACATATTTCTGAAATAAATAAGGAAATCAATGTGAAATTGATCAGATAACATATTGACAATTGATACTTAATGAATACCTATAGTCTTGCAAGTCTCTAGAAGTAAGCTATAAATCCTTAATGTTTTAATATGCTTCCCTCCTTCATGCATCTTATTGTTATTTTAGATATTTCTGGTATTAGCCATATTTTAGCTGTGCTCAAATAATTATTTCTCAGATTAATAAGCCAAAATATAAACCTAACTTTGGATTTTTAGACATTCTTTACTATTTAGTAGATCCAGATAAACCCTAGATCTTCTTAGTTTCCCATCTTATTCAGAAAGGGTCATAGCTTGGAAACAAGGCAGAGTATTACACTACGGGTTGATGTTGATTTAATATTTTGGCTTTTCTCAATGCTGCCTCAGTCCTTACTCCAAAGTGCTCTATTTAGATACCTTATTGCCAGTGCTAGATTGCTATTGTCCCTTTTCCCACTTGCTTTTTTTGCATTGTATAAAGAACTAGCTGTACCCGGCACGCGTTGCTGTGCCCTATTTAGGAGATGCGAGAAAGTCTGAGTATGTAAGGGTTGGAAATGATGTTACTTGGTGGGGTCATGGCTGTGTCGTTGTGGGTTGTTCTGGTGGGTGGGATGTTGAAGTCCTGTGGAGTTGTCGGTGTGTGGTGTTCCTGGCATTCTGCAGAGCTGTTTTCTGTGTTGCGACGTTGTTTTTCTGCGCTCCTTGTGCCCTGCTGTTGTGTTGCATTTCTGCGTCTTTGTTGTTCCTGGCTGCGCGCTTCTTCTTGTCGTGCAGTTCTTTGCATTTGGTTCTCAGCTGTGCGTCGTGCAGTGACCTGTTGTCTGTGTCTCTGCTGCGCAGTGTGTTTCTGTTCTGGCGTTTGTTCTGCCTTTTTTTTGATGTATGTAGCGTTGTGAGTGTGTCGTCCGATGCTGTTATTTTTATAAGGCATGGCTTGTCTTTTGGGTCAGTTTATGTCTGTGTGGAAGGAAGGAATGGTTTTTGGTTGTGGTGTTTGTAGGTGTTGTGTGTACAGGGTCCTGTAAGGTTGGTGGGATGGGTTGTGATTGGAAGTTGTGTTGTGTTGTGTGGGTAGGAATTTGCTGGAGAATTGCTCCCTCAGAGTTTGGTTTTGGCAGTTTAACCCTCAAACACCAACTGAAATCTCTCAGCATTCTATCCTAGCCTTGGATGGCTCTTGCCAGCGTTGCTATGGTTACAGCAGTTATGCAAATCCACCCTTATTGGCAGCCAATCATGTTGTTCAGAATGTAGAGGCTGGGTGAGTCTTTGGCTGCCCCGGAGGATGCTGGTAAATGTAGTTTTAGTTTTACTCGTTGTTTGGGGGCCTTTTAGGTTTGGGGGAAAGTTTCTTTGCTACAAACGTACCTTGCTTGAGGCCTATTTCTGTTGGCAAGTATTGTGTTTCTGCGTTGTATGGTTTCTTTGTTTGAGGTATACATCACATGACGTGAACCCATTTATATAATAGATTCTCCTTTTGCTTGAATCTCCCCTCATTCATCTCCAGTAGTTATCAATAGGTACTATTTCTTATATTGTACATCCTGAAATGCAGAATTTATTATTGTGCTGCTGAAAATCAGTGGTGTGGAGTGAGAAACCAAAAAACTACATTTTTAGTTTGAAACCAGATGTCTACGCACCATGTTTACTATGAATTGCAGGGAGACTTCAGAATAAGATGTGTACTTTCTACACCTTTTAAAAATACTGGAATCATAGGGTTGGTTTTGATAATTACGTTGCTGAATCTTTGCATATCTGTACTGAATTAGCAGCCAAATGCTTTATGCTGTATTCTGTTGTGATGCTATTTTAGTCTGGGTTGTTGTGAGTTTTCCAGGCTGTATGGCCATGTTCCAGAAGCATTCTCTCCTGACGTTTTGCCTGCATCTATGACAGACATCCAGAGTTTGTGAGGTCTGCTATTTTAGTCTGCTTAGTTAGCCTGAGATGGCAAAAACCTTTTTTCCTGCCTTGCATTTCATTTGGTATGGCTGGAATCAGATTTATTTGTACCTGAAGAAGACTCTCTGAAATCAGTATAACTTCAGTTAGTCCATGACTAACTTAAATCCCATTTACTTCCAAAATTAAATGGACGGAACCTGGAATCTCTTATTACCTTGTAATTATTTATTACAGCTTCAAATTAGTTTAAATGTAAGAATATCAGCAGATATTCTTACATTTTAACTAATTAAAATGTAATTCTTACATTTTAACTTACATCAGCAGATGTGGGGTGTAAGAAACCTCGCCTCCTGAGCTGTAAGTTGTATGGTATATGTATGTTAAAAAACCTGTTTTCTTTACATGGTGTGTGTATTTTTTCCCATAGGGTGATGCAGAGACATTTGAAAACTACTATAGAAAACAGAGAAGGAAACAAGCAAGACTAGTGTTACAACCACAGTCAAACATGGTACTTGGCGCAAACTAAAAAAAAGAGGGATGGGACAATTTTATGTATTTATGCAACATTGGAGCTGATTCATTGTTAAATATTTGTGTTATTTTTTTTGAAGCATGAAACAGTGGAAGGATACAGAAGATACTTCAGTCAAATTGTAGGGTGAGTTCCAAAATACCAGTGATGGCATTGTCCTCGGTTGCATAGCTCAAAACATTGTTGTCTCTCATGGAAACTTTTGAGTTGTTCAACATGTTTTATGTTAGTTTCAGCAGAGATATCTGATGTTATAAGGCAGTGGTCCTCAATCAGTCCGTTCCCATGTGTTTTGGCCTACAAGCTAAGGCTCGTGCGCCAGCTGCGCCCGTACCTTGGGAAGTCTGACTTGGCTACGGTGGTCCATGCTCTGGTTACATCCTATATAGACTACAATGCTCTCTATATGAAGTTGCCTATGAAGACTGCCCGGAAGCTGCAATTAGTTCAATGCTCGACAGCCAGATTACTAATGGGAGCAGAGTACAGAGAGCATATAACTCCCTTGTTGCGCCAACTCCATTGGCTGCCAATTAGTTTCCGAGCACTATTCATAGTGCTGGTTTTAACCTACAAAACCTTATATGGTTCTGGCCCAGTTTACCTGTCCGATTGTATTCTCCCCTATGAACCATCAAGAGTGTTAATATTGTCTGGAGAGGCCCTGCTCTCGGTCCCACCACTTTTGCAGGCGCATCTGGTGGGGAGAAGAGACAGGGCCTTTTCTGTGGTGACCCCCTGGCTGTGGAACTCCCTCCCAAATGAAATTAGATCTGCCCCCTCCCTCTTTTCTTTTTTTATAAGTTTTTATTGGTTTCTCCCCCTCTCCCACCCTCCCCTCCTTGTACATCAAACTACAGAGGTTACATTTGAAATATCAGTCTCAGTCTTAATTTTTCTACTCCACCTCTTAACACATTTTCTAAATAATTTCTAACTGGTTCCCACATCCTCTTTGTTATTATTATCTTTTCAATTTTATCTATATTATTCCATTTACAATTTGTTATTTCCACATTTAACATATTAATTATATAGTTATACCAGTTAGTCAATGTCCATTTTGTTTTATCCTCCCAACCCCTCACTAAAACTATCTCTGCAAACTATGTGTGTTTGCTGTTTTAGACTTAAAGTATCTTGTATTATGTGCAGCACTTTGAAGTGCTTCTGTGAGCTGCCCCAAGTCCCTTTGGGGAGATGGTGGTGGAGTACAAAGAAACTTATTATTATTTTCCATTATATGTTTTAAAAATCTTAAGCATATGCCATACACTGTTTCTGTTTGATCATTCCCTTCTGTATATATGACTCTTGTTACAGCTGAGATGCCGCTTTCCATGTAATTGATGGTTATTTTTGCCATGCACATACGGGTTTCTGCAATCCTATTAAAGTCACCCTAGAGCAACTTCCATTTTTAAAATAGTGAGAATTTTCTACCTATTTTAATGCATTTACAAGCAACATTAGCGTCTTCTTCTTCTTCTTCTTATATTTATATATACTACTCCTGTTATCTCCTCCGAGTTTTTAAACATTTTATATGTACATGTGGCTCGCCCTCTCGTTTCTGTTTACATTCACTTATGTTGTTGTGGTTGTACAGATGTATTTTTATTGTGTTTATTGTTTTCTGATGTTTGTGATATTTTTTGTATTTGTTGTTTGGGCACGGCCCCATGTAAGCTGCTCCGAGTCCCCTTTGGGAAGATGGATGCGGGTTAGAAATAAAGTTTTATTATTATTATTATATACCTCGCTTCACCTCACTGAGGGGGACTCAAAGCGGCTTAAGATAAAAGCATCAGCACACTTGAAATATACAAATATATGAACATTAAAACAGGATTAAATATAAACAGTATTTTAAAATTCCCAGTTAAAAACCATTAAAACAAATTCAAAGTTAAAAACCTCAGCAACCCCTGAATTGATCTTAAAACATCTTCATCTTAAACCAGTATATGTGTGTATGTGGTGGGGGGGTGCAAAAAGAGAGAGAGAAAACACATAGAAGAAATTCAATATATTGCTAATTACACTTAGAGACTAATACCTATTTCAGTACTAATTCGTGTCTGTGTGTATTCAGTTTTTTTGTAGTTGAAGATCACATTTTACATGTAACTCAAGGGCTGATAACCAGAGCGTACACTGACGAACTTTGGAACATGGCACTTTCAAAGATCATTGCTGTCCTCAGAACTCATTCGGTAAGTGAACAAGCACTGTGAAAATATCCTTAAAGTTAATTTACTAAACAAACTTTGGAGTGTGTTGAAAAGAAGGATCATGTCAGAGGGGGGGGGAAAATTGCAGGTCTATCATTGTAAGGTTTTTGTAATTAAACATTTCTCAGGTTTGAGGGAGACCCTGCCAAGTTTTTGTTTGCCCCAGCAGTATCAGGCTGTGAGCCACAGCCGTGGGCTATCTGCATAATCCTTCTCTGATTTACAACTCCCTGGGTCCTCCAAACTGTGCCTTTAGTCCGGCAGTTTAGAATATGCAGAGCTAATCTGCTGTTATTATTGCAATCGGTCCTAATTAGTTTCAACCGACCTCTTCATTAGATCAGATCGAATTAGTTTAGAACTGAAAACAGTACCAGGAAATAGTTCCTAATTATCATTCCGAAAACTCTGTTTCCAAAATAAACTTCACCAGCAAAACACTTAGAGCTGCCCTTTGGTCTTTCCAAGGCATTGCGTCTTTGTTGCAATAGATCTGCTTCCAGCTACTTGAAATTGGAACAGCGCTATTTAATCTTGGCTATATTTGAGTGAAGGATTACACTATGTAATACAGTTTTTTGTTCCTGGGTTATAAATGCCATTTCCTAATTGGTTCTGTCATAAAAACATGGAAAAGGTTTATTAAACTGCACAAACTTTGTTTTTGTGGGACATCCTGCATCACATTTGGTTATAATTTTTCAATGAATATCTCATTGAGTCTCAACCAATTCAACCTAGTTTGTGGCAGCCACAAAAATAAAGTTTCTGGAGTATAACAACTACTTTCAAAGTAGGTACCACACAATTAAACAGAAATAACACTTTCAAACCAGGAACAGAAAATGTTTCAAAATTTGTTACATAGCGGTATTAGTATGTATCTTTTAATAATATAGATTTTTCCTTTGTTTAGTTTGCTAATTTCATATCTACCCAAGGAACTAGTTAGAATTGTTTTTATATGATGAAAATTTATTGTGACAATCTCATTTCAAACACAGAATTGTAACATGTTGTTCAATCTGGCTCGATGTGTGTGCATGTGTGTGGAGAGGGGGAGGGGCTATTCTTGTTAGAATTGGCCAACTTGTAAGATTAATTGTCAATGAGATACAAAGTTCACTGGGCATGATTGCTGAAAATTCATTTACACTTTGTTAGATTTTTAGGGTTTTTAAAAAACTTATTATTTTCACTTCTAGTCCTATTGCACTGATCCTGATCTTGTTCTGGAACTGAAGAATCTGATAGTTGTGTTTGCTGATACTTTACAGGTTGGTGTTGTGTTAACCGCTGAATTTAATTGTTTTTTTCTGAATATAGCCTTGCATTTCCCTGTGGAATCCTTCTCCTGGCTTATTTCAGTGGGCTCGGATTCCCTGGTTTTACTCTTGAGAGGAGACTGTATGCTTTAAGGCAGTGGTTCCCAACCTTTTTTTGACCAGGGACCACTTGACCAAGGACCATTTTGACCAGGAACCACTCTCCAACATTAGTACCAAAAGGGTTACGAATCGGTTTTTGGTCAACTTTAGATTCGGTTTGGTTATTTATTTATTTATTATTTATTTATTATCCAGTTTTATATTCCGCTCCTCCCTGCAGGCTCGGGGCGGATCACAACAACAGTAAAACACATAATAAAACATACAGTAAAACATCCGATAAAAACACAATACATAACCCAAGTGCCAGCAGATTACAGTTCTTTAGGGTGCTGATTCAGAAAATTGTATTGGATAGACCACATCAGCTCTAGTTTCTGATACAGAACATATGCCATCCAGTAGTCACCATCTGCTCCCCCACAAAAAAACCCCATATTTAATAATCTAGAGCTGATGTGGTAGTAGTAATCTTTCATGGGTAGCCAATCTTTCCCCTCCCGACATCCCCATTGCCTTGGCACTATAAGAGGGTTTCACAAGACCAGTCACTCTCATTGCTGTACGGCAGTCTTTCTCAACCAGTGTGCCGTGGCACACTAGTGTGCCGTCAGCGATCATCAGGTGTGCCGCGAGAAAAGCTCTCTGCCCCCCTTCCTTCCCCCCTCCTCCTGCCGAACTCCTGCTGCTTGGGGGAGGAGGAGGAAGGGCCGGGCGGCAGCGAAGAAAAAGAAGAAGGGGCCAGGGCGCTGCCTCCTTCGGCCGTTTCCCCAGCCAGCCTCCAATCCGCCATGATTCCCACCATGACTCTTGCCCCTCGCTTGCTGAAGCTGAGCAGAGGAGGAGCCCTGCCCACTGAAGCCCATCCACCGCTCATGCTCCTCCTCTGTGGGAGAGCTGAAGCCGGGGGAGGGGGCTCACACAGCTTTGCCAGCCTTGAGGGGGCAGTGCCAAGCCAGCAGTGGCAGAGCCAGCACAATGCTGGCTTGGTACTGCCCCCTCAAGGCTGGCGAAGCTGTGGGAGAACTGAAGCCGGGGGGAGGGGCGGGGCATGGCACAGCCTGGCTCCTCCCCCGGCTTCGGCACTCCCAGCAACTGCTCCCAGCAGGCCACCATTCCCCAGCCGTTCTTTACTGTGTTAGAGTGTCATTTTGGTTGGTGGTGTGCCCCCGGATTTTTTTAATGTTAAAAGTGTGCCGCAGCTCAAAAAAGGTTGGGAAACACTGCTGTACGGTGTAGTAATGGTGAGGCCACAGGCCATATTTTTGTTCTTGGGGACCACTGGTGGTTCATAAACCACATGTTGGGAACCACTGGTTTAAGGGCAGGTATATTTGTGAATTATTTTGATTTATTTCCTTCCTTTCCCCTGAAACTGAGATTGCAAGGTGTTTGAACAATATGAAAAAGCAGATACAAATAGAAAACACACGCGTTATTATATTAGAACACTATGGCACAAATAAAACAAAATTCATAATTACAAAGTACAGCATCCACAAGTGAAAAGCCTCGGTAGTCAGTCAACTTGTCAGAACGCTCACTTGTGATTTCTCTCTCCATGTAAAGAAATTAAAGGTAAGCATCCAGGGTCACATGTTCTGTGAAGTGAATTATGAAGGAAACTAGTGTCCATCCTTCCATATGATAATGCCATTGAGACAACCTATGAACCAATCCAGAAATAGGAAGGAAGGAACTTTTTTCTTGGTGAAAAAAGGTTGTTACATGTTGGAATGATTTGGTTTTATGGGTGAAGACTTAAACTATATACATGGCTGGCTACATATTCATTTATAGAGATTGTACCTTTTACATATGCCCTCTTTCTATGTTTTCTAGGGTTATGGCTTCCCTGTGAACAGACTATTTGATCTTTTGTTTGAAATAAGAGACCAATACAATGAGACACTGCTTAAAAAGTGGGCTGTGTTGTTCAGGTTGGTATGACAAAATAAAAATAATCTGTTCCACAGTAGTTCGACCATGTATGATTATACTTTTGTTGGCAGTTGCGAAGATCTCACTTCTCTGTGAGAAACCACCACTTGTGAAGACTTATCTATTACTACTGTGTATTTTCGCTGCCACCACTTGTGATGATCTTTCTTCCTGTCAGAAATCTTTATTTCTTTCTGACTTTTAATTCCTTATCACTGCCACCATGTCCCCAAAGGACTTTTCCCAAACAGAGAAGGAGGGAGACTTGCTTGAAGGGGAAACTGATACTTCGTTTATTGTTAGAGTTCTTTGGACAAAGCGTAATGGTTTCAAAGGTACAAATGCTTGGTGGTTTCCAGGGTACAGATGCTTGATGGTTACAGTAATTTCTTCACTCAGAAAGACGTTACAAAATATAGGTCCAGCTAAAGTTTCCTTCAAGCCTTTCCTTTGCCAAAAGGACTTGTACTTTAACACTTATAACTGAGTTTTAACTAACTTAGCTAATCCTTAGCTAACTCCCAGCTTCCTCAGTTAGCTTTATTTATTTATTTATTTATTTGTCACGTTTCTATACCGCCCCTCTCAGCCCGAAGGCGACTCGGGACGATTTACACAGGCAGTCTCTGCCCTCAATACAACACAGCAACAAGACAAACCCTTCCCCCCCAAAAACACATATAATAACAATTTAACAATTAAAAACATACAATTGCAGCCTCAGCGTCATGTTGAAATCAGTTTCCATCGTATCGTCGTCATTCCATATATCCAATTAAGCCTTATATTTCATCAACAAATGCCTGCTCAAATAACCAGGTCTTGACTTTCTTGCGAAACGTCAGGAAGGAAGGGGCCAATCTGATGTCTTTAGGGAGGACGTTCCAAAGCCGAGGAGCCACCACTGAAAAGGCCCTGTCCCTTGTCCCCGCCAGTCGCGCCTGCGAAGAAGGCGGGACCGAGAGCAGGGCCTCTCCAGATGATCTTAAACATCTCGATGGTTCATAGGGAGAGATGCGTTCGGACAGGTAAGTTGGACCCGAACCGTTTAGGGCTTTAAAGGCTAAAGCCAGCACTTTGAATTGTGCCCGGTAGCAAACTGGCAGCCAGTGGAGCTGGCACAACAGAGGAGTTGTGCGCTCTCTGAATGCCGCTCCTGTTATCAACCTGGCTGCTGTCCGTTGGACTAGTTGCAGCTTCCGAACAGTCTTCAAAGGCAACCCCACGTAGAGAGCATTGCAGTAATCTATACGGGATGTAACCAGAGCGTGGACCACCGTGGCCAAGTCAGACTTCTCAAGGTACGGGCGCAGCTGGCGCACAAGTTTTAACTGTGCAAATGCTCCCCTGGTCACCGCCGAAACCTGGGGTTCCAGGCTCAGCGATGAGTCCAGGATCACACCCAAACTGCGAACCTGCATCTTCAGGGGGAGTGTAACCCCGTCTAACACAGGCTGTAACCCTATGCCCTGTTTGGCCTTTCGATTGACCAGGAGTGCCTCTGTCTTGTCTGGATTCAATTTCAATTTGTTCGCCCTCATCCAGTCCGACACAGCGGCCAAGCACCGGTTCAGGACCTGAACAGCCTCCTTAGTAGCAGGTGGGAAGGAGTGACAGAGTTGGACATCATCTGCGTACAGATGACACCGCACTCCAAAACTCTGGGTGACCTCCCCCAGCGGCTTCATGTAGATGTTAAACAACATGGGAGATAGTATTGAGCCCTGAGGAACCCCACAAGACAATGGTTGTGGGGTTGAACAGGTATCTCCCAATAACACCTTCTGAGATCGGCCCTCCAGAAAGGACCGGAGCCACTGCAAGACAGTACCTCCAAGCCCCATCTCTGCAAGGCATCCCAGAAGGACACCGTGGTCAACGGTATCGAAGGCCGCTGAGAGGTCCAGCAGAACCAACAGGGACACACTCCCCCTGTCAAGCTCCCGGCGTAGATCATCCACTAAGGCGACCAAGGCTGTCTCAGTACCATGTCCCGGCCTAAAACCAGACTGTGCCGGATCCAGCTAATCCGTGTCTTCCAAGAATACCTGGAGTTGTGAGGCCACCACACGTTCCAGGACTTTGCCCAAAAAGGGAAGATTGGAAACAGGCCGATAGTTGACGAATTGAGGGGGGTCCAGTGATGGTTTCTTCAACAGCGGTATTGTAATAGTTTGTTTTAAGCTCGCTGGAATGTTGCCTTCCCGGAAGGAGGCATTGACCACCACCTTTACCCACTCGGCCAATCCCCTCTGGCCTCCTTTAGAAGCCAGGATGGGCAGGGTCTATGATGCATGTGGTCGCTCTCATTCCTCCAAGTATCTTGTCCACATCCTCGGGTTTCAGCAATTGAAATTGATCCATCAAAATTGGACAAGCAGGTGCTCCAGCTACATCCTCAGAGACTGCCGTTAACATGGTGTCCAGGCCGGAATGGATCAAAGCGGCTTTATCCGCAAAGAACTTTGCAAATGCTTCACAGTGTGCTGCCGAGTTGTCAGGGCTCCCATCCTGGACGGCGGGATGCAATAGGCCTCTGACAATTCGAAACAGCTCCGCTGGACGGTTCTTTGCAGATGCAATATTGGCTGCCAGAAAGGATTTCTTTGCAGCCTTTATTGCCACGCCATATGCCCTTAGATAGGCATCAAGGCGTGTTCGATTTGGCCCGCTCGGATCTGAACGCCACACGCTCTCTAGGTCCCTCTTCCTTCGCTTCATTGCTGCCAACTCCTCGTTAAACCAAGGAGCTGGTTTAGCTCGGCTACTTGAGAGGGGCCGTTCGAGCAATCGTGTCTATTGCCCTAGTCATCTCCCCGTTCAGAGAGTGACCAGAGCATCGACAGAATCACCTACCGAGGTGGCGGGAAATTCCCCAAGAGCCGTCAGGAATCCATCAGGATCCATAAGCTTCCTAGGGTGGACCATCTTAATGGGTCCTCCACCCCTGCAGAGGTTGGAGGGTGCGGAAAGTCTAAACCTTTCTCTCTCTCTCTCTCTAACCTTTCTCTCTCTCTCTAAGCTTTCTCTCTCTCTAACTGACAGACAGCTGACCCTTCTCCTAACCAACCAACTGACCACTGCCAGATTCCACTGACAAGTCAGACTAAATGCTCAGTCGAAGCTAACCCCTAGCTCCGCTGACAGCAAAACTCCAACTAACCGCTCTAACTGACTGCTCTGACTTTTAAAAATCCAAACCCCTTCCTTGCCAGTGGCAGTTGGCTCCGCCCCTTTTCTCAGCCTGGAGCTAGGTTGCCATAGCAACGCCTAGAGCCTATGTCAGGCCTGGGCAAACTTTGGCCCTCCAGGTGTTTTGGACTCCAACTCCCACAATTCCTAACAGCCGGTAGGCTGGTAGGAATTGTGGGAGTTGGAGTCCAAAACACCTGGAGGGCCAAAGTTTGCCCAGGCCTGGCCTATGTCCTTCTTCTAACTCTACTGTGATCTTATCTAAACCTTATTATACATCTTACCTGAGCATTATTATATACACCCATCTGTAAATAAACGGCTACAGCATCTTCTATACATAAAATTCAAATGCTTACACATTTCAAAAGGCATAGAACACATTTTCTGAAATAGAAACATATTGCCCTTTCTCACTTCATCACAGCAGTATATTTGAATATTTAATCTCTCGGTTTTTGAAATAATATATAGACCTTGTTGACAATCGTAATATTAAATAATAATATTTTAAAACGTCTCATGTCTGTTTCCTTGCCTTGGCTGAAATACTCTTAATAATACGCAAGATAAAATTGAAATGGTATGTGGAATGTTTGGTGAAGTCTTACAAATTATAGCAAGAGAAGGCTGCAATTGAGATATCATCTTGAGGCTTTTATGACCAACAATTATATAGAATGAATACATATTGAAGACATACATGCATTTATAGAAGAAGAGGTGTTGTACCAATATAATTTATGCCACTTTTGCAAATTTAGGCCCCATCCACACTGACTATATAATGCATCTTCAGGCTATCTCCAAAATGGGGTGGCTAGCCCATGCATGCCACAAAGTGTGCTGCAGCGTGTTTTAAGATCTGCAACCCAATACTGTAGCAGCAAATTAGGAGTCCCAGAACTCCCTATGGCAAGTTATTTCTTACCAAACAGCAACGTGGACGATGCGGGCACAGGAACGAGAGAACACACCAATGTACTGTTGTAAAATGAAGTCAAGTTTATTGATTCTACACCAGCTGGTGGGGTTCACCCACAGAACAAGCTGCTCTGGACAAACGGCCTCGTACATACTAAGAACATTCCTTAAATACCCCTCATGGCGGCAGATCTTGTTCCGCCCTTCTTCATCAGTCCCCATTGGCTGGTGCATCAGAACACATTTCATTATCCAATTAAACACAATACTTTAGTAGCATCACATCTTAATCTTGCTTCTATTTGTTAGAACAATGTAGTGCATATATGATTCTTGTTTCCACAGTACGTTATCAGCTCTGGCCAGTGTGTCCTTGCTTTGCAACAAATCTACAGAAGCTTTCCCTGGGCGTCTGCCAGAGAGAAAGCTATACTTGCCATGCGCAGCTTCCAACCAATCCGTAACAATGTAAACAAAGCAGCATGTTAGACTGAGGCCAATCAAGGCTTTGTTATCACTGAAGACACATGATGTTCTTTTGGCAAATCACTGCCTGCACCTGAGGTACCAATCAGGGTACAGCATTTTCGGTTTGGATGCCAGCGTGATTTCTGGCACAGAAGCCTGCTATTCTAAAGCCTTTGCTTGTGCATCACTCTCCTCTGACTGCACTCCTGCCCAAAGCACCAACTCTGCTTTAATACAAGCAAAGTTAGGTGAGAGTCTGAAATTAAGCCCTTAATGTGCATCCATGTCCTGTAGTAATTTTAATTTTGTAATTTTAATTTTCTGTAATTTTACTGCATTGCATGGTAAAATTACAGAATCACTGTGTGGACACCCAAGTTGTTCCAGGGGGTATTTAAAAGTGTATTATCCATGGCTGTCAAGCTGCAGATCAAGGAACTGGTTCAAGGCTACCCTCTGTGTGTGTAATCCCTATCCCAGTCTCAAACTGGTTCCAGGTTTTACAACCTAATCTTCCACACAGCAGAAACACATTCTTCAATATCATTCTATTTCAAACTGACCTAAATGTAGATGTCTTAGCACTTCATCATTGTTATGATAATGCTACCTCTTTGTTTCTCTGCTTTCCTTTTCAACAGCAATTCATGTTTGTGTCTGCGCTCAGGCCTCTAATAGTGGTTAAGACACCATTCCCTTACTTGGTGACCTTTGGGTGTTTTGTACTCTAGTCAGTGGTGGGAACTGAATATTTGAAATCAATTAAATTAGGACAAAGTTAGAGCTTTTCCAGTGAAAAGGGGGAACTTCATTAAATTAGTTTATTTTTATTTAATTAAGTTGGAAGTTCAGCATTAACTACTAGGCTTGAGCAATTCAGCTGGAGAGCAATCCGTTTCTGGTATCCAAATTTTGTTGGGTACCCAGATCTGTTTTTGGGAGCCTCCTGAAAATCGTCTAATGGAAACATCTGTTTTTGGCTAGGCAGCTGAAAGATCCAGGAAGATCTGGCCCATTAGCGGCAATGGGGAACTTACGAGGCCCCTTTATGTTCCTGGGACCCTTTCCTTTCAAGAGGCTTGGTTTGAGGCTTGGAGTTAAGGGAGCATCCTTCCTGGCCTCCTTTTATTTCTTCCTTTCAAGGGAGCCTGGGTTTGAGGAATGGAGTTAAGGAAGGATCCTTCCTGGCTTGCTTGCTTGCTTGCTTGCTTTCTTTCTTTCTTTCTTTCTTTCTTTCTTTCAAAGGAGTTTGGGTTTGAGCAACGGGGTTAAGGAAACACCCTTCCTGGGCCAATTTTGTTTGTTTCTTTCAAGGGAGCCTGGGTTTGTTTATTTATTTACATCATTTATATTCCGCCCTTCTCACCCTGCAGGGGACTCAGGGCGGATCACAATGCATATATACAGGCAAACATTCAATGTCATAGATATACAACATATATAGACAGACAATGAGCTACACAATTGGTCGAGAGCTCACCGCGACCTCGGCAGGCCTCGAACTCATGACCTTCTGGTCATTAGAGATCTTATGCAGCTGACTCCCAGCCTGCTGCACCACATTCTCGGGCTCCCTCCTTCCCTTTCTTTCTTTCTTTCTTTCTTTCTTTCTTTCTTTCTTTCAAGGGGGTTTGGGTTTGAGCATCGGGGGTTAAGGAAGCACCCTTCCTGGGACCCATTCCTTTTTTCCTTTCAAGGGAGCCTGGGTTTGAGGAATGAGGTTAAGGAAGCATGAGTAGAAGGCAAGAAACTGCTCAGAAGCCACGTGGGCCGTTTGGGGGAAAAAATCATGGCGCCTGAGCCCTTGCCATTACAGCCACCCGGAGAAGCCAAGCAAGCCAAAGAAGCCAAAGGAAAATGACTGAAATGGATCTGTGCCCAAGTCTATTAACTATATTACAGAATTAAATTATTGATTAAATGTGGGACTGTGCTAAAAAGCCTTCAAAGTGTATATTTTTCAGCTTGTTTTTTTATGCAAAGCCTAGTTGTTTTAGAATTATTGGGGGAAATATTTCTTGCGGTTTCGAGTGACCAAAATATTGAAAGAGGAGAAATAAACACTTTAGTCAGAATATCAAACCACTTTCTCAGGATTAGCTCCCGGGGGATAAGTTGTGTCAAGGATCTTTGAGCTTCATAATCTCAGTAACTAATTTTCTCTGTGTTAATGAAAGCAGACATTTCTTTTTCTAGATGTATAACATCTGAAAGATTTTAGAAGGTTGTAGGAATACTTAAAACCCAGCTGAAATTCTAAAAGCAAAAGGAGAAAGTCAGTAGAAGTAAAGTCACAGATACAATTTTTCAGTTTCATTTTGATACAGCTTTTTAGTACAGACTTTGAACTTAAACAGCAATTTAGCATAGCCGTTTAAAAAATCATTTTCTAACATACATGTAGTTGAATTAGATTTTTAAAAGCATGTTAACCAGTAACTAAATGCATTAATGCATTCTTAATAAATGTCATATTTCCGGTGTGTTTGTGTGTTCTTAATTATTCAGGGATATTTTTGAAGCAGATAATTACAGTCCAATTCCTGTATCAAATGAAGAAGAATACAAAACTGTAATAAGCAAATTTCCCTATCAAGATCCAGAACTCGATAAGGTAAGAGAATGTATATTCTATATCCATTTGAAGACTGGCTAGAAGGCATTTCAGCTACATTCAGATGATTCTCCAAACTGTAATCTGTGTGTTCGGACTATTTCCCACTATCTGCCTAGACCAGTGTTTCCCAACCAGTGTGCCATGGCACACTCGTGTGCCGTGAGCGATCATCAGGTGTGCCGTGGGAAATTGGAACCTCTAATACCCTTTCTTCCCCCTTCTGCCGAACACTTTTTCTTCTCCACTCGGGCTCCCTTCTCCCAGCCTCGCTCTGCTCGCTTTGCCTCGCTTTGCTCTGGGGCTTTGCTCTGGGGCGAGTCTGTGCAGTAGCGCCCGCACAGGTCACGTCTTCCTCCCTCCCCCCTCCCCTCCTGAACACGCTCACGCTGCCCCCTCGGATCAAAATGGCGGCTGAAGCAGCAGTGTAGAAGAAAAAGTACGTGTTCGGCAGGAGGGGGAAGAAAGGGCGCGAAGGGGAAAGGGGAGGAAGAGGTCTCTGTCGAAAGCTGGCATGGGCAAACTTGGACCTTCCATGTGTTTTGGACTCCAACTCCCACCATTCCTAGCAGCCTCAGGCCCTTTTCCTTCCCACGCACCCCCCCCCCCCCCTCAGCCATTTAAGCAGGAAAGGGCCTCAGGCTGTTAGGAATGGTGGGAATTGAAGTTTTAGGGACCTTAAAATGGTGAGTCTCCTTCCAACATTGTGATTCTGGATAGAAAACAAACAACAACATAACATTGTTTGAGTCCACAGTGCTCTCTGGGTGAAGGTGAACTACAACTTCCAAACTCAAGGTCAATTCCCAAGCAAACCCTTTCAGTACTTTCTGTTGGTATTGAGAGTTCAATATGCCAAATTTGTTTCAATTCCATTGTTGCAAGAGTTCAGGATGCTCTTTGATTGTGTGTTAACTATAAATCCCAGAAACTGTAACTCCCAAATGTCAAGGTCTATTTTCACCAAACTCCATCTGTGTTCACATTTGGGCATATTGAGTATTCATGCCAAGTTTGGTCCTGATCCAACATTGTTTGAGTCAACAGTGCTCTCTGGATATAGGTGAACTACAACTCCAAAACCCAAGGTCAATGCCCACCAAACTCAGTATTTTCTCTTGATTATGGGAGTTGTGTGTGGGAAGTTTGTGTCTTTCTGCCATTCCTGCCAGGATATCTATGTTGTGTTCATCAAAACAGGTCCAGGTTTCACACTGAGTGTATAAATACATTTAAAAACATATTAACTATATGTATTACTGTGTTAGAGTGTCATTTTGTGTCATTTGGTTTGTGTGCCGCGGCTCAAAAATGGTTGAAAAACACTGGCCTAGACTGAATCGCTTTAAAATAAGGTATCTGGTTTTTGTTCCCACAGCAGTGTTTTCCAAAGAAACTTCCAATGTCTCAGTCAGTGCCTCAGATCTATATCCAGGTTAAGGAATTCATTTATGCAAGCCTTAAATTTTCAGAGTCACTTCATCGCAGGTAAGCATTTATAAAATCTGCCTTGTGTGTTTAAGTTTTAATGCCTGGACAATATTTCAAGGCAAGTAGGTCATGAAGGGGTGTTGCCCATATTAGAACATATATTTTACTAAGATCCCAAGTTCAGCCCTGGACATTTACAAGTAGTAGTGCTGGGATAGACTTCTACCTGACTTTCTGGTCATTGCTGCCAATCATGAGAGCAGTACAAAACTAGATGGTCTAATTTGGTGTAAGATACTTTTATTTGTTCCTGGGAAACCATATTTGAGGGCAGAAGATATTGTTCTGAATAGAGTTGGGCCCGAATCACTGTTAACGAAAACGTTTATAGTTTTTGGAGGGCCATTTTTGTGTAATTTCCAAAAACAGAAAGGGGAACAGAGATGAAAGACCAGTGAAACAGAATCAGAGAGACCATATTTTCAGAAACAGTTTTAAGTCCACAAAATACCTGAGGCAGGGGGATTTTGGGCATGTTTTTCTCTCCCCGGCAGAAGAAGCCCCTCCCATTTTTTTCTCGGAAAGTTACCTTCTCCTCCAGAGAGGGCCCTGGGAATTTGCTTTCCCAGTGGCACTAGTATAGGGTGGCCATTGAAAGTTCCTCTTGGAGCATAATGGGAGTTGAAGTTTAAAAAGCCTGGTGGTGTCCATGCTCTGATTGGCTGGGGATTGGCACAATGGGCAACTACAATTCCCAGAACCCTCTCTCGTGGCTTGTCTTACTTCTAAAAAATGTTATATTTAAAACTTAAAATAATTCTAAAAAATAAGTAGATTGGTGAATTGTTTTGAAACTTGGCAGACTTGTAGTTGTAAATGGGGTCTGCAACTGAGGTAGGTTTCTGTGGGCCCCCGTTTCTGGAAGTCGCTTCCTGGGGAGATCAGACAAGCCCCTACTTTAGTAGTCTTCAAGAAAGAGCTAAAAACCTGGCTCTTCCGATGTGCCTTTGGAGAGTGACCATTCAACCCATTGTTTGTCTCTCTCCACCTTCAAATTCGCCCTAATGATGAAACACATTCTTCCTTTTTGGGCTCCTTTCTTACAAATACACTTTGTGATCCTATCACACCCAGGGTTGTAGCCTTTTAACATTTTATCCTATATATCTGGCCCACCCGCTGTATTGATTTATTATGTGTTGCTATATTGTTTCATCTTATTTTGTTATGATTCTGTTTTATGTTTAATTGTGTTGTATTGTTTTTGGGCTCGGCCTTATGTTAGCCGCCCCGAGTCCCCTCTTGGGGAGATGGAGGTGGGTTATAAATAAAGTTTATTATTATTGTTATACTAGCTGAACCCGGCACGCGTTGCTGTGCCCTATGTAGGAGATGTTGAAAAGTATGTAAGGGTATGTTATGATGTGAGTGTGTGTTGTGTGTGTGTATATATGTGTTTGGTTGTGTGTATGTATGGCTGTATGTGTGTTTAATTGTTGTGTGTGTGTTTTTATTTGTGTATGTGTATATTTGGGGGTGTTTGTGTGTGTGTGGGTGAAGGTATGGGTTTGTGTATATATGTGTTTGTGGTTTTGTGTGTGTATATATTTGTATGTGTGTATATATATACTATTGGTGTGTATGTGTGTGTTTATTTGGGTTTTTTTGTGTGCAGTAGTGGGGTTTTTTTTGTTTTGTTTTTTGTCAGCTTGCCTGTGTCTTCGTTGTCCGTCTGTTCTGGTTCCTGATGGCCGCCTTCTCGCTCTCCTCCGGTTCCTCTCTGCCGTTCCCAGAAGAGGAGGGGAAGGGAGAGAGACCGTCTTGCGGGCCCTTTTTCGCAGGAGGAGGTGGAGGACGTGGTCCCGACCAGAGCACCGTTCTCCACCGCAGCCCTCTTCCCTGCGAAGGTCGCTCTTCGGCCCACCCTGTGGCAGGGAAGTGGCGAAGGGGGAGCGATGGCGGCGGCGCCATGGCCGTTTTTCCGGCCCCTGTGCCCTCTCCTCTGCCGGTTCAGTGCTGCTTCCTGAAGTGGAGGACGTTAGGGGCCCCCGCGCAATCTCTCTTCCGCTCCCTGGAGAAAAGGGCGAAGGGAGAGCGATCGCTGGGGTCCCTTTGCGTCCTCCTCTTCAGGGAGCAGCACGGAGGCGGCGGAGGAGAGCGAAAAGGGGGCGGAAGAGCGTCCATGGCGCTGTCGTCATCGCTCCCCCTTCGTCACTTCCCAGCCACAGGGTGGGCCGAAGAGCGACCTTTGCAGGGAGGAGGGCTGCGTTTGGAGAACGTTGCTGTGGTCGGGCGCGCCGTCCCCAGCTCCTCCTGTGAAAGGGGCCCGCACGGTCCCTCTCCCTTCTGCTCCTCTTCTGGGAGCGAAAGAGAGGCAGCGGAGGAGAGGGAGAAGGCTAGGAACTTTCTGTTAGTGTGTTAGGTATGTGTTTCCTGCCTGGTTTTTTTTTTTGGGACAACTTCCGGGAGTGTTATTTGCGGGACAGGAAGTGGTTCCTGCGCCAATTTCGTTGTAGTTTTTTGGTGTTCCGGATCCCTCCATAGGTTTGCAGGGGGGTTTTTTGGGGGCCGGTTTTAGGGGTCTTAGGAGTTATGCTTTGGGTTTTTTTTGTGCCACGATTGTAGGTGCTGGTCTGTTGAAATGTGTGTGGTGGGTTTTGAGGGCCTGGGTGTTATGGTGTGTCTGTAAAAGCGTAAAAAACGGACTCTCTCTTTTTATATATATAGATTTCGTGCAGATATGCCTTAAAATGATTGAAGACTGAGCCTTTAAAGTTTCCCATTGTAGCTAATGGGCCAAATCTCTGCTGAATGAAATGGAAAACAACCCTCCCCTTTTGGGTAATTTTCTAGTAAATAAAATGAAGGCTCAGACTAAAACAGACCCAAAGATGGTATGCCTTTTGACCCGAATGCACATAACTAGTTCAGTAGTATGAATGGTGAAACCCCATGTTTAGTTTCTTGCCATCTCCAAGTAGGGCTGAAATCCTTTGAGCTACTGCTATCAGAGATAACCAAGTATTGGAAAGTGTTACCTTCCAGTATTATTTGCAATTCCCAGGATCCCTCATTGTTAGATATGTTCACTGATGCAAGCCAAACACATCTGTATTGGCCATACTTTGCTTAGAATCATACTGAGCGGTATGGCTCCATAGTGTAGCTTGGGATAAGACTCTTTCCTATATTTCTAACAGCTAAGAATGTGATAAGATGCTTTGCTTTATAGATACATGGCAGCATTACCAAATAGAGACAAATACAAAGCTAATACTAAATTTTCCATGTCCTAAGAGCAGAATTGGGGTATCAGTGGCATAGAATAACCCAGGCATTATATTGTGAAATTCTCCCAATATGGACACACATATTTTCCTATCAAGGAGTCCCACTTCTGCTTGAGACTAACAGTATGCTTATGTTTTAGAAGTTGCCTGCCTTTTGTTTTCTTTTGACATTTTTCAAAAAGTAGTCATATGGAAACACACGATGTACATTTGTGGAGATATCAACTTAGTCTTGAATTCATTGTTTGTTTGTCTTTTTGATCGCCGCCATGATTGTTTCTTCTTTCCATATATCATTGGCCTTTTGTTTTTAAAGCAATCTAAAATAGTGAGAAACAACTTTTTAGCAAGTGAGGCAAAATTCAGCAGAATTTTCTTAATACGATTGTCTTCAAAGTCTTTCATATTTAGCTGGTTTCAAAAGCATTGCTTGTGTGAAACATATAGGTCCATTTTGCCTGCTGAAGTCTGGAAGTGATTTCCATCAAGCTGAGTGCAATGTTGACAACCGCAAATTGCTCTCTTCACACATACTGAACTAATAAGACTTCTTAATCTCCTTCTTTAAACAGTAGCTAATTAATCATGCGTATTACTCCTTTTCGGATTATACTCTTTAACAAATAAAGGTCAAATTACATCAACACATGTATATGCCTCAAGTGAGTCACAAAATATTTGCTTATTTGAATTATGTCAGTGAAGGACTGGTTTTTTGCATAATTATCCAAAAGAGACACAAATGCAAAATAAATAGAAGTAATACTATTGTGTAAAGCTATTGAGAGATTTTCCCAGAATTACCCATTGGGTTGGCATGGATGGGTGAGGACTTGAACCCTGGTCTTCAGAGTCATCATTCAGTGGTCAAACCACTACAACCACGCTGGCTCTCCACAACATCAGTGAATGCCAAATTATAGTTAAAAGAGAGTAATGTTATTACTGACATTGTCAGACTTGTTTATGACTTGGCTCTATCAAAGAGGAACATCTCAAAGGAATTCCCATCTACTACAGACTTATGGTACATCTTAAATACCCTCCAGTGTAATCCTATGCTTGATTTGTATGGCTAGGCAGGGATAGGATTTCCCCAAAATCCCTTATGTAATTATTAACTTTACAATATACAGTTATCATGGGGTTGGTGGAGTAAGCGCTGTGTTAGGTAACTCAAATGGTTTAATGGAAATAAACAGGTAGATGGGATTGGGGAGATTTGGTGGCATGTGCTTGAATACTACAAATTCCCGAAGGCTGGGTCCAGCCTCATCTCCTGAAGTGGATCACCAGGTACTCTTAGTTTTGCTTATAGCCTTGTTAGGACAAGAAGTATGCATTGAGGATTCTACTACAAGGTGTACTACCCTGTTAGTTCCCCCAGCAATTTGTTTTCTCATGTTCCTCAGTACAACTAGTCCATTGCGTCTTCTGGATCCATAGGATTTGGATTCATAATTTCCAGCAACCATGGATTGTCATGACCCATATAATGGTGATATAAACACTGACATGCTAAAGCATGTACCTTCATGTCATCACCATCTAATAATACGGGGTGTGATTGTCTGTGTTTGTCTGAACTACTTTTTAAAATGGCAAAAACAATTCAGAAATGGGATGGAACATAGTTTTGGAAAATAAGGCAAAGCTTATCCATCTATGATTCTATTCCTGCCCAGTGCCATCTTTCAGGGATTATGTGCATACTAAAAACCTGTGTTCAAGAACATTCTAAACTTGTGAATTCTGTAGCTGCAGCCCTTTAGTATTTATTGTACTTGTAATTGATAACTTTATTGTGAATTTAAGGTGTTTTTAGATTTTAAATGTTAGCATTGAATTCTTGCTGTTTGCCGGTCTGAGTCCCTCTATTGAGGCGAGAAGATCGGGGTACAAAAGTTTTAAATAAATAAAATAAATAAGATGCTTGCAGGGAAATGTTTTTGTCCCAAATAGTGACCCTGTGTCAACAGTCAACAAGAGACTGGTAGCAAGTTGTAGATTCTTCCAGATTAGCCAGATCACAGATAAGACTCTGAAAGATCAATTACCTTCCTGCAGAGAGAAAAAAAATCAGCCCAGGGAGAATTGTTTTACTAGTTCTTTCCCCTCCAGGTTTTACTCCTGTTGTTTCCTTATATTGTGTGTGTCGTTTTTTGAATTCCCATCTTCTCCTGACTAAGTGTGGTGTTGAACTATAATTCTGGAGACCATGGAAACCCACTGGGTGACCTTAGAAGAGTCACACAATTTCAGTCCCAGAAAACCCCATGATAGGTTAATCTTAGGGTCACCATGCATTAGAAACAGCACTACTAACCATCACCACCATTGTGACAAATTATTTTAGCTCTGTTAGGCTGAATCAATACTTTTGAATAGTATCATACATTAGAAGATATGCTTTATTTATTTATTTGCTTTATTTGTTTATATCCTATCTTTTTTCTAGGATAAGGGGAACTTTGTCATAAATCTGATTGGGTGTCTTAAATTTCACCAGTAGGTAAACAGTCATCTGTTGACAATGGGAAACAGACAGCCTGTTAGAGACTCTGCTAGAAAAACGGATTATCTCTGAGCTGCCTAGACTGCATTGTAGACGTCTGAAATGGAAGAGAAATAATCACCAAGTTAAATGCACACATTAAAAAGATCCCATTCACGTAGTGGATGGTAAAGACCACCTTTTCCGTGCTGAATGTTTCAGGTTGAATCTTTGAGATTTGGCAATGATCTGGCAATAATATCTGAAAAGGATCACTAGAACAGTGTTGGGGAAAGTATGGGTATTTTGTCAAATGAGGACTTTCCAGGGTTCTTTAACCACCTAAATATGGGTGTTGCAATTTTTTACCAGCTACATGACTAGTAACATCCCTGAAAGCCATTTTTTGCTCCTCACTTCTTAAAAGCCCACTTAGTCACTTCTGGAACAGGCGAAGTGGGTATAGAAATCTCCAGATTGTGAGTAGTAGAATTCCTCCTACATTAGTCCTGTCTTTGAATTAGTATCTTCAAAAGTGTCATATATGTTGGATCATAGGTATTCTCCTGTCACAGTGAGAATATGCAGTTCGGTGGTAGGATTCTGGTTTTTACTGGTGTTTCCGTCCCAATGTTTTTGGACTATAATTTATCAATATAAACTAGCTTGACAAATGATAAGGGATAATGAGAGGTTTAATCCCAAAATCTGGGGGGGGGGGGGGGAATGTTCATGTAGCACAGCAGTTCTCGTTTGTGCCTGGGGGCAGGGGCCAGGACCGGGGTCCCATTGGCATTGGGCCTGCAGCAGCAGAGTTGGATTCTGAAGAGGATTTAGAAGGGTTAGCAGAAGGAGAGTTTCCCATCACTGGGCCTCCTTCTCCCACAGAAAGCTTGGCTTGGGAGGAAGGTTGGCCTGACCCTTACGACGAGAAAGATAACCAGGTGCAAATGGAAAGCAGTGATAGCGAAACTTATGAACGGCCTGGGGGGGAGAGGTTCACAGGATCCTTTGAGTGAAAACATGGAAGAGAGCGGCTGGGAAGAATCTAGGGAGGAGAGCTCTCATGGAGCTAGAGACCCAGGTGCTGGGAGGCAAGGCCGAACCTTTGATAGGAGACGAAGCATCGAGACTAGCAGGAGGGGATGGTACCATAGCCTAGACAGGCCGAGGTCCGTCAGCAGAGATTGGAGACGACGAAGCCTAGAGCGGCGGGGACCTCGGCCGAAAGATTAAGTATAGGATCCGTGGGAACGAATCCCCAGTACTTCGGCCACATCTTTTCTGAGCAGACGTGAAGCGAAGTTGGTCCACGGAGCTAAGTTGGCTAGTGGCCACCAAGTCTTGCCTTGCATCTTATACCTTGCCTTGTTCCTGAATCCGCATTGCTGTGCGGAGCCTTGCCAAGTCTTTTGGATTCTTTACCAAGCTGTTTTGGACATTTGATTGCTTTTTGCCTTTGGATTTGCTTTTGCTATTTTTATGGACAATACCCCTTTTGAACTGTTTTTATATTCAATAAAGTAGTTAGCCTTCAGTCCGTCTCTGTGTGTGTGATTAAGGGGCCGGTCAAGTCCGTGCATCGTGACAGTTCAACAGAGGTGTTGTAAAGTGCTACCCTACCTCCTTTATGCCACTCCATAAATATTTATAAATAACATAAATATAGTCATATATTTTTATTGAGAAGGATGAGAGGGGAAAAAATCAAAGACTAAGCAGTTATTTTTAGGTCTGTTTGGAGATTTCATTGTTTATTATAGCACCTTTACATTTTTGTTTTCAGTTCAACAGAAATAGATGACATGCTTCGAAAATCTACAAATTTGCTACTGACTAGAACTTTAAGCAGCTGTTTACAAAACCTCATCAAAAAGCCACACATAGGTTTGACAGAGGTAAGTGTGGACATTAGACTTGTGCGCGGATCTGTTTTTCTTAGGGACCTTCAATACCTTCGGTACCTTCAGGAGCTCATAACGGTAACCCTCCCGGTGCAAAAACACGCCTGTAATGAAAAAGCCAATGTGGGCAAAATTACTCAATGTGATTATTTGTTATAGTCTGCAGTTTATTTTTATGTTAATATGGCTAAGGAGCATATTATGAATAATTGCGTCTAAAATAGATTTTTGGATCTTTTTCCCAAAAAATTGCAAATCCAACTGTTACGATAACTTGGAAATGGATATGTTATTATGTGATGGTGTGATGTATTTATTGTATTTGTTGTATTTTATAATTTTATTGTGAATTTAAGATGTTTTTAGATTTTAAATGTTAGCGGTGAATGCTTTCTGTTTGCCGGTCTGAGTCCCTCTATGGAGGTGAGAAGATCGGGATAGAAAAGTTTTAAATAAATAAATGATGATGATATAACTGTTACTTTTAAAAAACTTTTTATGTATTTATGTATTATACTGGTCTTATTGTTATTGTGACATCGAATTGCTGCCTATGTTAGCCGCTCTGAGCCCCCCCCCCCTCGGGGGTTGAGAAGGGTGGGGTAAAAATGCTGTAAATAAAAATAAATAACTGAACATATTTTACAGGAATAAAAATCAATGTATTAAAGATATGCAATTTTTGAAGCTTTGTACCAAAGTGATTTAAGACATTTTGATAGTTTTGATTTGTATACAATATTCTCCTTCTAGCCAACCATGTCTTGCTACCGGTAACTCATTTTTATTTTTTTATTTTTTTATTTTGTTTTGGAAACTAACATCACATTTGTCTATTCCAGGGGTTGCCAAATTTTGGTTTTCTCGGTATTCTGAATTCCAGCTCCCAAAAGCCATACACTTTTTGGGATTCTGTGGGCTGAACTCCAAAATACATGGAAGATGAGACTGAATACCAGTGATCTATTCTCTTACAGTCAAATCAAATTCCATTTTATGATGTAAATGTAGTGAGGTATTGTGTGGTTTCCGGGCTGTATGACCGTGTTCTAGCATCATTTTCTCCTTGGAGAAGTGATTCTGGTCGTGAAAACCTTTGGCAATACAATGTAAATGTGTTTTACAAGATTTTCTTTCTTTTTTGTATTAAAGCTGGTGCAAATAATCATAAACACAACACATTTGGAGCAGGCATGTAAATACCTTGAAGACTTTATAACTAATATTACAAATATTTCTCAAGAGACTCTTCATACTGCAAGACTATATGGTCTTTCAACATTTAAGGTATGCAAGTTATGATTTTTGTACTATAAATTCAATCTAAAGAAGCCCAGCCCTTCTTCTCTAGTTGTATCTTACTTGTTCTTATGCTCGAGGATGCATGTTATGAATTATACTAAAATTTAACAAAATTTGAAAAAAAAATCTGTTCCTGGTTTAAAGTATTATTTCCTATTTAATTGTGTAGTAATTACTTGCAGCGGGTTAAACCGCTAAGCTGCAGAACTTGCTGACTGGGAGGTCGGCGGTTCAAATCCACAGAACGGGGTGAGCTCCCGCTGTTAGCCCGAGCTTCTGCTAACCTAACAGTTAGAAAACATGTAAATGAGAGTACTGCTTCAGCAGGAAGGTAAGGGCACTCCATGCAGTCATGCCGGCTACATGACCTAGGAGTTGTCTGTGGACAATGCCGGCTCTTTGGCTTAGAAATTGAGATGAGCATCACCCAATTCGACTAGACTTAATGTCAAGGGGAAACCTTTACCTTTACTACTTACTTTGAAAGTAGTTGTTCTACTCCATAAACTTTGTTTTTGTGGCTGCCATAAACTATGTTGAATTAGTGAGTCCCTCCTTGGAGGTGAGAAGGCCGGGGTATAAAAGTTTTTAATAATAAATAAATAAATAAATAAATAATTAGTTGAGACTCGATGAGATATTCATTGGAAAAGCTATAGAAAAAGGTGCTGCAGGATGTCCCACAAAAATAAAGTTTTCTGCAGTTTAATAAACTTTTTCCATATTTTTTTAAATAATAGAACCAATTAGGAAATGACATTTATAACCCAGGAACAAAAATCGTGTTACATAGTGTTAGGAAACAGTTCAGATTTCACTGAAATAGTTTAAAACAAGTTTTAAAAGCCTCAAATGAATGGATATTGTCTATGTTAGTTTAGAGAGAACATATAGGTACGTGATGAGTTCATTCTTATTACATGATACATGTCATCACTTCCAGAACATTGCCATGATTTAAAACGGTATAATCCCATTACAGTTAATCCACGGTGAGCGTGGTGCCATGTATGTACTGATGAGATCATATTTTGATGGAAGCAAAACTAGAATATGTTTGTGCCCAGCGTATTCAAAGACGCACCTACATATTTCTTAAACTTAATCATACTTCTTGATGATAATCTAAGAGGTGGGGTATTTAAATGGCAAATGCTTTAATCAGATCCAACATGATTTATTTGGAGAAATTTCCAAATGAAACACATTTAAGGAATGTTAGGGTGTTTTTTTTTCTCAATTAAGCTGTTGGACTCATGGATGAGCAACCTGCAATTCCAGAACTGTATGTGGCCCTGAGGGGGATTGTTTTGCACCCCGTAGGTGATTTATCCTCCTGTTCCTTTCTCTGCACCTCTCTTGTACTTTTGCTTCAATTTGAGACATAAAATGATTTTTTGCTACTGTAGACTGTCAAATACTTGAGTTATCTCTCAGGAATGCCATTCAAAATGATAACACAGAGAGCGAAAGTTCTGAAAATCTTCTATCACTCTTGCCCATTGTCATCTCTCAGTACTAACTTTGTCGAGAAACCACAGAATACAGTTTGAGAAACCATAGAATACTTTGTATTGCTGTATTTAACAATAACTGGCAAAACATCGAAAAACAGCCCTCACAGCTACCTCTCTATACATCCTTTCCTCACAGATATTTATTTCCAACTGCTGTGATTCCCTCAGTTTGAGACAGCGATCTGGTGTCAAAAAGTCTGCAGAGTACTGCAAGGGTTTGACTTGATGTTACTTTTCAAATGGTCTTGGTGGGGTCATGGCTGTGTCGTTGTGGGTTGTTCTGGTGGGTGGGATGTTGAAGTCCTGTGGAGTTGGTGGTGTGTGTTGTTGCTGGCGTTCTGCATAGCTTGTGGATATACAATGTTTTTTGTCTTTCCGTCTGCTGTGTTGATGTAGAGGTTCTGTGGTTTCCCAACTCTGGAGCACGCTACGTAGAGTTGTCCGTGGGAGAAGCATTCTGTGTCAAGGTCTATGCCACAGATTTGTAGTGTTTGTCCTTGAGCCTTGTTTATGGTGATGGCAAAAGCTAGTGTAGTGCAGTGTCTTTCTGTTCTGGCGTTTGTTCTGCCTTTTTTGTGTGATGTATGTAGCGTTGCGAGTGTGTCGTCCGATGCTGTTCTTTTTAGGAGGCATGGCTTGTCTTTTGGGTCAGCTTATGCCTGTGTGGAAGGAAGGAATGGCATACAAATGGGTTGAGCAGTAGATGCAAGGTTATGTTATGTGCGTATTGTGTTGTGTGTAGGTATTACTTTTGTGTTATTCTGGGAGTATGTGTTTGTCAGTGGTGCCTGTGTCCCTGGTGCCCTATTTGTCTCCCTCCTAGATCTTGACCGTGGCAGTTTAACCCTCAACTGAAATCACTCAGCATTCTAAGTGGCTTTGCCCACCATTACTATGGTAACTGATGTTGGCCAATGGGTTTCGCTGGCTGCCGCAGAGGATGCTGGGAAATGTAGTTTTTTTGTATCGTTGTTTTGGGGGCCTTCTAGGTTTTGGTGGGGAAAGTTTCTTTGCTAAAAACCTTCTTTGCCTGAGCCCTATTTGTGTTGGCAAGTTTGGTGTCTCTGCCTTGGGAGGTTTCTCTGTCTCTGTCAGTCGTTCGACGACGGGACCTCCTTTATATAATAGATAGGTGGAAGTCATTGCAATTGTGCAGTTTCTCTTTCAAACATCCAGTTGGGAAAGAAACAACAAAGCGTGATGAGCTAGTACCGGGAATGTGACGCAGCTGGCTAAGTGTCAGCTGCATAAGATCTCTCTGATCAGTAGGTCATGAGTTTGAGGCCTACCCGGGTCGAGGTGGGTGCTCGGTCTTTAAGTGTAGCCTGCTGTCGACCTTTGCAGCCTGAAAGACAGTTGCATCTGTGAAGTAGGTGATAAAAGTACCACATTAAGTGGGGAGGCAAATTTTGACTGAATTATGAGGCCATTAAAGAACTCCAGGAACACTGAAAGAATGTGGAAGGAACAACCAGGGACACTGGGAACGCTGAGAGATGAGGAGTGCGTCAGCTCCCCCTGGTGGCCAGAGTTTGCCTCTGTTCGTCTATATGTGTGTTTGTGAAACAGCAGGAATTGTCTGCTAAAGTATGTGTACCTGTAATCCCCTCTGAGTCCCCTTCGGGGTGAGAAGAGCGGAATATAAATAAAGTAAATAAATAAATAAAAATAAATAAATAGTAGGGGAAAGAAAGACTTCCATTTAGGAAGGGACATTTACGATCGCGATGAAGAGAAGATGTGCATCTGAAGGGGTATACACAGTATATGCCTGCCATTTCTACCACTCTGGAAAGAGTGAGCCTATATCCTCACCACCATCACATCCACCATCTATTAATTTAAGCTTAACTAGGATTGTATGTCTCCTCACAGATTTTAGGTCTCCTGTCTGTGCTGTCTATTTGAAATTATTAAGTTTAATAATTCTACAAGATAATATGTATAAAATGTTTTATAGAAGCTACAGAACGCCAGAGATGATAGCTAAAATGGAGACATCTTATTTAGGGGAATGTTGGAGGTGCAAGATGCAGAAAGGCACCTTTTTCCACATTTGGTGGACTTGTAGGATGGTCCAAGATTTTTGGGGAAATGTGATTAAGGAAACAAACAAAATGATTATGAATAAGGCTAAGAAAATAATAATAATAATAATAATATACATCACTCAGCTTGGGAAGTGTTCAACTTGTAATTTTGTGATACGAAATCCAGCATATACCATGTTTCCCCGAAAGTAAGACACCCCCGATTGTAAAACGTATCGGGGGTGTCAGGGAGGTCGGCTAATATAAGCCGTACCCCGAAAGTAAGCCGTACCTCGTCGCCGCGCCGCCGCCGCCGCAACCGGCCCATCGGCTGCGGCACACCTCCGCAGCACACCTTTCCGCCAGGCCTCCAAGGAAGGGAGGGGGATGAGAGCCAGAGGCGTGGCGAAGCAGCGCCGCGTCAGAGTGACGCGCCGCCGCCGCCACGCCCCTGGCTCCTTCCCTCCCTCTTTCGGGTCAAGGAAGGGAGGGGAAAGGAGCCAGGGGCGTGGCGAGGCAGCGCCCGTCACTCTGACACGGCGCTGCCTCGCCACGCCCTGGCTCCTTCCCCCCCTTTAGATCCAAGGAAGGGAGGGGAAAGGAGCCAGGGGCGGCGAGGCAGCGCCCGTCACTCTGACGCGGCGCTGCCTCGCCACGCCCTGGCTCCTTTCCCTCCCTTCTTCATCCAAGGAAGGGAGGAAAGGAGCCAGGGGCGTGGCGAGGCAGCGCCCGTCACTCTGACGCGGCGCTGCCTCGCCACACCCCTGGCCTTTCTCCCTCCTTCTTTCGCCCAAGAAAGGGAGGGGGAAAGGAGCCAGGGCGTGGCGAGGCAGCGCCGCGTCAGAGTGACGCGCCGCCGCGTCGCCACGCCCCGGGCTACATCCCCCTCCCTTCCTTGGATGCCTGGCGGAAAGGTGTGCCGCGGTGGTGTGCCGCGTCGATGGGGCCGGTTGCGGCGGGCGGCGTGACGGCGGGCGGCGGGCGCGGCGACGGGCGTCTTGGGTTATATAAGACGACCCAAAGTGCCGTAGGGGACTTTTCGGGGGAAAGAAAGTAAGACGCTGTCTTACTTTCGGGTAAACACTGTATATACTGTGTTTTTGTGTCAATAAAATTATTATTATTATTTTATTTGTATCCTGCCACCATCTTCCCAAAGGGATTTGTGGTGGCTCACAGAAATAACTTAATAGTGCAACAAATACAAATACCTCAAAATCCAGAAAGGTAAAATTAATAACAATAAAATTGACCCAATTATACTTAAAACAGCAATAAAACCCAGAAATGTGCCTTTTAGGACTATTTAGGGAAATAATGAATAAAGGGGATGAAGAAATTTGTCAATATACGACTTGTTGCAGCCAGATTGATAATAATGAAATATTGAAAAGGTGAAAAAGAACTATCTCAAAAGGTTTGGAGAGAAAAGTTATTATACTATATTCAAGCTATTAAGACTATATTCTAATAGTATTCAGGGAAAAATAATGAAGAGCTTGCCAAAAAATGTAGGCTGGTATTTGAATAGCTGGAAAGAAAGACAAATGTAGACTTTAAAGTAGCCACAAAGGGGAATCTACTGAAGTAGTTAAACAGGTAGGTTTTATTAGGTATAAGATTAACAAGGAGTAGTGATGGAAGTCATAGGTGATGGATTCACGGGTGAGAGGAAGGAGGGAAAGGGTTTGTTAGGATGTTGTAATTTAATGATTTTGCTAGGTATTGTAGTATTTGTTTTTTGCTTGTCACTTGTATACAATAAAACTAAAAATTTGTGCACACAAAAAATAAGTTTAGTATTTATACAGCCATAACTTGGATTAAAATGCAGCTTCTAGTTCCTTGTCATCACTTAACATAAGCTACATTTGAGCCACGGTGGCACAACTGGTTAAACCGTTGTGCCAGCGAGATAGGGTGAGCTCCCATCTGTCAGCTCCATGTGGGGACATGAGAGAAGTCTCTCACAGGATAGTAACACATCCGGGCGTCCCCTGGGCAACGTCTCTGCAGACAGCCAATTCTCTCACACCAGAAGCGACTTGCAGTTTCTCAAGTAGCTTCTGACACGATACAAACGCTACATTTGTAACTCTTTTTTTTCCTCAACAAGCATCGCTTGATAAGTGGATATGTGTGTCTCCAAACATTTATTTCCCCTTTTTTGTATCAAGGTAGAACACTTTTGTGGGGTGCCAGAGAAAGCGTCAGGCTGAGATAAAATTCTTCACATTTGACACCTATGAAAAACAGGGTGACTCACTCTTTAAATAAATTGCCTGGAACATCCGATGTACATATGAGACAGGTTTTTAGAGCTGCGGGCTGTTCAGTTCTGTGCATGCTTACTCAGAAATAAGATTTATTTAGTGGAGTTGTTCACAAATAAGTTTGCATAGGGTTGTAGCTATGGGTGTGTCTACAGTGCAGAATTAATGCAGTTTGATACAACTTTAACTGCCATGGCTCATTCTGTGGAAGGACTTTAGCATTTGCTTCCAAATAATGGTGATGCTTCCCCAAACTACATATCCCATAACATTGAACTATGGCAGTTAAAGTGGTGTCAGACTGTATTAATTCTATAGCATAGAAGCATCTTAAGTATCAGCAAAACACTTAAATGTCACAAAAGAATGTGTGTATACAGTATATACAAGCATATGCACCTGAGATTGCATTTTGTAATAGATTTTATGAGTAAAGATAATTGTTATGTTTTTGTTTGCTTGTAAACATCTTCTTGGGACCACAAAGGACATTTTAGGCGTGTCTAGGAGCATTTTAGGACTGAAAATCACTTTGTGTGCCATTTTCACAAGACTTCTTCAGGATTAAAACTACTAAAGAGTGTCAAAAACATGACAGGATCCCCCAAATATTTAGAAGGTATTTTGGGGAAATGTATGGGATCCCTAGGAGTCCCGAAGCCTGTGGGCCACACTTTGTCAGCGCCACTATATATTATCATATACAGGGGTTTTTTAGGTTTTAAAAGCAGTTTACCATTTAGTGTGGTGATGTATTTTGCAGGAAAAATTGGGAGAGAGGGTTATTGAAATATTTTTTCTGATTTTTTAAAATCCTAACTGTAGTATTTCTAAAGCCCCTTCAACACAGCTGAATAAAATCGCACATTATCTGCTTTGAACTGGAATATATGGCAGTGTGGACTCAGATAATCCAGTTCAAATTAGATATTGTGGGATTTTCTGCCTTGGTATTCTGGGTTATATGGCTGTGTGGAAGGGCTTTAAGAAGATCTTTACTATTTTAAAATAATTTTTGGTTGAATAACAATTTATAATGTGACATAGGTTCCTCATTTCTTAAATTATTTCTGCTGTTTTGCAATGATTGTAATGTAAGTAAAACACTTGCAAAAAGAAGCACTAGTCATTTGTATAATTCTTATCTATTGAATTTAAAGTACTGTATTTTCTGGCGTATAAGACTACTTTTTAACCCAAGAAAATCTTCTCAAAAGGCAGGGGTTGTCTTATACGCAGGAGTCGTCTTATATGCAGGTATAGTTTTATGCGCCAGGAGTCATCTTATAGAGTGGGTGTTGAAACTTCCAATCCGGATTGGAGAATCTGTGGTTGCCGCATATGGTGAGAGGAGCTCAAAAATGGCAGTGGCCGCGTTCCTGCCATATGCAGCGACTGTATGAAAGCATTAAGGGCGATGCTGTACAAGTATGGTAGAAAAAAAATCCATTCATCAGGATTCATGGACTTAATGCGGTCCCGATTGTGAGGTGAAGAGGCGCTTCACCAGGAAGGTGCAAGTGAAGGGCGGAGCAAGCTGCAGGTGTCCGGGGCACCCGGGGTATGGAAAAAGGAGATAGAGTGGCTCTGGGCCCAGAAAAACACACCTCTTTTATCTGTCTGGCCTGCCCTTGTATCCTGTTACCATACCTCCTCCTCTGCCTCTCAGATCTCGCTCCTGAAGACTGCAGTGAAGCGGTGCAGGTGCGCAGGTGCGAGATCGGAGAGGCAGAGAAGGAGGTACGGTAATAGGAGAATTACCATATTGAAATCTGATGCTTTAAAAATTTTTATTTGGTGTGTGTTGGAAGAGGGGGTAGTCTAATACGGCGAGTATATCCCAAACTCTATATTTTAAATGGGAAAGTTGCGGGGTCGTCTTATATGCCCAGTCGTTTTATATGCCGGAAAATACGGTAATTACTTTATTGTGTATACACCCAAACAAGGCAGGATTTCACAGGCCAACAAACTAAATAGGATTATTCTTACTGCAAGGAGTTCTGTCTTCTATACCTTTATTTTGTAACTAAATCTAAAAGCTAAACTGATCCAATTCCAGCAATAATCTCTGCCATTAAGTTTAAAGGAGGACACAGAAAGGATAAAGAGATACTCAAAGGATTTGACACTGTGCTCCTGTGTTTTTCTCCTGGGAACACTTTAATGTTACTGTATGTTTTTATAGGCTAAGGTAGAAAACCCACAGCAACCCAGTGTTGGGAATCAGCCTGTGTTTGTGTTTCAGGATCATGCTGTTTCTGATGTGGGAAATGAGCAGGATCATGATGCTTCTGACGAGGGAAATGATGGTGCCAAGGCTGAGGTGCAAGATTGAGATGGTTTGGTCAATGATTTTCATGCAAACAAGGACAGAGAGATGATGGTTTACTCCCTTTGTCTGTGAGCTCTCAAGATTTGGGTTTGGACAACAATCTGTTACCTGGGAATTTTAATGAGCAGCAGCCAGATAAGGAGTTGAAAAATAAGTGGCTGGAGTTTAGACTTAGTCAGATAAGAGCCAAAAGTGGGGGGGAAACGAAACCAGTTTCTGGGTTTGGGGATATAATGTTTGCTGCAAGGGAAAACCTGTTAGATCAGGCATCGTTTGGAAATCAAGTTCATGAGCCATGGTATTCCTGTTCAAGGGGTCTCGTTCCTGTGGATTTCTAGACTTGTGGGTATTGACTTGCATTGCCTGGATTGTCTTTGCATCCTGTTAATTCCTGTCTGGTTTTATACTGCCTTGGATTGCTTTTTATCTTTTGTGGACGTTGCTTTGTGTTACTGACTTTATACTTTTTGAAACTTACTTTTTATAAGCATCTATTTCTACTGGCTATTTTATGAAGCTGCAATAAAAGGATTGGATTTTTCACTCAACGTGTGGTGTGTTTAAGTCAGAGGGTTTTCCTGTTCTGGAGTGCAACACCCAGTGATTCGGGCCATGAAAGCCTTTGACAACACAAAATACAGTTCAGCTTTATTTCTCCGCCAGTACAAAAAGTTGTATCAGCAAGGCAAGCCTTTCAAATAAAAAATCGGTCCCTGTTTTTATCTACATCAGTGTTTCTCAACCTTTTTTGAGTCGAGGCACATTTTTTACATTTACAAAATCCAAACCAAAATGACACAAAATGTTTTATGGCGTTTCGGCACCTCTTTTACACAACAGGCTGCATATGCAGGGGACAAAGAGTAGGCAAAATAACAATAATATAGTGAAACTAGCAATATGCACAATTACAAAGGTTTTATAAAGTTAATGTATCAATATAGTGAATTTGAAAAACGGAGTACAGTTTGGCACCCACATGATGTTGGCACCTCCATGGGAGAAAAAGGAAAAATCTTCCCTTACCGTGTTGGATTAGGCTCTGTACTGGATAATCTGCAATATATAGAAGTTCAATATATAGGAGTTATCCACAAACAGAGGGCAGCATGTGAAGCAGGAGAGGAGCGCAAGTGGGTGGTTCCAAAAAGTTATCCACAGTGTGGGCGGCTCCAAAATGACACAGCGTCATTTTGGAGTCGCCCATTGCATGCCTCTGCTCCTTTGCATGCTGCCCTGTTCGGCGTCATTTTGGAGCCGCCCATTGGGCTCCTCTCCTCCTTTGCATGCTGCGTAACGCTTTCCCCTCGCAGCAGGGGGCGTCTGCGGACAGAGCCTATTACCAACGTGGTAAGGGAAGATTTTTTCTCCCATGGAGGAGAACAAAATAATAGCGGCGGCAAAAGGAGGGGGGAAGGAAGGGGGGCAAAAAGTTTTTCTGGAGACACACCTGGAGCTCTGCAAAGGCACAGGAGTGTGCCTAGGCACACTGGTTGAAAAAGACTGATCTACATCCATGAAGAAAGTTTCATTCGGGAATCCAAGTCTACTGAGAGCACCACTGAAATGTTCTAAGGGTCATTTTACCCTTCTGCACATGTGTAATTTATTCTTTAAATGTTTGTGTGGATCCATTTTGGAGAGAAGAAAGAAAGTGGGCAGAAAGCAGTACGAATTCCTTTGGTCTCCTGTTCCATCCTTCTGATCTTTGTGGGCTTTATTCAAATTCTCAAACAAATTCTTCAAATTCTTTGCATTGCATGATACAGAGTATACTAAGCATTTTTTTGTACATTGGCTTAACTTTTCTTTCATTCTGGGTTTAAACAGACTTATTAAGAGGTCCTCTATATGCAGCTATATAGGCATTATCTAACTGTCTGTGGGTCGTGCTGTGACTGTCATTTGTGGTATCTAAGCTCCTGGAAGTGGGGAATCCAAAATTAATTGCAAACAAAGCCAACCAGTTAGATTCTTCCCTCCTCCTGTTCTCTATATTACTTAAGCATATTATTTTTAACACTGAGAACTGTAGCAGTGGACAAGGCTCGCTTGCGGTGGACAATCCTTTTTTATTAATCCTTATGCACTTTTTATGGAAAGCTGGAGGCATATCTTTAATCTAGCTTCTCTGCAGTATGTTCTTCTATTGTTAACTGCATCACCTAAAGGCAAATCATTTTACTCTCATTTCAATCTTAAACTCTAGCCCTGTATATACTTTACCACAGTGTTTCCCAACCTTTTTTGAGCCGTGGCACGCTTTTAACATTAAAAAAATCCGGGGGCACACCACCAACCAAAATGACACTCTAACACAGTAAAGAACGGCTGGGGGATGGTGACCTGCTGGGAGCAGCTGCTGGGAGTGCCAAAGCCGGGGGAGGGGGAGAAGCCAGGCCGCACCATGCCCCGCCCCCCTCCATACAGCTTCAGTTCTCCCACAGCTTTGCCAGCCTTGAGGGGGCAGTGCCAAGCCAGCGGTGACAGAGCCAGCACAATGCTGGCTTGGCACTGCCCCCTCAAGGCTGGCAAAGCTGTGGGAGCGCTGAAGCCAGGGGAAGGGGCGGAGCCAGGCCGCACCATGCCCCGCCCCCTCCCCCGGCTTCAGTTCTCCCACAGAGGAGAAGCATGAGCGGTGGACGGGCTTCAGTAGGCGGGGCTCCTCCTCCGCGCGGCTTCAGTGAGCGGGGCATGAGAGTCGTGGCGGGAGTCATGGCGGATTGGAGGCTCGCTGGGAAAATGGCCGAAGGAGGCGGCGCCCCGGCCCCTTCTTATTTTTCTTCGCCACTGCTCGGCCCTTCTTCCTCCTCTCCCAAGCAGCAGGAGTTCGGTTGGAGGAGGGGGGAAGGAAGGGGGGCAGAGAGCTTTTCTCGCGGCACACCTGATGATCGCTCACGGCACACTCGTTGGGAAACATTGCTTTACCAGACATGAATACTACTGGAGCCAATAGGTTTCACAAGTACAGGACTGCTCTTTTAGGACTTGTTCTTTTCCGGTTTCCATTTTTGAAGCTCAAAGCTTCCACATTCTTAGGGTGACTGAAGGCGCAATCTATAATCATTGGGATGTTCTCTCAAACTAGCTGATCAAGGCAGGAGATTAAAGTTCCAAACCAGTAATTTATTTAAATAGAATTAATTTCTAGAATGCTTTTATTTTGGACACTTTCCAGATATGTACAAAATACCATCTGTAATAATCAACTCTTCTAGAAATGCAAGGAGTTCTAGAAGGAATCTTATAAGTCTGAATACAAGTTCATAAAAATATCCTCGTGCAGTCAGATATGGCCCCAGTGGTCCACGCCTTAGTCACCTCCAGATTGGATTACTGTAATGCACTCTACGTGGGGCTGCCCTTGAAGACTACCCAGAAGTTTCAATTGGTCCAATGAGTGGCACCCAGATTGCTAACTGGAGTGACTTACAGGAGCGGTCAAGCCACCTGTTTAAGTAACTCCACTGGCTGAGGTGAAGGGACGCCTCACTGGGAAGGTGTAAGTGAAGGGCAGAGCAAGCTGCAGGCGTCCAGGGCACCCAGGGTATGGAAAAAAGAGATAGAGTGGCTCTGGGCCCAGAAAAACACACCTCTTTTACCTGTCTGGCCCGCCCTTGTATCCTATTACCGTACCTCCTCCTCTGCCTCTCAGATCTCACTCCTGAAGACGGCAGTGAAGCGGGGCAGGTGCGTAGGTGCAAGATCTGAGAGGCAGAGAAGGAGGTACAGTAATAGGAAAATTACCATATTGAAATCAAATCTGATGCTTTTAAATTTTATTTCATGTGTGTTGGAAGAGGGGTCGCCTTATTCGGCGAGAATATCCCAAACTCTATATTTTAACTGGAAAAGTTGGGGGTCGTCTTATACGGCCAGTCATCTTATATGCCGGAAAATACGGTATATTGATTTGGTTGAGACTCTGTGAGATATTAATTGAAAAACCATAGCAAAATGTGCTGCAGGATTTTTTTTTGCAGTTTTTTTTTTTTGCAGTTTTCTTATGTTTTTATGATAGAACCAATTAGGGAATGACATTTATAACCAGGAACATATTGTGTTATATAGTGTAATATAATATATAATCACAACATATATTTTTCAGGATGCAAGGCATGCTGCGGAAGGAGAGATTTATACCAAACTTAACCAAAAGATTGATGAATTCATCCAGCTTGCTGATTATGACTGGAGCATGGTTGAGCCAGATGGGAGAGCCAGCGGCTATTTAATGGATCTCATAAATTTCTTAAGAAGCACCTTTCAGGTTTTTACTCACTTGCCTGTAAGTATAGAAAGAACAAGCCATCTCTGTCTTGTGCATGTAGTTTAAAGATTCTTTGACACCTGTCATGGAAAAAAATACAGCAACACTTGATCCAACACACAGTGCTCTAATAGTCCGATGCGAGGAAGATGCTGCATTCAAACCATGGTTAAATATTATAGTTTGAAATAGACTTTTTCCAGTGAATCATAACTAGGATTAGCATATAGTGCCTAATTTGGACAATATAGCAACCTAAAATTCAAGTGGAATTACATGCTTTCCAGTGCCTCATGGTTGCACAGAAGGGGGGAAAGTGGTACACCTGGGCTTGCTGAAGCTTGCTTTCCTAATGCTAAACCACGGCCTATCATTTCATATGGTTAGGGTAAAGTGCAAGCACACTCTTCCCTCTACTCAACATCTTTATTTTGTCAATATTGATAACAATTCATTTGTACATCTGGTGATAGACAAGATTTGCTTTAATCTGGGATTTAAAGAACAGATGTTATTCCTTTTTAAAATGAATCTTGGTTAAATGTGCCTTGATACAAGAAAGGGTGTTAATTCTGTTTTTGGGGGGAAATGGTTTAAAACACTGATCATTAGTATCATCAATTTTGGGAGATCATTTGACACTTTGCATTAGATTAGAACAGGGCTGCCCAGGAAGTCGATCGCGGGACCGAAGGAGGTCGATCGCAGCCGAATGGGGCGCTTCTCAGAGGGGGTGGAGCCAGGCCACGCCAAGCCCTGCCCCCTCCCCGCCTTCTGCACTCCCAGCAGCTTCTCCAGGTTTGAGGAGGGCAGGGCCAGCCAGCCTTGTGCTAGCTATGCCACCACTGGCTTGGCCCTGCCCTCCTCAAGGCTGGATAAGCTGCTGGGAGCTCCAAAGTCAGAGGGGAGGGGGCGAGGCTTGGCGCGGCCTGGCTCCGCCCCCTCTGACTTGTCCTTTATCAGCAGCTTCTCCAGGCTTGACGATAGCAGTGCCAAGCCAGTGGTGGCATAGCTAGCACAAGGCTGGCTTGGCAATGCCATCCTCAAGCCTGGAGAAGCTGCTGGGAGCTCCAAAGCCAGAGGGGAGGGGGCAGGGCTTGGCGCAGCCTGGCTCCGCCCCCCTCTGGCTTCCGCTCTACCAGCAGCTTCTCCAGGCTTGAGGATAGCAGTGCCAAGTCAGTGGTGGCATAGCTAGCACAAGGCTGGCTTGGCAATGCCATCCTCAAGCCTGGAGAAGCTGCTGGGAGCTCCAAAGCCAGAGGGGAGGGGCAGGGCTTGGCGCAGCCTGGCTCCGCCCCCCTCTGGCTTCCGCTCTACCAGCAGCTTCTCCAGGCTTGAGGATAGCAGTGCCAAGCCAGTGGTGGCATAGCTAGCACAAGGCTGGCTTGGCAATGCCATCCTCAAGCCTGAGAAGCTGCTGGGAGCTCCAAAGCCAGAGGGGAGGGGGGCAGGAGCGTGGCGCAGCCTGGCTCCGCCCCCGCCCTCTGGCTTCCGCCCCCAGCAGCCTCCAGGCTTGAGGCTAGCCAGTGCCAAGCCAGTGGTGGCATAGCTCCAGGCTTGAGGAAGGCCTGGCTTGGCAATGCCATCCTCAATCCTCAAGCCTGGAGAAGCTGCTGGGAGCTCCAAAGCCAGAGGGGAGGGGCAGGGCTTGGCGCAGCCTGGCTCCGCCCCCCTCTGGCTTCCGCTCTACCAGCAGCTTCTCCAGGCTGTAGCTCCCCTGCTGAAAAAGTGTGGGCACCCCTGGATTAGAATGTATCACTCCACTATGACTTGTTCTTGATATTTTTTTAAGCTACCAAATCAAATATTTCTTTGCTTTGGTTCTATTGTGATGATATCTTTTACGTTCTGTTTATTCATTGGTGTCAGTCTTGTTAAGTTACTCCTTACAATAAATATAATTGCCTGATTTGCTGGGTGTTCAGTTACATGTCATTTCATTGAAACTGTTATATCCTGTCTATAGCAGTGTTTCAAGACAAGAAGTATATCTTGGTCTGTTATCTATTCCCTCAGGAGCAACTTGTTTCCATGTCTTGTGTGAGAGTGTTTAGATAGTACTATGTTGAAAGATTGAAGATAAGGAAATATTTGTGATTTATTCTGGTTACATAAGTCAGTGCTGTTGTGTTCAGGCACAAGGCATTTTTGATAGATTTATCCTCTTTCTCATCTGGTAATAACTATAGGTTCCAAACCCTGGATGCGACAAAACATCCAATTGTGTGTCTGAGGCCATGTCTATACTAAGAGTATTTATTATCTATGTCTAAGGAACCACTTTGTACCCACAATGAAAGATTAGGCAATACGTTGAATACATTGTCCAAGAGAGTGAGGCCCCTTCTACACTGCAATATAAAATCCAGATTATCTGATTTGAACTGGATTATATGGCAGTGCAGATAATCTGGATTATATGGTTTTCTAGAATGGGCGTCAGTGACAAAGGCAGCAAAATTGGAATAGAGCTGAAATTGAGGTTGGGCTCAATGTCCCTAATTATTTAAGATAGTATGTTATCTAAGTTGTTGTTATTTCAAGATTTAAAATGTTTAATCTCTACTTTTGGTAAACAGTAACTTTCCTATGACTGTACCTCCTTCTCTGCCTCTCAGATCTCGCACCTGCGCACCTGCACCACTTCACTTCAGTCTTCAGGAGCGAGATCTGAGAGGCAGAGGAGGAGGGACAGTAATAGGATACAAGGGCGGGCCAGACAGGTAAAAGAGGTGTGTTTTTCTGGACCCAGAGCCACTCTATCTCTTTTTTCCATACCCCGGACGCCCCGGACACCTGCAGCTTGCTCCGCCCTTCACTTACACCTTCTCGGTGAGGTGCCCCTTCACCTCACCATCGGGACCACATTATTTATTTATTTTATTTATTTACATCATTTATATTCTGCCCTTCTCACCCCGCAGGGGACTCAGGGCAGATCACAATGCACATATACAGGCAAACATTCAATGCCATAGACATACAACATATATAGACAGACAACGAGCTACACAATTGGTCGAGAGCTCACCCTGACCCAAGCAGGCCTTGAACTCATGGTCAGTGGAGATCTTATGCAGCTGACTCCCAGCCAGCTGCACCACATTCCCGGTGCATTAAGTCCACGAATCCTGATGAATGGATTTTCTTCTACCGTACTTGTACAGCATCACCCTTAATGCTTTCACACAGTTGCTGCATATGGCAGGGCTGCGGCCATATGCGACATCCACAGATTCTTCAATCCAGATTGGAAGTTTCAGCACGCGCTCTATGTGAGCTATTTTTATTTTTTCCTTGTGTGTGGCTTCATATATAAGTACAGAATGTGGCCATTATAGTCATGGCACAACGTAAAGTATTCTTTTTGGACCCCGTATTCTAATGGAGAAGTCTTTCCATATCATTTTTGTCATATAAAAATGAGTAGGAAAAGGTAATTTTTAGACTTTTAACTTCAGAGATATATAGGTCTGAAATAGAGATAATTATAGAGAAAGAAATATAAGGTGAATGTCTTTGTTTTGGGTTTTTTTTCCTTCATGGGGAATAATTGATTCCATCTGTGCAACTGATTTGCATCGTTTGGTGTTTGTGTGGGTCATACGTACTTAATTTGGGGCCATTTTCGCCAGTTAGCTATTTTCAGTATGGATTTAATGGGTCCAACTATGAGGCATAGTCAAGCTATGCTTTGTGGACATTTTATGGAAAAGACAACTGTCCTTTTGTCTTAACGCTTTGATGTAGAGTTAATGCGTGATGTCACCGGTTCCTTGAATGTGTTTCCGCTTTGTTTTCTTTTAAAAGTCTATTGTACTTTCTTTGCCCGTGTCATCACTTGATAACAATGGTATTGGTGCTTTTTAAAAATAAATGTAAGAAATGGAAAATTCAGTACTTTAGATTTCTACTAAATCATTTTCATATTTTTCTGGTCAGTTTAAAGGATGGATACATTCTTTTTTTAATGCGCTGTTTCTTCCTGTCATTGAACGGTCACAAATTACCCCTTAAGCCATTTCTTTTAGCAATGTGGCTAAGGAACAGATTGATGAGGCTGTGCAAGTGGGGAGCGCTTCTGTGTGCGCACATGGCCACGGGGAGAGGCCTCCTTCTGGCAGTTGCTTCCCTTGCTGCCCCATGGGGGGGCTGCTCTGGAGGGCACCGAGGTCTGCTGCTGGAAGCAGGGAGCTCGAAAGCCCCCATGCATGAGCAGAAGGCCATCTGCAGGGACCAGGACCCATCCAAAGAGCTCAGAAATTGTCATGCTAATTGAATGTGATCCAAAATCTTTTCAAATCACATTTCCAGATAAATGTTTCCAGATGATCTGCTGGAATACAGAGTGTTTATGAATGTTTATGCAGAGTGTGTTCTGGTCTTAACTCTTAATGAGCACTGTGTTTTGCATTAATTTCTCCATATATCAAAATGTCAGTTTAAGAGACATATGTCTGTTTGGCTGTACAGAGGAACCTCTACTTAAGAGCACCCAACTTAAGAACATTTTGAGTTGAGAGCTGCCGCATGGACCTGATTTTGCTTTGATATAAGAGCAGCATTTTGAGTTAAGGGCTAGTACTAGAGTGAGTGCTAGCACAAGAGTAAAAGGCTTTACGGCTTCAAGGGAGCAGCCTATGTGCCTCATGCCTTTGTGTCTTCTCATATAAAAATGAGGAGAGAAAGGTAATTTTTAGACTTTTGACGTCAGAGAAATATGTCTGAAATAGATATATAGAGAAAAAATATAAGGTGAATGTCTTTCAGTTTAACTGACATATGTATGTTTGGATGTACAGCAGAACCTCTACTTGAGAGCATCCCAACTTAAGAACATATTGAGTTAAGAGCTGTTGCTTGGCCAGGTTTGCTTTGACATAAGAGCAGAATTTGCGTTAAGAGCTAGCACCAGAGTGAGTGCTCACACAAGAGCAAAAGGCTTTAGGGCAGTGGTGCTCAACCTGTGGGTCCCCAGGTGTTTTGGCCTACAACTCCCAGAAATCCCAGCCAGTTGAAGGCCAAAACATCCGGAGACCCACAGGTTGAGAACCACTGCTTTAGGGCTTCAAGGGAGCAGCCTCCATGCCTCGTGCCTCTGTGCCTCATGCTCACCTCCGCTTTGGGAGATTGCTGCCTGCTTTGCTTTGCTTTGAGTAACTTTGGTTTAATTGATTGTGTGTGGTTTTTATTCCTGGTATGTTTGGCTTCATGAAGAGAGAAAGGGAGAGCGAAGAAGAGAGGGAGGGAGGCCGGAATGAGTACAGTATGAAGAAAATGATACTCCTGCCTCTTCACTTTGTACTTTGTGTTTCCTTGTCGCAACTTTGTAGATATTTGTCTTTTTTATTGTTCCTTGTGAATATGCATTTAGACATTATTTGTTATTTATAAAGTACATTTTCTCATTTTTAAGCACATAACAAAAATGGGCGGGTTGGGGGGCCAGAACAGATGGACTGCATTTCAATTAATTTCCATTGGAAAATTAGCGTTGCGATAAGAACATTTTGAGTTCAGAACCCAGTCATGGATCGGATTAAACTCTTACGTCAAGGTATCACTGTACATCTTAAACAAAAGGATTCGCTGACTTCTTAAGCTTTCAGTGTGACCGAGGCAGATCATAGACACTTCAATCTCAGGTCTTATTAAGTAAGACTCATTTGCAGACCCTTGCTTATTTTCTTAAGAACCTGCTACCCCTGACTGCTACCAAAGTGCAATTTGATGTTGACCGTGCATTTTAATTTTTGTTTTGTTTTGATTGGCTTACTGGTTTCCTTCTCAGAATAACAACAATGACCATGCTGCCATGTCGGTAAGTAGACGCAAGCTCAAGAGAGAGAAAAAAAAGCATGCACGTGGAAAACGTAGAACTATGAACTGCCTGCAGGCTTATTGCTTCAATTCAGAGTGACTTATTAAAAACCCTCTATTTGGTCTAATCCGACTTGCTATTAAGTTGTGTGGTTGCATGTGGAATCCAGGTTGAAGACTACCATGGGTCCTTCAGATGTCAAGGCAGAAGGAGCCTTTCAAAGATTCCCAGAAACAGGATAGGGCATGCATTGCATCTCAAATGAGGTCATTCAAAATAGACCATAAGACTTCTTGGATTTGAGGTCAGGTGTCAAAATGCAGCTATTGGGTGTGCATATGAAATAAGGCTAAAATGGCTAGCTAGTGGTTGAGAATACAATAAAGAGGTGGCAGAGGTTTTAAACTCTTTCAAAACACATACTTTTTGAACTGAGTAGAATGTCTGCCCCTCAATGTATTTCTTAAAGATGATGGATTGCTTTAACAGACTAATGCCCCAATTGTTTTCAGGTCAGCGGCTTGTTTTAAATCGTTTACTTGACCCAATACAAATATTTGCATTATAATGAATAATTGCTCCTTTTAAACAGATTTGCTTTTTTTTTTTGAAAAATGTCCCTTCTTTTTTTAAAAAAATTTTTTTTTGTATTTATATGGAATTGTGTCCTATCTAATTATTTTTATCTGTTTTGTGTTTTCCTGTTTGATAGCAGCGTTTCTGTACAATATTTTCCAATATTGACACTAAAACAAAAGAAGTTAGTATAATAAATAAAATATTAGGGGCTTGATTGCTACCTTTGATAGGATGATAAAGCATGTATTCACTCCTTCGTTTTCTGTTTCCATTTTGTATACAGGTCCTTCTCAAAAAATTAGTATATAGTGCTAAAGTTCATTATTTTCCATAATGTAATGATAAAAAATAAACTTTCATATATTTTCAATTCATTGCACACCAACTGAAATATTTCAGGTCTTTTTTTTGTTTTAATACTGATTATTTTGGCATACATATCTCAAAAAATTAGCATATTCCATCCGACCAAATATGCTAATTTTTTGAGACAGTGTTTTTGGGTTTTCAGGAGCTGTATGCCAAAATCATCAGTACAAAACAAAAAAAGACCTGAAATATTTCAGTTGGTGTGCAATATATGAAAGTTTAATTTGTATCATTACCTTATGAAAAACAATGAACTTTAGCACTATATGCTAATTTTTTGAGAAGGACCTGTACTTGTATACTTTCGATATACTCATGACTGTAAATAGGGGGAAACACTGAAGTATATTATTGCAAATACACAAGGAATACAAAGCAAAAAAAGGGAAAGAAATAGGCTTCTAGCCATTACAACAGAAATAAAACAAATTAGGCTTCATAAGAGCAAAGGTAACAAAAATGACCAATGTATAGACACAGTCTTTGTGATTTTTGAAAACATTATTTCATCTCATGGTGTGGCTTGATCCATTCATTACCGTTATAACATGAGCACATTGAAGGTCTGTTATACAGCTCATACCAGCCACTCAGTTAAAAAAAAATAGGCACACTGTAATTGATTGTATTTCTTTGAAAGTCATAAATAACCTTCCTTTGAAGTCATGCTTAAAAGGACACCATTTTATAATTATATAATGCAGTTCAACCCCTGTGGGATAGAAGAAAACAAATGAAACAACATGATCTATTGATCTTGTAAAAAACTGATGCTTCTAAATTGCCAAATCCTTTAGGAGTTTACACAAGGTACAGGGCCGTAGCCAGGATTTTGTTTCGGAGGGGGCTGAGTTTGGTTCGGGGGGGGGGGGGGCTGAGACTGGGTGGAAGAGGGTCTACCCTAGCAAATCTTTTGTATTGTTATCCCAATAACCCCATGAATGTGGGATATAATGAGCATGGTGATCAGATCATGATATGAATAAACATAACAGTTTAAATAATGTACCAGTAAGGCCTTTTCGCGGACCACCCGGCTATTTTCGGGGGGGGGGGGCTGAAGCCCCCTTAGCCCCCCCCCCCCTAGCTACATGCCTGACAAGGTAATACTCATTTTTTTCAGTTACTTCTGTCTCAAACTTCATCAGCTTGTAGAACAAGCATGTATATGCTACACTTCTTGCAAAAATAATTCTTGCTCTATAGTGTTTCCTTAGACATCCAGGCTGAAATGTGAACCTAGAGCCAGTTGGGTGGAGTTGAAGAAGGGTGTCCAGATATTAGTCGCCTCTAGTTTTTATCTACACTGCACAGAGTAACCCAGTTAACTTAGATGAGTTTTACTGAGTAATAAAGAAGAATGAAGATTTCACTTGCCTTTTGTTGGTTCGCTTTTATTATTCTTACTATATTTATTATCATCGAGATGTTTAAGATCATCTGGAGAGGCCCTGCTCTCGGTCCCGCCTTCTTCACAGGCGCGACTGGCAGGGACGAGAGACAGGGCCTTTTCAGTGGTGGCTCCTCGGCTTTGGAACGCCCTCCCTAGAGACATCAGATCGGCCCCTTCCCTCCTGACATTTCGCAAGAAAGTCAAGACCTGGCTGTTTGAGCAGGCATTTGCTGATGAAATATAAAGGTTTAATTAGATATATGGAATGACGACGATGTGACTGAAACTGATTTCAGCATGACGCTGAGACTGCAATTGTATGTTTTTAATTGTTAAATTGTTGCTATATGGTTATTTATTTATTTTTGTTTGTTTGCTTGTGTTGTATTGAGGCAGAGACTGCCTTGTGTAAACCGTCCCGAGTCGCCTTTGGGCTGAGAGGGGCGGTATAGAAACGTGACAAATAAATAAATAAATACATTTTATTGTGTTTTAGCTAGAATATATCTGGTATTGCCTTACTGTATACTGAAAACCCCCAAAATCCTATATTCATGCTCACTTTGCCTTTACCCCAGAAGTAACTCAGGGCCCTTCCAGATAGGCCCTATATCCCAGGATCTAATCCCAGGTTCTCTGTTTATCCCAGATTTTCTGGCAGTGCGGACTCATAATTTAGTTTAAAGCAGAAAACCTGGGATCCAATCCTGGGTTATAGGGCTAGTCTGGAAGGGCCCTCAGAGTCTTCTTTCGTTTTCCCATTCTTTTGCATCAGAAATTTAGCAGCGGTGATTTATTTCTCCACTGCTTTCCTGCGTCACCCCCTAAGTACCCTTAGAAGCAGTGCTTCAAAGAGCCCTCTTCTATTTTCTAACATTTCTTTAAAACGATTGTGAGTTGTGACACTTCTCATTTATTGGTTGTAAAAGCCTTATATTGGGAATTTCAGCTTGAAACTTGATACTGTTGTTTAACAAAATACTATGCAAAATTTGGAGGTGCCTGCCATTTTTTTTGTTTTTGATTGGTGATGGAAGGAACCTTTGAAACAATACCTGGTCTTTTAAATAGCATTATTAACACATTTGAGCAATGGACTTTCTACTTTAGTAAATTTTTTATTAGATAGATAGTAGGCTTGTGCATTTCAAGTGAATCACACCCTGCCTGGGAACCTTTCCTTTCTTCTCTTCAAGGAAGCCTGGGTGTCAGCAACGGGGTTAAGATAGCACCCTATCGACCCCATTATGGGGAGGACTTCCCACAGGCTCCTCTTCCATATCCTTCATTAAGACGTGGATTTAAAAAGCATCAGATTTAAGATACCACTCTTTCTGGATCCTTTCTCTTCTGTTTATAGAGGAGACCAGGTTTATTGCTTCTAGCCCGTGTTAGTAGACATAATTTACCAAGCACATTGTAACCTCTGCAACATTTTATTTATTTATTTATTTACTTTATTTATATTCCGCTCTTCTCACCCTGAAGGGGACTCAGAGCGGATTACAGGTACACATTCACACATATAGACGAACAGAGGCAAACTCTGGCCACCAGGGGGAGCTGACGCCCTCCTAATCTCTCAGCATTCCAGCATCCCTTGTTGTTCCTTCCGCATTCCTCAGCGTTTCCTGGAGTTCTTTAATGGCCTCATAATTCAGTCAAAATTTGCCTCCCCATTTAATGTGTTACCTTTACTTGACAGATGCAACTGTCTTTCGGGCTGCAAAGGTCTACAGCAGGCTACACTTAAAGGTCGAGCACCCACCTTGACCCGGGCAGGCCTCAAACTCATGACCTACTGGTCAGAGAGATCTTATGCAGCGGACACCTAGCCAGCTGCTCCACATTCACGGTTTACTTCTTCCAACTGACACCCAATAAGCAAAAGTATATTGTTCCAGTTCATTTTCTGTGAAAGGTGGCGATCTCTTGAGACCCACAAAATGAAGCCTGTGGATATGAATTCTAGAGCTCATAATTCTACTTATAAACATGACTAGTTATAGTTCCAGTCGGCTACTGAAATAGTTGTTGTTCATTTTAGTTTTAAGGATATGACTCTTTTTTTGTCAAAAGTAACTCATCCATTTATAGTTTTTAAAAAAATCAGAATTCTTCAATTCACGAATTTATGGTACAAAACACAACGAAGTGGAGAGGCTACGTATTCTCATAGCTATAAACATGAATAAAACACAAAAGGAGTGAAAGTATCTCTTGTTACACTACAGCTGTAATGTTATTTATCGATATCTTAATTGTGGACATGAATTTAAAGTTACATTTTGTTCATGAATGTAGGCAGTCCCTGAGTTATAAATATCTGACTTACAAACGACTGCTATTTCTCAACAGGAAGTGAGAAATATACCCTAAAGAAGGGAAATTTTGGATTATGGATTCTAATTTTAACAGGTGTATTTGAATTTTAACAACCGCTCCGAACCCTCGGGGAGTGGCGGCATATAAAACTGAATAATAAATAAATAAATAACTGTTTAATTACTGTTTTTAATGTTTTTAATGTATTGTTTTTATGATGCCGGCATCCGATGATGCTTCTGTGAGGCCACCCTGAGTCCCCCCTCGGGCAGGGTAAAAGTATAGGAGATATATATATATATATATATATATACACACACACACACACACACACTCCTGAAAGAGTTATTATCAGGGGGGAAAGGTGTCTCCACTGAAGCTTTATCAACAATCCTTGTTTCCTCAACAAGCCAAATTTTTCACAATCCAATTACCACAGAGACTGGCACAGACAGGAACACAAACACCACAGCAGTGTTGACACTTCCCGATGCTACCCAAAGTTAAATATACGGTATATATATAATCTGACTGGAGTTGCACTTAAAAATGTACCTGTTCTGACTTACACATATTCAACTTAAGAATAGACCTACAGAACCTATCTTGTTTGTAACTTGGGGACTGCCTGTTACTTCCAAACTTTTGTGTGTGTGTGTGTGTGAGAGAGAGAGAGAGAGTGAGAGAGAGAAAGAGAGAGAGAGAGAGAGGAGTGACTTGAGAAACTGCGAGTCGCTTCTGATGTGAGATAATTGGCCGTCTGCAAGGATGTTGCCCAGGGAACGCCTGGATGTTTTGATGTTTTACCATTCTGTGGGAGGTTTCTCTCATGTCCCTGCATGGGGAGCTATTGCTGACAGAGGGAGCTTATCCATGCTCTCCCCAGATTTGAACCTCCAACCTGTTGGGTTTTACTCATTGCATCACTGGAGGCTTCCTAATTCCAAACTGTAGAGCTGTTAAACTTACAAACTGTAGAGCTGTTAAACTTTATAAATCAGATTGGTTCCAACAATTAGTTAGTTTTATAACACTGTTAAATTGTTGTCTGTTTCATTTCTGCTTATTCTTCTTAAAGGATGAATTGACTTACAGAAGTCAGTATAGCAGAGTCAAGAATTCCATATTTTTGTGACTTTATCCATTAATTCAACTAATTGTTGGAACCAACCTGATTTATAAAAAGATATCAGAGCTGTTAGTAACTCTGGATAGACTTGCAATGGCTCTGTTAAGGATTTTCCTATCTGTTTGTTTTCACCTTCAGAAACAAACATCACCAAATGCTTTCATTGAACACTTCGTAACTGTTTCTTTGTAAAGAAAGCGATCAACTTGGTTACCAATATTTACATCCTTTTTAAAAGACTTCAAATTTTCTAACAAATGTATCCATGTAAAATGTGTTCCTCGTGCACCAGGGCCGCATTAGCGGCCTGTGCCGCCAAGGCTGCCCGGTCTAAACGCCACCCCCGGGGGGCGGGGCCTCTTGCGGGAGGCGGGGCCAGCGTGACGCACAAGGCGCCGCTGCGAGTCCTGCCCCTAGGGCGACTCACACGGCTTTCCCCACTGCCACCCCGCTTGTGTTTGGGGCACGGGCGAGTGGGGCCCTAGGGGCGGTCCAGCGGCGCCTTCTCTCAGTGAAGGGAGTCTCCCTAGGGGCGGGACTTCCAGCCCACCCTTCGACTCGCGCGGCTTTCCCCACCGCCACCCCTGTCACTGAAGGGAGGAGGGGCGGAGCCGCTGCGTGAGTCTCCCGGGGCGGGACTTCCAGCGCCGCCTTCTCGAAGTCCCTTCACTGAAGGGAGGAGGGGCGACTCACGCATGGCTTCAAGGCCGCCGGAAGTCCCGCCCCTAGGGCGCTCGCACTTCCGGTGCACCTCCTCCCTTCAGTGAGGGAAGGAGTGGCGCCCACTGCGTCAATCGTCCTAGGGGCGGCGGGACTTCCCACCGGCTCCTTGTCCCGCGGGTGGGCGCCACTCCTTCCTTCACCCCTTCCTTCAGGGCCGGAAATGCCGCCCCCAAAATCCGCCGCCCGAGGCCATGGCCTAGTCTGGCCTTATGGGTAATCCGGGCCTGTCGTGCACTATATGAAAAGCTACAAGATGGAAAAAAAAGATTTTGATCAATGAAAAGATATCAAAGAGGATCAAAGACATGTCTTCATTAATCGGGATCTTTTTTTTTTCTATCTACACCTTTTCATATCATGGCTGAAGGACACAATGTAGCCTTGCCAAGATTTTTAAAACAATTCTTTGTGTGTCTTTGTAAGCTATTGTCACCGAAACCAAACTTTGGTTCTTGCAATCACAATCCTGCATCATGATTGTGTGAAAGTTTGTGTATAACATGCTTATAGAAGATAGCCTAGTCATTTTATTAAATGGCAATAAAGTTCTTGAAACGGGGATAATATTAATTGTTTTTAGAGAGGAGAATCTCAACAAAGATTTCCAGCGTGCTTTGTGAACTAGTCTCCAACCAATGCAGTTATAAACATATGTTCAATCATGATTTAAAACCCTTTTCCTGAGACACGGAATTTAGTTACGTTGAACAAATTAAGTTTTAATTCCTCCTTTCACAAGAGTACCCAATTTGAGAAAGTTGATAGATAAGATGGATGGATGATAGATAGATAGACTTAAATATGTGCATTTGAATGTCCAATTTGATGTATGGGCAGAAAGATTCTACTTAATATGTGATTTAATATTGTTAAATTAATTACAAAGCTAGCCTTTTGGGGTTACCAGACACATCTTCTTGTCCCCTGTTTGCTTGGGGGATTGTGTCTTATTGTTCGCGTGATTGGCAGCAAAAGCCTTATTTCACAGCTTGCGGCCAAAGAACTATTGGATAACGGGTGGTAGTACCCTCCGAGCTATGTTCAGAAACTGTCACTCAGAAGCCCACATAGGCTACTTAGAGAAAGGGGTCTCTTTCGGATTCTTCCCAATGCCGTCTCACGCTGTCCTTGATTGGCACAGCCTGGCAGGGAGGATGGATGAATCTGTCACCGGCTGGTTAATTGTGTTGCCGGTCTCAGTCTGACATCGGGTCTTTGACTCCTAAGTGGCTCAATACAAAACAAATTAGGAGATTGTAGTCATATTTCTCATTCTGTATGCTTTGACTTTGTTGAATGCAGTCCATAAATCATATTGACTGACACCCTACTGAATGATGAAAGCTGCTTTTGAGACAGCTAGCATGGGTCGAGAAAGCAGCGCCGTGAAGGTGCCATGGAAGGATGCATATGGTTGACCCTTGGGGAATTTCTTAGGGGCCGAATGCCTCTTTGCGGCCATTGTTCTTAAGAGAAAAGCTTTGGGATAGGACAGAAAGGATATAAAATGTCAGCAGATTCTCTGTTGCTGCCTCCTTTGAAATACAAGAAGTTTGTCTAAGAGTTTTCTCTTTTTACAAACTTGTATTTCAGCAGATGTGTAGATTGGGTCAAACGTAGACGCCTTATCTCTTAGCAGGTGTGATTTTTATGTAAGAGAATCTTTATTTTCTTGAGCATTCCAGTGGCAAAAAAGAAAAAAACACGAATGGATGCAGCTGATGCATAAAGGTGAACTTACTATGATGTAACAGTGTGGTTTTAATAGTTAATTCTAAGGGGGAAAGAAATAAAAACATTTTATTTCCTTTGTTGAGATGTGTAACTGAAATAGTAACTTCAAATGATGACCCAGTGCAAACTATTTCAGATGAGTTGTCGAAGGCTTTCATGGCCAGAATCACTGGGCTGCTGTGAGTTTTCGGGGCTGTGTGGCCATGTTCCGGAAGCATTCTTTCCTGATGTTTCGCCCACATCTAGGGCAGGTATCCTTAGAGGTTGCGAAGTCTGTTGGAAACTTGGCAAGTGGGGTTTATATATCTGTGGAATGTCCAAGGTGGGAGAAAGAACTCTTGTTTGCTCGAGACAAGTATGAATGTTGCAATTGGCCACCTTGATTAGCATTGATTAGCATTGCAGTTTCAAAGCCTGGCTGCTTCCTGCCTATGAGAATCCTTTGTTGGGAAATATTAGCTGGCCCTGATTGTTTCCTGTCTGGAATTTCCCTGTTTTTTGAGTGTTGCTCCTTATTTACTGCCGTAATTTTAGAGTTTTTAAAAAAATACTGGTAGTTAGTTTTTTTTTTTAAACCACCATGTCAGACTACAGAGAGAAACACAAAACAAAAAGGGAGTGCAAAAAAGCACTGGATTCAAATATAAAAATTTATTGCTTTTGACCAAAGGCCGTTGCAAGTCCAAAATAAAAAAGAGCGCACACACAAAACAATACATATGGAATTTGCATAGTAGACAATAAAAGGTTACCAGTTACTTATACACCATGAGTCACATTTAAACCTTCTTAAACCAGATTATCTCCTTTACATAAGACAGCCATCTCCGCTATGTGCCTCCTAATCTTAGCCGCAAGGGCAAACAGGGCTACGCGCCAGGTCGTATATTTATCTGTATCCATAAGGAGGTAGAGTAGTATCTCTTGAGGATTCAGAAAGATTTTGTTGTCCAGTAAAGGTAAGATAAAGCGCTCCCTGGGATCTTTGTGTAGGGGGCAGCACATTAAGTAATGTACCAGGTCCTCTGGGTAGGGGCAACCAGCAATACATCTTCGTTCAATTTTGGGGACTTTTTTAAGCCTCCCGTCCCTTTCCGCTGAATCAAACATATTTAGTCTGAGCTCTGTGAAGGCTCGTCGGAGCTGGACAAAGGTCAGGCTGTCAAGGTAGTCTGGGTAGCCAGTGGGTTGTCTAAGGCTGTAGTATAGGGGGGCACACGGGGAGTCACAGGCAGCCTGGAGGTCTGTAAGTGTAGTGATTCAGATGACAAACTGAATAAATTGTATTATATCAATAATATCTAAGTGTGATTATTTCCACAAACAACTAGGTGATGTATAGTACATACCAGAGAATAACCTCACTCTATAATAGAAATATACTGTATAAGTAAGGATTATCAATATATATATAGTGCTAAATCAGAATTAACATCATAACAATACATATAATAACCCAACCACAGGATAAGAGTACCAGAGCTACATGGTGCTCAAAATGAAACGCAATAGTATATATGCGGCAGGGTCAACACAACAGCTAATGTAGCCCATATATAATATATAAATAAATTGAAAATAATGATGAAACAAACTGTTGTAGATGTATAACGCTGAGCATATCAAACCTAGGTACACTATAGTCAAATAGTTCTCATGGGGATCCCAGGGTGAAGTGCGCCTGGATGAGCCGCAAGAGGCAAGACCAGAGCAAACGATGGCCGTAGAGTCGATGAAACGGCGTCTCTCGCTAATCGCCCTGCTTGACGTGTACAGAGATGGTTCAATAAATCTGCGTAGCATGATATAAAATCCGGGATAGAGTATGTTATCCTGTAGATTCCATAAAACATGGTTCACATCATAGTTTGGAACAAAGCCATATATAGGCTGAAGTCCCATAGGTGAGGTGAGAGTCCAGTGTTGCTGAATATGATAGGTGAGCAGAAATCACCAGATGAGGGATGCTGAGTGGAGATCCACAAAATAGTCCAACTGGCCTGAATATAAAACTCTAAAGTCAGGACAGTAAATAAAGAGCAACACTCAAGAAACAGGTGAATTCCAGACAGCAAACAATCAGGACCAGCTAACACCTCCCAACAAAGGCAGGAAACAGCCAGGCTTTGAAGCTGCAAGGCCATTCAATGCTAATCAGTGCCGATTACAGCATTCACACTGGCCTCCAACAGACAAGAGTTCTTTCTCCCACCCTGGACATTATTCCACAGATATATAAACCTCACTTGCCTGGTTTCCAACAGACCTCACAACCTCTGAGGATGCCTGCCATAGATGTGGGCGAAACGTCGGGAGAGAATGCTTTTGGAACATGGCCATACAACCCAGAAAACTCACAGCAAGCCATTATTTCAGATGATTTTGGAAGCAACTGAACAACTAATTCCAAATAAAACATTAGAATTCATATAAAACTTTCAGTACTTAAAAGCAGTTGAATTCAATGGTGATAAAAGAACCTTTATTGTGAATTGTGGCATATCCGGATCTTAGCTGCTTAACATGAATTTGAGGAAATACGCTACTTAAAGTAGCCTTTTTTTCCATTGCCATTCTTGTACATTTTCAGCTTGGGACACCTGTATTTTTTAAACTCCCAGCTGACCATGGAGGCCCAGGTCTCCGCGGTCAGCAAGGTTGCTTTTTTTCATCTGCGACAGGCTCGGAGGCTGGCCCCCTATATCTCCCGGAATGACCTGGCCACGGTGATCCAAGCTACGGTCATCTCAAGGCTGGATTACTGTAACGCGCTTTACGTTGGCCTTCCTTTGTCGCCGACCCGGAAGCTCAAGCTGGTGCAGAACACTGCCGCCCGGCTCCTGTCTGGAACCCCAGCAGGCCGCCACATCACACCTGTTTTGCAGGATCTGCACTGGCTCCCAATCGAGCACCGGATCTCCTTCGTGTTGGTTCTTACCTTTAAGGCCTTGCATGGCCTGGGGCCAGCGTATTTGGAGGGACCGACTCACCCCACACTGTCCCCCCGAGATCACTACGCTCCGAGGATGCTAATTTGTTAGAGATACCCTCGGGCGAAATCGGCTAAACTGACATCTACTCGCCGGAGGGCGTTCTCCGTTATAGCTCCTACGCTGTGGAACGCCCTCCCGGCTGAACGCGTGGCTATAAAGGACCTGCTCCCGTTTAGACGCACCTGCAAAACTTATTTGTTTAAGCAGGCCTCGGTGAGTAGGTCCTGCCCATGTTCCGCTTTAGCCGCTGTCCTGGGGTGTCACGCTATCTAATTTCTGAACTGTACCTGGGGGTTTTGTATTTTGCTGTTTTAACTGTTTAATTGTCTTAGATGTTTTATCGTATTGCTTGTGTGTAGTTGTACCTTCGGTTCCTGTGAGCCGCCGCGAGCCTCAGGGAGTCGGCGGCATAGAAACCCGAACAATAAAAATAAAATTAAATTAAATTAAAAATACACACATATATCATGTTTCTAGCAAACTGAGCGGTTGGAACAACTTTCAGGACACCTAGTTACAGCTCAAACCTCTGGACTTGCTCCTTTTTCCTGCTTGGGAATAAAAACTGAGCGATCTCAAATAGTTTTAACATGTTCCTTTTCCTTCTTCTACTTTTCTTTTACTCTGAGCAATAAGCCTGTAGTCCAAGTGCATAGTTGAAAGCAATTTTAGGGTGTTAGCATCTGTCTATCACTGTAACAAGCATTTAATGTATGTTTTATACAAGCTAAATCTCGAAACGCTGCAGAAATCATCACTCATATCCATGCATTGTAACCATTACTTTCTGCTCCAGTGCTATTAATATACTCCAGTTTAAAACAACTGAATTCATATGTTTGATGAACGTCTGAAATGGAATATTGTATAACAATATTTGTGCAACTATCATTTAATAAGATATTGCTCCTTGTTTTAAATTCACAACATTAAGATGTTTACTGTTATTGCATTATGGTGCCTGCAAATTATATGTAAAATGGAGCTGATTTGATGGGAACACTACATTCAACGAAAATGCAGTTGTTCTGTTAAATCAAAAGAACATTTCCATTACGTGTCTTTATATCTGCTACATCATAATTAAATTAAACCCATTGATTCTTGGTTGCCGTTCCCCTTCCCTCCTTCATATTGATGTTGTTCCATTTAGGAGTAGAACTGCATGTCTCCCAGTGTAAATACTACTGAGTTTGGCAGACATGTAAGCATGCTGTGTGTGTGTGGTCATTTGTTTATATAGTTGGCGTTTTTCCCGATCAATATGTGAATAGTCATTTTTCAATTTCCGCCAAATGGGGCATTCATAGAAAAGGTCTGCAGAAGGTGTATAAAATACCAGAAATATTAACAACATGTACTGTAGCAACTGTATATCAATGCATCCAACTCTGAAATAGGCAAATTTTCTCACACAGGTATCTCTCATATTGTGAGTTTTGGCTCTCTTAGTGATTGCATGAATGCTGCCCAAAGCGACTACAAACGTCTTTGCATATATAATAAATTGCTTAATCTATACAGTGTTGGCATAGGACGTAATCTTTTGCTAAGCACTAGTACTTGTCTCCTTTTAAAGCCTGGCAGTTGATATGTCACGATATATAGGGTCTTTCAAAATGTTGGACCCAATTTCAAAGCGGTATATGCTTCAAATAGGGTCCATATTTTGGAAACACCTTATGTAATTGATTCCACTTGCCTAAATAAAACATAATTTTATTTATTTATTTATTTATTTATTTATATATTTATATTCCGCTCTTCTCACCCCGAAGGGGACTCAGAGCGGATTACAGGTACACATACTTAGCAGACAATCCCTGCCGTTTCCACATACACAACATATAGACGAACAGAGGCAAACTCTGGCCACCAGGGGGAGCTGACACACTCCTCATCTCTCAGAATTCCCAGCGTCCCTTGTTGTTCCTTCCGCATTCCTCAGCGTTCCTGGAGTTCTTTAATGGCCTCATCATTCAGTCAAAATTTGCCTCCGCACTTAATGTGGTACCTATTACAATCATGTACTTGTTTACTCTGTTGATTAAGGGGTTAGCACAGTGGAGGGGCTGTGGTTAGCACAGCAGGTTAAACCACCAGTTACAGAAAATTTTGCTGACCGGAATGTCAGCAGTTCAAGCCGTGGGTCGAGGTGAGCTCCTGCCATCAGCCCTAGCTTCTGCTTACCTACCGTGTTTCCCCGATAGTAAGACACCCCCGATTGTAAGACGTATCGGGGGTGTCAGAGGGGTTGGCTAATATAAGCCGTACCCCGAAAGTAAGCCGTACCCCCGGCCGCCGCGTCACTCGGTCCCGCCTCCTCCTCCGCCACCGCCGCCCAAACACTTGCCTTGAGGTGAAGAAGGGGAGCGCGCGCCTTGGAAGCAGCCAACCCTCCCTCGTGCGGCGGTCTCGCACTCGCGCATCCTGCGAGGGGAGGGGGGAGGGAAGAACATGGCGGTGGGGCTCCTGCAGGCGTCGCTCGCTCTCCGCCTTTCCCTGCAAGGGCGGCTTTGGCGGGATGCCTCTGCTCTCCTCCCGGCCGGAAGCCCCTCCTCCCTGGGTCCGGGGGTGGAGCGGGCCCGGCTTGGATAGGAGAGCGAGAGAAGGAGACGGAGGCTTCTCTCCTCGGAGCGGCATGGAGAGCGCGTGAGGGAAGGAACGAAGGCAGGCAGGCAGGAGCCGAGGCTGCGGGGATGGCCATGGCGAGGGCCGGCCGCGGCACGCCTCCCAAAGAACAGCCGCTTTTCTTTTTCTTTTTCCAAGGAGGCTGTCTTACTTTTGGGGAAACACGGTCGCAGTTCGAAAACAGCAATGTGAGTAGAAAAATAGGTAAAAAGTGGGGAGGTAAAAGGCACCCCTGAAAACATGCTGGCAATTCGATCAGGAAGGTGTCCATGGACAACAGGCTCCTTGTAATGGAAAAATGGAACAACAGCACCTCCCCATGGCTGAGTTGAGCACAGCCTCCAGATGCCAGAGAGGAAAAAAGAGGGAAGCCTTGCCTCTGTCTATGTATTGTCTTTGTTGTTAATTGTATAACGGCATTTAATGTGTCATGAACAGAGAGCCTTAAAGGAGCCAAGCCCAATATAGTTTAAAGTAAAGCTTATCAACAGCGTCACAAACCACCCAAAAAAGGATCAAAATGACCCAAAAACACTTGACCTTCAGTGTGAAGGCAAAAGTAATACAAAATGCAAGCCTACTGAGCAAAAAGAGTCTTAAACAGAAAACCCGGATTATATCTCCCAAAAAACCCACTATACAGCGCAAAACACAGGAAAAAGCAAGCATCGTCAACCAAGCCAATGTCGTCATCAAAGGGGGGAAAGGCAGGCAATGAAGAAGCGGCAGCACAGTTCGAGGTCAATCCGAAGAGGAAGGCAGCAAAGCAGAGTAGTTTAAATCGGTCCGGAATCACAATGAGAAGGCAGAAGCAGCGGCAACAGCAACTAGCACACAGGAAGTAAATTCGGTGTAGCCAAACAAAGGAAACAATATGCGGACCCCGACTGATGTCATACCCAAGTCAGCGAAGAAAGTCCAAGGTCCAAACTCATGTCCAAGAATCAGTCCACAGGAACGCAGCAACACAAGGCAGGACACGGGCAGCAAAGCAACACTTTGCCAGCTGCAAGGGAATGGTTATTTCCCAGTCCCTCTTATTCACAATTCCTCTTCAGAACTTGGTTGAGCTAACGCCCCACCATCAACCCTTTCAGCTGCTAACATGGCTTCATGTGCTGCCCTTTGTCTCTCATGCCAATCCCTTCTTCTCCTGCTATGGCTTAGATCAGTGTTTTTCAACCTTATTTGAACCTCGGCACATTTTTTACATTTCCAAAATCCTGGGGCACACCACCAACCAAAATGACACAAAATGACACTCTAACACAGTAATACATATAGTTAATATGTTTTTAAATCTATTTATACACTCAGTGTGAAACCTGGGCCTGTTTTGATGAACACAACATAGATATCCTGGCAGGAAAGGCAGAAAGACACACACAAAGGTCTTGCTCAACAGCTGGGAGTTATAGTTCACCCGCAATCAAAGAGCATTCTGAACTCCACCAATGATGGAATGGAATCAAACTTCCCACACAGAACTCCCATAACCAAGAGAAAATACTATAAGAGTTTGGTGGGCATTTACCTTGAGTTTTGGAGTTGTAGTTCACCTATATCCAGAGGTGAACTACTGTGGAGGGGAGGGAGGAAGACGTGGGGCGAGTCTACGCAGTAGCGCCCGCACGGGTCACGTCTTCCTCCCTCCCCTGTCCCGCAGAAGCGGCAGCATGAGCAAAGCGAGGCAAAGCAAGCAGAGCGAAGCTGGGAAGAAGGGACCCCGAGTGGAGAAGAAAAAGTGTTCGGCAGGAGGGGGAAGAAAGGGGGTTGGAGGTTCCAACTTTCCACGGCACACCTGATGAACGCTCACGGCACACTGGTTGAGAAACACTGGCTTAGATCACTCCAGCATGAAGACTGATCATCCATACTCCAGTTCCCATTCCCAGCAAACCCCACAAACGAGTCACTACTAGTTGGCTCCTCACAAATATCGCAAATCTGTTGGACCTTAGTCCAATCCATATCACTGGATACTTCTTCCAAGCTCCGTGAATCTCCATCTTCATCCCCCATGGACTGCTCCTCACCACCAGACCCATCATCCCCAGAAAACCCCAGAAAGGTATCTTCATCAGAGGATTCATTAAGTATTTGCCTTATCCTTTTCCTCTCACGTTCCTCATCAAACTCCTGCTCATGAGTAACCCGTTTCAGATTCTTGGCCCCAGGCTGCACTCTTTCAACCTCGCATACAGGCTCAACTACAACATAATCTGTTCTGAGTCCCCTCGGGGAGCTAGAACGGAGTATAAATAAAGTATATTACTATGATTATTATTATATTAAATCCCATTGTAGTCAATCAGGCGTACATCAAGTCAGTGTATGGCAGTCTTTCAGCTACTATATAGTTTTGTATGAGTAAGCCCCATTGAACATTGAGTACTTCTGAGTAAACATGTGCATGATCCCCTCCGTTATTTAACTTCATAAATGGACTATGTTTGAAAGAAAACTGATTCCTCAAACATGTCAGTTTAGGAATGAGAAACAGCCCAAACATGTTGGCCATAGATAAAGCGTTATACAATTTGGAATGTTGTATTAAACAAAAAATGATGTTATATTTGATGAGCTAGTTCCACGAAAGTTACAATCTGGTCTTTTAATCAGAAATAAATTCTATTAATTTCAACATCTCTGAAAACGTGGAGATGCTGTGTTGGAGTTAGCCCCAACCTGATTTCATTGGACAATAGCAGTGACATTTATTCTATGTGTATATGAATGAAAACTTGTCTCTTTGGATATATGTGAGGGTTTGGTTTGGAGTTTTTTTCAACAGTGGAGCGCTGCATGTAACTTGGCAAATAAAATAATTGATTTTTCGAGTTATTTCCACCTATTGTGTCTGTGTGTGCGCGTGCGTGTTTGGTTGTAGAAGACATATAGATAGAAAGCATCTTGGTGTTCAAGTGGGAAACTTCTAGCATTCCAAGATATCCTTGATGATGATAATAAGCCATGAAAGGCAAGAGATTTTATATAACACCTTTCCCCCCAATGTGCAAGACTGAATATGTCCATTTCAGTTATCTATTTATTTATTTTCATGTCAGGAGCGACTTGAGAAACTGCAAGTCGTTTCTGGTGTGAGAGAATTGGCTGTCTGCAAGGACGTTGCCTAGGGGAAACCCTGATGTTTCACTGTCCTGTGATATTTTATTGTCCTTCTCTCATGTCCTCGCATCTATATTGTAGGTGTAGTATCGGTATGGTTATATGTGTGAATTGAGAATATTAGGGAATTGGTCCTTATGAAGAAAAGTGCATAACTTTTCAAATGGATAATGTGAGCATTAAGCGCTCCTTGCTTCCCTTAAACTGAATAAATGTGGGAAATGCTACACATTCTCACTAAAGTATCAGCATGTTCTTACAATGTATCTTTTTTTAAATAGGGGAAAGTAGCCCAAACTGCTTGCATGTCAGCCTGCCAGCACTTGTCAACCACCTTGATGCAGATGCTGTTGGATAATGAATTAAAACAAATAAGCATGGGAGCCATCCAGCAGTTCAACCTAGATGTGATACAGTGTGAATGTAAGTATAAAATTCTGACCAATATACTAAATATTGTTACTTAGGGGGGGGATTCATTTATGGACATGAACAAACTTATACATCTGTTTGTCTTGTATTTTATTCAAAGTTTCATGCAGTTGGATATCTTGTAGGATACGAATAATCTACATTTTGGAGTGCGAGAAACTTACTGGAAGGGTTGTAACTATCACCCTGGTGTATGTGCACTTGTTTTTCCACTGCCCTGCTGGCTAAACTTTGCAGGCTCTGACAATTTGTAGCAGTTGGCAGTGTCTAAGCCAGTCTTTCTCAACCAGTGTGCCGTGGCACACTAGTGTGCCGTGACGGACCTCCTGCTGTGCCGCGAGAAAAGCTCTCTGCCCCCCTTCCTCCCCCCTCCTGCCGAACTCCTGCTGCTTGGGGGAGGAGGAAGGGCCGGGCAGTGGCGAAGAAAAGAAGGGACCGGGGTGCCGCCTCCTTCGGCCGTTTCCCCAGCCAGCCTCCAATCCGCCATGACTCCCACCATGACTCTTGCCCCTCGCTCGCTGAAGCCGCATGGAGGAGGAGCCCCGCCCACTGAAGCCCGTCCACCGCTCATGCTCCTCCTCTGTAGGAGAGCTGAAGCTGGGGGGAGGGGCGGGGCATGGCGCGGCCTGTAGGAGAGCTGAAGCTGGGGGGGAGGGGCATTGCACGGCCTGGCTCTGCCCCCTCCCCCGGCTTCGGCACTCCCAGCAGCTGCTCCAGCCTTGAGGGACAGTGCCAAGCCAGCATTGTGCTGGCTCTGGCACCACTGGCTTGGCACTGCCCCCAAGGCTGGAGCAGCTGCTGGGAGAGGTGAAGCCGGGGGTAGCAGCTGCTGGGAGAGGTGAAGCTGGGGTAGCCTGGCTCCGCCCCCTCCCCGGCTTCAGCACTCCCAGCAGCTGCTCCCAGCAGGCCACCAACCCCCAGCCGTTCTTTACTGTGTTAGAGTGTCATTTTGTGTCATTTTGGTTGGTGGTGTGCCCCTGGATTTTTTTAATGTTAAAAGTGTGCCGCGGCTGAAAAAAGGTTGGGAAACACTGCTCTAAGCAATTAATTGCTTGCTGGGAGCCTGTTGATTATGCCAAGGAATTAAGCAATTGAAGCATTGCTGTTTTATTTGCTACTTATTTCTGATACATTCGCATTGTCTATCAAAAACTTCTCTCCCCACTGTCACCACTAGATCCGTGAACGAACGAATGGAAAGGTCTTCACTTTTGAAAAGCATATAAATATTCTGAAGATAAATGTTTTTGTATGAAAAGCATTGCATAAATAAACAAGTATAAAACTGATAAAATAGAGAAAGCACAAGCGGCTAAATAGTTTTGAACCAAAAACGGGCAACAGCGACTGCATTGTCTGTAGCCTGAAACACTTCTTCCTCTGTGCATGAGGCAGGGCATTATGGGCAAGCATTATGGGCAAGCATACAGATCAGTGGTTCCCAAACTTTTTGGCCTACCGCCCCCTTTACAGAAAACAATTTACTCACCGCCCCCCTAGAAATTAATTTTTTTAAAAAAAATTAATAGCAATTAAGCAGAAAGATATATGTATCAATGTTTCTACCTTTTTCGTACAATATAGTAAAGAAAGATGTAAATTACAAACATTGAATTTCAGAAATAATCACAAAAACACTATGTTTGGGGGAGTATGAGCAACGGATGATGGGATTTGCAGTGCCTTCAGCCAATTCAGCTCTGACTTCCACAGACCACTAAGACCCCCATGAATGACAGATCTGGATCAAACTTGGCACACAGAACCTCCATGACCAACAGAAAATACTGGAGGGGTTTGGGAAGAATTCACAGTAATAGAATCCTAGGGTTGCAAGAGACCTCCAAGGGTCATCCATTCCAACCTCCTTCTGCCATAAGGGAAAAGCACAATCAAAACACTCCTGACAGATGGTCACTCAGACTCTCCATAATAATAATAATAATGATACTCTGTGGTTGGAAGAGACCTCCAAGAGCCATTCAGACCAACTTCCTTCTGCCATAAGAGAAAAGCACAATCAAAACACTCCTGACAGATGGTCAGTCAGATCCTGCAAGCCTGCTCATGCCACCGCCCCCTTACAGGGGTTCAGCGCCCCCAAATACTCCTGAGCCTCCCAACGCCCCCTTGGATTGCCCCACCGCCCACCAGAGGGTGGTACTGCCTACTTTGGGAACCACTGATATAGATGCTGAGTTGTTTGTTTTGCTCCAGAGTCGCACAAGGTGGAGGATTCTTCTAGATCAGGGGTGCTCATTAGGTAGCTCGGGAGCTACTAGTAGATCTTCGGACCTCTTCCAGGTGATCTTCGGGCCTCACCAGCCAAATGGGGTGCTCCTGCCATGTGCGCGCACACCCTGCGTGCACGCGCGCTCCTGCTGCTGGCTTCCGCTCTCATGGTGCTTCTTTCACCTGCGGGGCATTGCAGGAAGAAGGAAGCACGAGGCGGGGCCTCTGGAGAGACTGCCCTGCCTCTCCAGAAGCAGCTGTGCAGCCTCCGTTGCCGGTGAGACAGGCAGGGCGGAGCGCTCCCTTTGGATGCCCCGCCTCGTGCTTTCTCCTTCCTGCAATGCCCCGCAGGCAGAAGAAGCACTGCGCGGGTGGAAAACAGCAGCAGGAGCATGTGCGGTGGCAAGAGCGCACGGTGGCGGGAGCGCACAGCGGCGCGGGCAATTAGATCTTTTGGACTTGGTTGCTTTAAGAGTAGCTTGCATGCTGAAAAAGTGTGAACACCCCTGTTCTAGATAGTGCCATTTTGCCAGGTTGTCTTTTGATCTGCCCACTCCACTTCTGAGTCTGTTCAGAGACTTCTAAGTTGCCCATTCTTGGTTTGCCCCTGGAACTCAATAAAGTACAGGTTGAGTCATTCTTGCCTAGAAATCCAAAATATTCTAAAAAGAGAAACATTTTGTAACACCCTTCTGCCTTTGGAGAAAGGGGGCCATCACACATCCAACGCCTACTGAGTTTTTCCTGAAGAATCTGCAATGGGAAAGAGAAGACGGGGAAGTAAGAGAAGACTTTACTTACAGAAGGCCCCTGCAAAAAGCAGAGGTCTCCGACGCTTCCACATTCACCTTCCACCTAACCAAGAGCCAGGCATGTAGCCGGGGGGGTAAGGGGGCTTCAGCCCCCCCCCCCCTGAAATTTTCAGGGTGGTTCGCGAAAAGGCCTTACTGGTACATTATTTAAACTGTTATGTTTATTCATATCATGATCTGATCACCATGCTCATTATATCCCACATTAATGGGGTTATTGGGATAACAATACAAAAGCTTTGCTAGGGTAGACCCCCTTCCACCCAGTCTCAGCCCCCCCGAACCAAACTCAGCCCCCGAATCAAAATCCTGGCTACGGCCCTGCCAAGAGCAGTGCATGATGTCCTGGGCACCTTCATGGGGAGAAAAATCAGCAGGTGCTGGGCATGTTACTAGCCCCCTTCCCCAATCCCTCATTTACTATGTAGATGCCAAAACAAGTGTTCCAAAATCAGGGGGAATTCCCAATTCCCACACCTCCTGATCTCCAGAATTTTGGATCCGGCAGATCCAGCTGGACTGAATTTCCATTGAATTAGTTTTGTGTTGCGTTTCCTTTTGTTTCCTTCTCTTGATAGTTTTAAAATCATCGTTATGCTATGTGAACATTGTGCCACTTTTGAGCATTCCCAGATTCGCAAATCTGTAAAGAAATTAAATAGTTATTATACTACTACTACTACTACTACTACTAACTTTATTATTTATGAGTCGCCCTCCACGAGTGTGCTCTGGGTGACTTACACAGTTTAGCAATAACAGTACTAAAATATTAAAAACATTAAAATATTAAAATATTAAAATGGCTAAAATATTGGAATGGGCAGATTCCGGGTCGCTGGTTGTTGCATTATGCGTAAGCTTTCCTAAATAGCCATGTCTTAAGTGCCGCCAAGAATTGGGGCAGGTCGAGGCTGGCTCTTTGGTCTGGCAGTAAAGAGTTCCACAGGACAGGGGCCGCAGCAGAGAAAGATCTCTGTCTCGTGGACTCCAGATGAGCCTCTCTCAGACCCGGGATACAGAGAGAGGTTCTCGTTGGCTGGCCGTGGTGCTCTTGGATGGATGGGAGGGATCAGGCGGTCTTTTAGGTATGTAGGACCCTAATCTGATCTGGGAGGTGTTGTTCTGTTGTTCTCATATGATTTGATTGATGAAGAGGGGCTTGCAGGGGTTCTCCATATGCCATGTATTATTAAAAATGGCTTAAATCTAATGGGACATTTGAATCTGACCTTCAGTGGAGATAAAATCATAATCAGTGGGATTTTGTAGTGCTCTTTGAGCTGTGATATATATCAGTGTTTCACCTTGCCCTTCCCTAACAGCATGAGTTAACACTGATGGCTGCCCAAGATTAGTGACCTGCAGTCCTTATCAACCCTAATTAAGATACCAAGTGATGAAGGCTAATGGGAAATGCAGTTCAAAACGTCTAGAGGCACTGCTTCCTGCCTTTGCTCTAAGGCATTTTCCACAACTGTCCAATAACTTTAATTCTGATGTCTTAGCTACAGTGGATCATTAATTCTGTTTTACTGTTTATATATTTGTAGATTTTAAACTGTATTGAAATGCTTTTAATGTAAGCCGCTTTGAGTCTCCTTGTGGGGAGAAAAAGCAGGGTACATATAAACATAATAATAATAATAATCATCATCCTTTACATTTAAGAAGGCTAAATATTTATGGAGCCAAGAGAAATAATCTGCCATTTAACTGCCTCGGGATATGTGCGTGAAGCGTGTATTTTATTTTGCAAGTAGTAGTCTTGAAAAATATTTTTTTCTTAAGGGTTTACTGTTGTTTGCATTGTTTTAGTAAATATTTAGTAAATATGTGTTTTTGTCATGTTTCAGTCTTCACATTGCGATAAACTGCTCGAAGATTTGAATCCTGCACCCCAAAACTGAGCAACTAGAATTGATCTGAAATTTACTTAGAATCAAACAGGGGGCAAAAGTCTTTGAGTCCCCAAAGAAAATAATGTGCACATTACACTCTTTGGTGGGAATTGTGTATCGCTCCAAATGTTGTTGAACTGCAACATCTCAACTTTGACAAAGTCTGCTGTGAGTCCTGCGATATTTGGAAATAGATTATTGCAACACACTGTACGTGGGGTTTCCTTTGAAGACTGTTTGGAGACTCTCAAGTGGTACAACGGGCGGCAGCCAGATTTCTCACTGGAGTGACAAACAGGGAGCATACAACCTCCCTGTTATGTCAGCTCCACTGGCTGCCAGTCTGCTGTTGAGCCCAATTCAAAGTGCTGGCTAAATGGTTCCAGCCCAGTTTACCTATCCAAACGTATCTCCTTGTATGAATAATCTAGGACAGTGCTGTCCAACTTCTTCCGGCCCAAGGGCCGGAAGAAGTGTCGCTGATCACCTGGGGGGCCGCAGGTGATCAGTGAGCAGGGGCGGGGCCGATAGCGGGGGCGGGGGGCGGGGCCAGCTGACTTCCTCCTCTTTCGCCCCTCCTTCCCCCTCCCCCACGGACGCGCCGCGGTGCAAGGAAGGAGGAGGGGCGAAGGAGGAGGAGCCAGCTGTCTTCCTCCTGCCTGTATCGCCCCCTCCGTCTCGGCGGCGCCGTTGTGAGGCAGTTCGCAGCGGCGCCGCCGAGAAAGGGAGAAGGGGCGATCCAGGCAGGAGGAAGATAGCTGGCCCCTCCTCCCTGTACCGCCGCCTTGTCCTTTCTCGGCGGCGCCGCTGCAAACTGCCCCAGAACGGCGGCACCGAGAGAGGGAGAAGGGGCGATCCAGGCAGGGAGGAGGAGCCAGCTGTCTTCCTCCTGCCTGATCGCCCTCCGTCCCTCTCTCGGCGCCGCTGCTGCAAACTGCCTCGCAATGGCGGCGCCGAGAGAGGGGAGAAGGGGCGATCCAGGCAGGAGGAAGAGAGCTGGCTCCTCCTCCCTGCCTGGATCGCTCCGTCCCTCTCTCGCTGCCGAAAAGGGCAGAAGGCGGCGCCAACGGCAGCGCGTCACAGGCCTGGCGTGACGCGCTGCCCCTTGGCACCGCCTACTCCTCCTTTCGGTGCCCCCTCCCTTCCTAGGCCAGGGGAGCCGCCGAAAAGGAGGAGTAGGCGGTGCCAAGAGCAGCGCGTCTCGCCAGGCCTGTGACGCGCTGCTCTTGGCGCCGCGTTCTGCCCTTTTCGCGACTCCCCCGCCCTAGGTAGGGGAGGGGGCACCGAAAAGGAAGAGCTAGCTCTCTTCCTCCCCCCCTGCCCCCCCTCCCCCCCGGCCGCCATTTTTTTTTAAAATCGATATTTTTTAAAATTTAAAAATGGCGGCTGAGGGCATAGGTGGGGCCGTGTCCAACAGGCTACGGGGCCGGATCCGGCCCCGGGGCCGCCAGTTGGACAGCCCTGATCTAGGAGATTAAGTTCTTCTGGGGAGGCCCTGCTCCCGGTCCCACCTCCTTCACAGGTGTGGTTGGTGAGAATGAGAGACAGGACATTCTCAGTGGTGGCCTCTTGGTTCCCCCAGCAATATCAGCCCCCTCCCTCCTGACCTTCAGGAAAAACCGAAAACATGAATGTGGGACCAAGCGTTAATCTATCAGTGCTTTAAGTGAATGTGAAATGGTGCAATGATAACTGGAACGGCCATGGATTATGATACTGGATTATGTGATTGTAATAATTTTAATGTTGACTTGTTTTAGCAGTTGTCTTTATTGCATATGTATGTGCTTTTATTTGCTGAATATGTGTTGTAGGGCATCGAATTGTGTCTTCATGTACGCCACTCTGAGACCCCTTCGGGGTGAGAAGGGCAGGATATAAATCTGGCAAATAAATAAATAAAGTACATTATTGCCATCCTTGTTCTAAGTCATAATTCTTAAAATGGCAGAATAATTGCACTTAACTAGAACTTATATTATCTAATGAAAATAAATTGTTTTGGGACAACGAATTAAAATAAAATCTTCTTTCGATTTGTTTGCATACGATGCAGTATTTGCCGGTTCTGAACCTGTACCGGGAGTCCATGGAGAAACCCTACAGTTAGCATTCATTGACCTCAGACAAGTAAGATGTTGTTTATATGCCTATTAGTTGTCATGTTTTAACAATGACATGCTTTTGATTTGTGCTGCAGTGTACAATATGGGGGCGGGGGGGGGGGCAAGGTTCAGCAGCAGAAAGGAGGGTTGGAAAATACCTAGTGGTAGATCTGAGCTAACAACTCTTTTACTTCACTCTCTTCAAATGCAACATATATCCTTCTAAGGCCTAAATCTTATTGTGGAAATATGGGACAATTGACGTTCCGGCCTGGGATGTAATGGGACAGGGTTAGGGTTAGGGTTTGCTTAAATATGGATCTGTCCTTAAAATCTGGGATGCTTGGCAACCCTGATCAACATTGAGTTAAACACAATTGATTCAGTGGACCTGGCAAGACAATTTAAGTTTGAGCCTTCAGTTTGAACGTCTTTAAAACCTATTCCAGTAATTTGTTAATACTTTTGTAAATTATACTTTGGGCTTTCAAGTTGACTATGGTTTTTTATTTATTTGTTTTTTGCTTGCGCACAGAACCATATTCGCTACATTATACTCAACAGATTCCATTTGACACCATTATTTCTTTCTTGGTAATCTAGTCTCATTGAATGTAGTTTGTCTGTCATGACAACAGCAATTAGAGTTCTCTAGAGCTACCTAGAGTTTGAACCTTGGATGTTCTGAATGTAAAACATGTGTCAAAGTTACACGAACAGCAAATTTGTCTAGCTGTAAAGTTCGGCATTTTTTTTAACTAGACGGAGAGGGCATCCCCAATTGTTTACTCTCCTTATCTCATTTCCTGCTGCTCCTTGAAACTAGTATAGGTTGTAGGTGAGGTAGCACAATGCCCATCAGTAGGGAAATGCAATCAGTCTCCCCATGTGGTCTTGGACTCACCAGATATGCAGTTGAAAGAAAATAAAATCCTAAAATAGTACAGTAAAGACTGAGTATGACTATCCCTTAACTCAGGGGTTGGGAACCTTTTGACTCAGAGAGCCATGAAAGCAAAATATTTGGAAATTTATTTCAGTGAGAGCCATATAATATATATAATATATTTTAAGACTGAATTCAACTAAATATGAGTATACACATACATACTATGAGAAAAGGATTCCCCCGGCAGAATGATGGGACACTTCAGACCTGGCTCTGCAAAAGGCATGCTCAGGACTCTGGGAAGGAAGAGAAGACAGAAGGAAGGAGGAAAGAAAGAAAGAAAGAGGAAGTAAAGGAAGGAGGGGGAGAGGAAGAATGAAAAGAAGAACGAACTATGGAAAAGGAAGAAAAGAAAAGCAGAAGAGAGACAAGGAGGGAGAAAGAAGGAAATGGGAAGTGAGGAAAGGAAAGGGTGGGGAAAAGAAAGGAAAGGAGTGAGGAAAAAGTAAAATAATGAAGGGAAAAGAAGAAAAGAAAGGGGAGAGAGAGGGAAGTGAAAAGAAAGGAAGGAGAATGAAAGGGTGAAAGGAAGAAAGGAAGGAAGGAAGAAGGAGAATAGAGGAAAGAATGAAGGGGAGAGAGGGAGGGAAAAGGAAGAAGGAGAAGGAAAAGGAGAAGAGGAAGTAAAGGAAGGAAGGAAGAGGGCCCAGGAAGCAGCGGGGGATGAGGAAGAGGCAGTGATGGTGGCGCAGAAGTGGCAGTCGCGGCGCATTTGCGTCACTCCTCTCCGCTGCATGCTGGGAAACCGAGGCCCAGGCTCCTCTGGAGAGCCAGATGAAATCATGAAAAGAGCCACATCTGGCTCCCGAGCCGTGGGTTCCCTACCCCTGCCTTAAGTCATCAGAAGAAACTGTTCATCCAGCACCAATTTTTTGTAATACACTATTAGTATCTAGCACTACATTGAGGTTTAGGGCTGCATAATCTGAAAAGTCAGCCAACTCTGAAGGTCAACTATCTGAACACTGTATTACGGTTTTAAGAACAGTAGACTATACAAACATTCTTTTCATCCTACACGGTAACTCATAGAATCCTATGTTGCCTTTTCGTGGTCAACTGTGAATGCATACATAAGATATTTGCGCTTGCGCAGACAAACTTCGGAACCCTCTAGAAAAAATTACAAAGCCTCGCTGAAGCCCCGCCCCTCACTCCCCCCACCGCCTATATAGCCAGTGGGAGGGGCTTCAGCCCCCTCTTCTCTCTTTCCGCGCTCGAGTGAAGCAGACAGAGAGAACCCTCTTGCTTTTGGGTGGTAATATTTTACTACCTATATTCCTATAAACTGGACTGACCATTGATAAACTGACCTCTGGAATTCCCAACGACTATCCTACTTGCTGTAAACGCGATTTTGGACTGCCTCATCGATTGTGAGTGACTCTATAATCCCTGACTTCTGGATTGGACTAGACCATCCTTTTGGAAAAATCATGTCAAACACGACAGGATTTAAGAGGTGCGGGGGGTGCCCTAATTCCTACCCCGACAACGATACCCACGCTTTGTGCCTGGCTTGTCTGGGGGAGGGGCACCTTGTTAAAGGCTGCCTTATCTGTCAGGGTTTTTCTTCTCAAACGAGGAGAAATAGAGCTCTAAGGCTCAAAGCTGTCCTATATGATAGGGCTTCAGACCCGGCGGCCCCCCCTCACCAATTTTCGGAAAATACTGCTCTGGCGGGCCCTCAGGATGAGCTCCAAAAGGCCTCTAAATCTTCAAAGATGGCGGCTCCTCTTAAAAAGAAGACAAAAAAGGCTAAGGCAAACGGGCCCCAAGATGGCGCCCAGCCTTCCCTACCATCGCCAGCCGTTGTTGTCTTGGCGGGAACAGGCTCTTCAGCATCATCTTCTGTGGCGCAGTTGGAAAACATGGCGCCCACTGCTGCTCGTCCCGCGCAGGCGCAGGACCGCGCTCTGAGGGCAGGGACGCCTCTCGTGGATGAGAGGCGCTCCCCACCAAGATCTCCACCGGTGCCTGAGCTGGGAGCCCATCAAGCGCAGAGCGCTCACACGGCACCGCAGCTCGCCTCCTCCCAGAGGGAGCCCTCGGCGCCGCCTGCTCCCCCCTCCCCTTGTGGGGGCGGGGCATCCGCTGCACGTACATCAACCTCTTCTAGAGATGGGAGAACCCCTCGGCGCCGTGGGCATCGCTCCAATTCTGAGCGATCAAGCTCTCCCTCTTCACCCTCTCCTGACAGGAGAGGAAGAAAGCGGCGCCGCTCGCCACAGCTCCAATATGCGGTACCGCGTCATGTGACTGAGGCAGCCTGTCTTTCCCCTCCAGCTCCCTCGTCGTCAGCTGTTCATGCGGCTCCGCCCCCCATGACTTTGACAGGGATGGGGCAGGCTCCTTCAGGACGAGCCATTGGAAGTGTGCCGTTTTGGCCCCCTGCTGGTCACAGTCTTCAACTGCAGGGAGGTCCTAGTCTTCAACTACAAGGAGGTCAAGGAGCTCATGCATTTCCCTCTCTTCCTTGCCATGGCCCTATTCTTCCATTGAATCAACAGGGCTTTTGGCAGATGACCCCTCAGGGGCAATTTATGTACTATGCCCCTTCGGCTCCACCGCTGGGTGCCCAGTGGGGGGCGCCAGGGGGGAGTCTTGAGCCACTCCTCCCTCCTACGATACCGCAGCCCTTGCCTGCAATGCCTGTGGCTTTGCCTGCCTCACTGGCTCCCCCTGGTGGTCCTTCCACACCACTTGTAGCTCCCAGGTCTGCACAACCTTATGACACCGCATCCATTCAAGACAGGAATGATGAAATGGCGTCCTCCGACACGGACAGGGATGGAGAACAGGAGCCCAAAGATCCCGACCAGGATCAGCAGGTCCCCTCGGATTTTGCTAAATTTGTTGCTACCATGGGCCGCATGGTAAAATCCTTGGAGCTCCCAGCGGTTGCTGTTACAGATTCGGTCCAGGATCCGAGCTGGACCTCAGAAGAACAGGGGATCTCTATGTCCACCTCCGTCCCCTCTTCGCCGTTTCTGCTTAAGCTCATGGATGTAGTGGGAGTACCACCGTACTCGGTCCAACCAATCCCCAGAAAGGCCGAGGCCTTATACAAGGTGGACCTGTCAGCGGCAAACTGGGTGATGCGACCCCAGAAGCCCAACACTGTGGTAGTGGACGTGGCGAAAACGAAGCGGTCCAAAGGGGCCGCCCTTGCCCCCTTAGACAAGGAAGGCAGACGCATAGATACAATGGGAAAAAAGGCCCACTCGTCTGCAAGCATTTTCGCGCGTATGGCCCACTACGCCCAGTATATGGCGAGGTACCAAGTGTACCTATGGGAGAAGATAGTTCCATTCCTGGACCTGCTGCCTCCGAATGAACAACGATTTTCAAAGGCCTTCTCCACCGAAGCCTTTAAATTGGCGAAGTTTCAAAAAGACCTGGCGAAATACATGTCAGATTCCGCTGGCAGACTATTCGCCAACGCCACAGCTATGCGGCGATACGCCTGGCTCCGCTCCTCTACGCTTTCCGAGGAGGGGAAATCGCTGGCGGAGGACATGCCTATGCATCACGACGGGGTGTTTAATCCAGGAACCGATGTTGATTTAAAAGAGAAACACCAGACGCGTCAAGCCGCGCACCGCTTCGGCTTCCCACCCCAAGCCTCACAGCAGCCAAAACAACGCTGGCAGCCTGCTGGTAACTCCTTTCGTAGGGGTTTTGGAAGATACTCCCGTGGAGGAGGGCGGTACCACCCGTGGTCCAACAACCGCTTCCAGGGGGGCCGCAGACAGCCCTATAATGCAAACAAGCCCTATCAGGGCCGCCAACAACCCTACCAGGGAGGCACCAAGTCCCAACCTGCCTCCAAACGGCGTCTTTGACGCAAGTAACGAGGAGCCTGTTACCGAACCCCCACCTCCTGTTGAGGCAGAGGTTGCTCCTCAAGCCAATTGCGTGAACTCTTGCCTGGGTCCTCTTTCAGACTCCCCCTTGTTTCGGGACAGGTTAAGAGTCTTTTCCTCTGTTTGGGCCTCCATCACGCATGACGCTTGGGTCCTCAGCATCATCCATGTGGGATACTCAATTGAGTTCACGTGCCTTCCCCCTGTGGGCCAGGTCAAGGCAACTGTTCCCTCCCCTGTTTTGTTGGAGGAAATTGACGTGTTATTAAAGAAGGGGGCAATATCCCCGGTTTCTCCTTATTGGTATCACTCTTGTTTCTTTTCAAGGTACTTTGTGGTGTCTAAGCGGGATGGTGGGTTTCGACCCATCCTAGATTTGAGAGGGGTGAATGCCTTTATTATTCCAAAGAAATTCAGGATGGTCACTCTGTCGTCCATCCTTCCCCTCCTCCGCACGGGCATGTGGTTTGCCACTGTGGACCTCAGGGATGCCTATTTCCATGTTTCTATCGCCCCACATCACCGTAGATTCCTTTCGTTCATGGTGGGGGACAGGGCATTCCATTTTAACGTCCTCCCATTTGGTTTAGCCACAGCCCCCCGCGTGTTCACCAAGTGCATGGCGGTGGTGGCAGCATTTCTCCGTACCCAAGGAATCACTGTTTACCCTTATATAGACGATTGGTTAATAGTAGGGGGTTCCTATATCCGTGTGCAAAACAACTTATTTACAACGTTGTCTCTCCTCCAGTCCCTAGGTCTGGTGGTGAACAGGGACAAATCCCATCTGACACCAACACGACGAATCCAATTTATAGGGGCAGTGCTGGATTCTGTGGAGGGCAAGGCCTTCCTGCCTCACGACAGGTTCTTAGCTCTCCACGCTCTGTTGCTGCAAGTCATCTACAGCCCAACGTTGCAAGCCAGGCAGATACAGGTCTTGTTGGGGCATATGGCCTCCACAACTGCTGTAACACCATATGCCAGGCTTCGCCTCAGGCCTTTACAGTCGTGGTTCCTGGATGTCTTCCGCCCCAGAATAGACAACCCGTCCATGCTCCTTTCCTTGCCACAACCAATCAGGGAGTCCCTCTACTGGTGGCTGGACCCGGTCAATGTGTGTGCGGGAACCTCGTTCAACCCCCCTTCGGCGTCGTTGACCATCACTACAGACTCTTCTATGACGGGTTGGGGAGCGCACTCCGGCAACCTGAGGGCTCAGGGCCTGTGGAACCATCAGGAGCGCGCGCTACATATCAATGTCCTAGAGCTGTTGGCGGTCCACAAAGCTCTACTGTCCTTCGAGAAGGTGGTCAGCGGGAAGGTGGTCCAAGTTGTTACAGACAACACGACCACCATGTTTTATATAAACAAACAGGGAGGTACACACTCCAAGACCCTGTTGACCCTGACCCTCGACATTTGGGAGTGGTGCATCGCTAGGAACATTTTCCTGCTAGCACTATACCTTCCAGGAGAGCAGAACACCCTGGCGGACGCGCTGAGTCGATCGCCTCTGGCCCACCACGAGTGGTCTCTTCATCACGAAGAGGTAAATCGACTCTTCCGGGCCTGGGGCACTCCGCTGATCGACCTGTTCGCCACTCAAGAGAACAAGAAGTGCAGTGTCTTTTGCTCCAGAGCACACGCGAACCCTACTCAGGGATGTCTGGGCGACGCGTTCCTAATTCCGTGGAACACGGACACCCTGTATGCCTTCCCACCGTTTCCACTGCTCCTCAGGGTGGTGGCCAAGTTGCACAGGGAAAGGGCGAGATGCATCCTCGTGGCCCCGTGGTGGCCCCGCCAGCAGTGGTTCTCCCTGCTACTAGAGATGGCCAGGGGGATGTTTATCCCTCTACCTCGCAGAGTCGACCTCCTGCTAGCACAACAGGGTCAGGTCTTCTATCCGGAGGTAGAGAAGCTGCGGCTGACGGCTTGGAGAATCCTGCCCGCAGAGTAACATTGTTTTCACACCTATCAGCGCCGGTTCGGGCCATAGTGGAGGCTGCACATAAAACCTCCACTAAAAAGTCCTACAATTACAAATGGACCCGTTTTTCCAAATTTCTGTCCCCCAGGGGATTAGACCCGTTGAAAGTTCCTGTTTCTACGGTTTTGGATTTTTTGTCCGACCTCTCTACAAAGGGTCTATCACACTCTTCGCTGAAGTGTTACTTAGCGGCCATCTCCTGGTACCGCAGGAGGGCGGGCCTCCCTTCCTGCTTCGAGGATCCGATGGTCAAGCTTTTCTTAAGAGGGTTTCTCAATTCCAACCCTCCGGTTGCCCCAGTTGCTCCGTCCTGGAGCCTTGAATTAGTTTTGTTGTCTTTGACCAAACCGCTGTTTGAACCATTGGCTACCGTTGACGTCTCCTTCTTATCATGGAAGACTGCATTCTTGGTCGCGGTCACATCGGCCAGACGCGCTAGCGAACTATGCGCTCTCAGGGCAGATCCCCCTTACACCAAATTCCACAAGGATAAGGTGGTCTTAAGGACGGATATTTCCTTTCTGCCTAAAGTGGTATCCAGGTTCCACACATCGGAAGAGCTGATATTGCCTGCTTTGTTCCAGAATCCTACAACACCCTTGGAGACAAGCCTGCATCTCCTTGATGTCAGGAGAGCCCTGGCTTTCTACATTGATAGAACTGCTTCATTTAGGAAGTCCCCTAGACTCTTCGTGAAGTATAGGAAAGACGCCAGTGGACTACCCGTGTCTTCCCAGAGATTATCATCCTGGATTGTATTGACAATTCGCCATGCTTACCGTATGGCAGGGAAAGAACCTCCGAAGGAACTTAAGGGCCATTCGACGAGAGCGATCTCTACGTCAACAGCCTTCATGAGGGGCGTTTCTCTTGACGCAGTGTGCCGTGCGGCAACGTGGTCTTCTCATCATACATTTGTCTCCCATTATAAACTTGATGTAATTTCGAGGAGACAGGCTGGTTTCGGACGAGCTGTCCTTTTTTCTGCGGTGGCATGACTACCCTCCAGCCTAGGTCAGTAGCTCGCTATTCTATCTTATGTATGCATTCACAGTTGACCACGAAAAGGCAAACATGGGTTGCTTACCACCGAAGTTTGTCTGCGCAAGCGCAAATATCTTATGTATGCATTCACAGGTGACCACTCAAGGAACCATGGTTACATGGTAAGCAACCCATGTTTCTTCTGATTTCATTATTATTGGGAATGGAAGAATGCAACAGCTCCCCCTGGTGGCCAGAAGCTGGAATATTGAATTGCCTCTATGTCTGTCTATAATATGTTGTATGTCTATGGCATTGAATGTTTGCCTGTATATGCGCATTGTGATCCGCCCTGAGTCCCCTGCGGGGTGAGAAGGGCAGAATATAAATTATGTAAATAAATAAATAGTGATATTGTGAGTGTGTGAATATCCTGGGCTCTTTTCAACCAGTGAATTATTTTGTTTTTGAGTAACATAGATTTCAGATTGGTTTCTTCCTGGTAATTCAGTTGTTACCGTTCCTTGCAAGCTAATGTCCCATCATATCAAAGATGGAAGTTCTAATGGGCAAAAGCAATGGGTTGCTTATTAATGACATAATTGTTCAGTGATTAACATTCTGATATACTGTTTTTATGTGGTTGTAAAGTTTAATGGAAGTTATACTATAATAAACACTGGCGCAGATGTAAGTACAATATCAATTTATTTTTTCTGTGTAGTATAATGAGTATAAGGTAGGTACAAAAAAGAGGAAAATATACTTTTGATCTTCTCTAAAGATGGAGTTAAAGCTGTACAAAGAAGCCAATTAAAATCAAGATTTAGTGAAAATCTCCCTCAAAGTTTTAGTGAATATTATGTTCAAGAATAGTTGTTTAAGGGTCCAAGCAGTTGGAGCACATCTAGAAATGCTAGTATCTCTTGTTGGAAAACAGTTTGTGCTATAGAATTCTCATTATTTATTGCTTCTATCTATCTAATGCACTAGTTCTGTGTGGGGTTGCCTTTGAAAACTGTTTGGAAGCTTCAAGTGGTCCAGTGGGTGACAGCCGGATTTCTAACTGGCACAATTACAAGGAGTATACAACTCCCCTGTTACACCAGCTCCATTGGCTGCCATTCTAAACATTCTAAACTCTATGATCCACCTCCGAGATTAAGATCTTCTGGGATGGCCCTGCTCTATTCCAACTCCCTCGCAAGTGCGACTGGTGGGGATGAAAGACAGGGCCTTCTCAGTGGTGGCCCCTCAGCTATGGAACTCCCTCCCTAGTGAAATTAGAGCAGCCCGCTCCCTCCTGACATTCAGTAAAAACGTGGTTATGTGACCAAGCTTTCAGACAGCAACGTTCTTAGTGCAATAAGAAAAGAAGGGATTGTGAACGGACCAATGGAATGACTAAGGACTTGATTTTGAATGGCTTTATTTTAATAACTGTTTTAAAAGCATGTTGTTTACGGGTGAGTTTTAATACAAATGTTATTATATTATAGATGTTTAATTTTTACACTTTATATCGAAATGTTATTTGTTTATGTTTCAATTTGGTTAGATTTTTAATTTATAGTTATATCTTATTATCTAGCTATTACGTTTTGGTTTTCACATGTCTTAGAATTTTGCCTTTATGTTAGGTTTTAATTTGATGTTAGGCTTTAATGTTACTTTTATATGTGGACTTTTTCTGGGATTTTATCTTAGTATCCTGTATCTTATGTAGGCATTGAATGTTTGCCATTGTTATGTTGGAATCCGCCCTGAGTCCCCTAGGGCAGTGTTTACCAACCTTTTTTGAGCCGCGGCACACTTTTTACATTTGCAAAATCCTGGGGCGCACCACCAACCAAAATGACACAAAATGACACTCTAACACAGTAATACATACAGTTAATATGTTTTTAAATGTATTGATATACTCCGTGTGAACCCTGGGCCTGTTTCGATGAACACAACATAGATATCCTGGCAGGAATGACAGAAAGACACAAACTTCCCACACAGAACTCCCATAACCAAGAGAAAATGCTATAAGAGTTTGGTGGGCATTGACCTTGGGTTTTGGAGTTGTCGTTCACCTATATCCAGAGAGCACTGTGGACTCAAACAATGTTGGATCAGGACCAAACTTGGCATGAATACTCCATATGCCCAAATATGAACGTAGATGGAGTTCAACGGATATAGACCTTGACATTTGGGAGTTGTAGTTGCTGGGATTTATAGTTCCCCTACAATCAAAGAGCATTCTGAACCCCACCAATGATAGAACTGGGCCAAACCTCCCACACAAAAAACCCAGGAGGCAAGAGGAGATCTCTACTTGGGGAAAGGGAGGTGGGTCTTCCCAATGCATGGAGAGGGAGAGGGTGGGGAGGGGGTTGTTTGTAATTTTGTGCCTTTATAGAGGTAGGTTTCTTAAGGTTTTTATAATTCAACACACTAGACTCTCCCCCCTCCCCTCCTGGAGGTTCCAATTTCCCACGGCACACCTGATGATCGCTCACGGCACACTGGTTGGGAAACACTGCCCTAGGGGAAATAGGGCAGAATACAAATAAAGTTACTATTATTGTTGTTGTCATTATACTGATTTTAATGGTTATGGAATGGTTTTAATGTTTTATATGTGATGTTGATTATATTGTTGTATTGATTACATTTCTGTATTGTGGTGTAGCGGCCTGTAGTGCTGCAGTGTAAGCCGTGCTGAGTCTCCCTTTGGGGGTGAGAAGCGGTGGAGTACAAAAAACATAAATAAATAAAGAATAAATATTAATGTTGGAAAACGCTTTGAGTTCCCTGAGCGGGAGAAAAGCGGTATACAAATGTAGTAAATAAATAAATAGTTAGATTAAATGTTTGCCTAGGTCATGTGGAGTGTTTGGAACAGATTCTATCTTTATTGAGCATGACGTAATATATTCAGTATTTTAGGTATCTCCGTTTCAGAGAGATGGGTAGCACTGTTGTTGTTCCAAAAATTTAGATAATTATTTCCACAGTTTTAATTTCATTTACTTGTATTTTGCTTCTCCCTGCAAATTTGAATATAGAATTTTATTTTATTTTATTTTATTTCTTTTATTTTCTTCCCTATCTACTGAGCACTTTGTTGTGTTGACATAAATCCTTATCGGGAGCGACATTTAGCTCTTAGTAAAGATTTAGCACTCTTTCCCCCTCACTTCTTTATTTATGATCACGCTTAATAGGGCAGATGACAATTCTTTTCAAGCATACTTAGAAAGGCAACAGAGCCTTTTTCAGAAAGTTCCTATAAGGGGTCATGCTTCTGTTTTTCAGTTCGAATTTGATACTGTTTCATGAATTGCAGGATATGAAAGATAAGGAAGTGGGTCCGGTGGTCAGGTTTTACCTGCCCACCCGGACTGTGCCCCGAGGTCAAACTCCTGATATTTGCTGTTCAGTGCAGAGGAGCTGATGACAGGTAGGGGCAAATACAAGGGGGAAAGCTTGAACCATATCAAAGCTAAAAGGCAAGAGAATTGGGACTCAGTGAGAGACGGTAGCTAAAAGATGGATCAGCAGGATTGCCCTTTTTTAAAAAAAGGATCTGACCTGTGAGGGAAAAGACTTTATCGCCCTGCCAATCACATGCTTACTAATGGAAGCCAGTTATCTCAACAACAGCTCGCTCCTTCTGTGTGATTCCCTGACAGTGCGCAAGATTAGAGGAGAAGGACAGTGTCCGTGAATACTTTCCGTAACAGATCATAAATGTGACCCACACGTTGTTGGCTGTAAAATTTTATAGTACTTTGGAGAAGTATTCAGGGCTGCTTTAAAGTAGGTTGTGCGAGAAATGGCTTGTAACTGAGGTGTGCATCAGTGTGCACATGCTGCTGCGAGCTTTGTTTTTGTGTCAGTTTTGTCAGCTTGCCATAGACAGGGGGATGTTTGCAAGCAATATAAATTACTCTGGGCAATTTTTCATTGATTTTTCTTATTCAGGGTGGTAGAGGGGAACCATTCCAACAGGATATCTCCAACCTGCTGAATGATCAATAAATTAGTCAGTGGTTGTTAGTGTATTTAAGTGAAAAGTCATGCACCGTAAAGCAGAGAGAACCTGTCATCCAAGCAGAGAGATCTTATTTATTTACTGTTGTATGTATATCCCTCCTTTCTCCGGCCCAAGGGAGATTCAAGGCAGCTTACAGATAGGCAATAATTAACCATAATATGCAATTAAAATAAACATTTAAATTCAATTAAGATCAAAATTAAAATACATTAAAACATTTTTAAAACTTTACAATCACTATAAAACCACGCTAACTGCAATCATATGTACTCCAGGTCATTCCGGTAGTCATTGCCCTGCCTCCATCAACACAGAGGTGGACTTGTCCATTTCAGTAGCCTGAGAGCTGTCTAATAATATATTGCATTATGGTTTTTCTAATATCGCTGGGGAGGAAGTTTATTTATTTATTTATTTATTTATTTATTTATTTATAATATTTATATTCTGCCCTTTTCACCTCGCAGGGGACTCAGGGCGGATTACAATGTACGTATACATGGCAAACATTCAATGCCATAGACACACAACATATATAGACAGGCACTCAGAGGTTATTTAACATTCCAGCTTCTGGCCACCAGGGGAGCTGTCGCTTCTTCATTCTTTCCATACTTCTTGGAGATTTTTATGGCCTCATAAATCAGTTAAATTAGCCTCCCCACAATGTGGTACCTAAATTTCCTACTTGACAGATGCAACTGTCTTTCGGGCTGCAAAGCTCAACAACAAAATACACAATTTTGGTCGGGAGCTCACTCTGACATGAACTGGCTTTGAACTCGTGACCTTTCAGTCAGTAGTGATCTTAATGCAGCTGACTCCTAGCCAGCTGTGCCAGCTCTCGCTCCCACCAGTCTGTGAAGGAGGTGGGACCGAGAGCAGAGCCTCCCCAGAAGATCTTAATCTCCAATCTGGTTCATAGGGGAAGATACGTTTGGACAGAACGGAACTGTTTAGGGCTTTATAGGCTAAAGCCAGCACTTTGAATCTTGCAAAACTGTGCACGGTATCGCTTGCTGCATCTCAGAAAGGATACTGTAGACCTGAAAAGATCAAAGAATTGCAGCCAAAATTATCAGGACACTTATGAAGAAAGGCTATGATGACCGGAAAATTTTTAATTCAGAATAACGGCGGAAGGATATATGATAAGAACGGTTTATAAAATTATCCATACTGCGCAATAAGTTTTTTTTAAAGAATATTTTTCAGTCTCAAACTAGAACCTTGGGTCATTAATTGAACAAATAGTGCAGGATTCATAAAACAAAAGGAAATATTCCAGTAATGGCCAAATGTACATTTGCTTTGCAGTTTTCATTAATTAGACTACTGTTATTTGATATACCTATTGTTCTGCTTGAGTATTAATTTCCCATATGATGCCATATGCAATATTTTTTCCATCAAAATGCAAATAGATAAGATCAACTCCCATTTCTTGTGGCTGTTCTAAAGCAGTGGTTCCCAAAGTGGGCGGTACCGCCCCCTGGTGGGCGGTGGGACGATCCAAGGGGGCGCTGGGAGGCTCAGGAGAATTGGGGGGGGGTGAGCCCCTGTAAGGGTGGCAGTGGCGTGAGCCAGGCGACAGGCTCCCCGCAGGGCCCGCCCCCTGCCTCCAAGGGAAGTGCGAGCGGTTCCGCCCCTCCTTGCTTCTCTGGCAAACTTGGGCCTTCCAGGTGGTTTAGACTTCAACTCCCACCATTCCTAACCACCTCAGGCCCCTTCCGAAGCCCTCCAGTATTTTCTGTTGGTCATGGGAGCTTGTGTGCCAAGTTTGGCTCAATTCCATTGTTGGTGGAGTTCAAAATGCTCTTTGATTGTAGGTGAACTATAAATACCAGCAGCTACAACTCCCAAATGTCAAAATCAATTCCCCCAGCCCCACCAGTATTCAAATTTGGGTATATTGAGTATTTGTGCCAAATTTGGTTCAGATCCAAGGTTGTTTGGGTTCAGAGTGCTCTCCAAATGTAGGTGAACTACATCTCCCATAAATCACTGTCAATTCCTCCCAACCTTCTCCCATATTTTCTGTTGGTCACGGGGGTTCTGTGTGCCAAGTTTGGTCCAGGTCTGTCATTCATGGGGTCTCGGCTGAGGAAGTCCGAGCAGAATTGGTCGAAGGTACTGCGAATCCCATCATCCGTTGTCCATACTCCCCCAAACATATTGTTTTTGTGATTAATCACTATGCTTTAATTATGTTTAATTTGTAACAATGAAAATACATCCTGCATATTAGATATTTGTATTAGAATTTATAAGAGTAGCAAAATTATTTATGAAGTAGCAGCGAAAATATGGTTGGGGGTCACCACAACATGAGGAACCTTATTTAGGAGTCATGGCATTAGAAAGGTTGAGAACCACTGCATTAATACATATATCTTTCTGTTTAATTGCTATTAAAAATTAAAAAATAATAATGTATAGGGGCGCGCTGAGTAATTTTTTTTCTGGAAAGGGGGTGGTAGGCCAAAAAAGTTTGGGAACCACTGATCTAAAGTTTAGTGAATCCCTTCCCGAATTCTTGCTGGCTTGCGTTTCAGCATTCCTTCCTTCTAAAACCTTCAGGAGCGGGCCTAAATCATACTGTTTACTTTGGAGGGCATTATAAGTTTAGAATTCATGGGAAATGTTCAATGTACTGTAGTTTGACCCACTATCAAGGGAAAGCAATATGTCAGATTAGAAAGAAGTTGAAAGTTCGAATGACATCAGAATTTATTCCTGTTAAGCTTAATTTGACTAAGCCAATAATGCACCTTAAACTTCTTTTGAGCTCAAATTTCTTTAATGAAGGTGTTAATTACTAAGGGATTAACACGGCTTCCCAAGTGATAATGGATGTAGTCCATCAATAGAGGGTTAGGATAATATGGTGTTAAGGAACACAAGGATCTACGGAAGGATTACTTGCCAGGAATTGCTGTTAAAATAAATGTGGGGTATAAAGTCGCTATGTGTTTCTCCCGCAAATCACAGCAGGCTTGAATTACTGTGTTCTCTGTGCCAGGAGAACAAAATATTTCTATTTCTGGCATACCGACAGTTCAACAAGGCCAGACCAAATGCATCCAACAAATCCTATAGCTTAAGTGCCAAGATACTGTTGAGACTCTTACCCATCAATACACCTCTGACGATATGGCTAAAATTAAATTGAACAGTCACCTGTATACATTTGAACATTTTAAAAAAAATCATTTTTATTAAGTTGCTTTTAGAATTCATACAATAAAACATTAGATTGAAATAGAATGTAAAAGAAAGGGTACAAGAAAGGAATGGTTCAGAGGGGGTTGAGGGGCGGAAATGAAAAAAAAGTTTTAAAAAAGAGGGAAATTTTTTTTAAAGGAGAGGGAGAAAAGGAAAAAAAAAAAAGAAAAAACCCCCAAAAGGTTTAATAGAAGAAGGCACAGATTAGAATAGAAAGATAACCATATATCTCCCAGTCCATTCCTCAGGGATTCCTTTAATTCTTGATATTTCGCTTCATATTCTTATATCTTGTGTTCGCCAATCTTCCTGTAATATTTTCTATTATTATCTTATTTATCCTGTTTAAACAGTCTTTAATTCTTTTATGTAGTCTCTTACGGGTTGCCAATTCGTTATATTCTTCTGCTTCTGGTCATTTACCATAGTCTTAAGGTAATCCAAATCCATAAATTCTATTAGTTTAATAAACCATTCTTCCGTTGTTGGAGGTTCTTTGTTCTTCCATTTCTTTGCCAGCAATGTCCTAGCTGCCGCTGTCATGTAATGGTATAACTTGTCGTTACTTTCCTCTATTTCCCAGTCCATTAAATTTATAAGATAATATTTTGGTCTCAAATCAAATTTAATCTTCAGTATTTTTTTGTACATGTGCATGTATGTTTTTCCAAAAAAAGAAGATCTTTTTACAGTTCCACCAGCAGTGTAGGAAATAACCAATTTGTTCTCCGCATCTCCAACATTTATTGTTTAGATTTCTATAGTATTTGGCTAGTTTGTCGAGTGTAAGGTACCAGCGGTAAAACATCTTGTACCAATTTTCTGTTATCGTGGTGGATCCTGCATATTTAATCTTTCTTTTCCAGACTTCCTCCCATTCACTTAGCATGATTGTATGTCCTAGATCAGGGGTGCTCACACTTTTTCAGCATGGGAGCTACTGATTAAAAAACCAAGTCCCAAAGATCACCTGCCCAGAAATGTAAAACATATAACTATTTTCTTATTTATTTATTTATATTTATTATTCATTTTTTCTGTACCGCTCCTTCCAGCAGGCTCGGGGCAGTTTACATAAAATGAAGTTATAAAACATCAACATTTCAATTTAATAACAACAATATAAAACAGAGCATAAAATACATCCAACCACCCCATTTCTCCCACACTGCCTTATTACCACACATATTATCAGCCAGAAAGTAAGAAGAGAGGCTTTTGAACTGCAAGGCCATTTAATACGCAGCAAGGTAAACAAAGGGGCATGCAAAAATACATCCAACCACCCCATTTCTCCCACGCTGCCATATTACCACACATATTATCAGCCAGAAAGTAAGAAGAGAGGCTGTTGAACTGCAAGGCCATTTAATACGCAGCAAGGTAAACAAAGGGGCATGCAAAAATACATCCAACCACCCCATTTCTCCCACATTTCCATATTCCCAAACATATATTTCTCAAGGAACAAAGCAAGCAGGGAGACTTTGGAGCTAAAAGGCCATTTTTAAACATTAAAAATAAACAAAGAGACATGCCACAGAACAATCAAGCACCCACCCCAAAGTAAAAAGACCGACCTTTGAGATGCGGTAAGGAAATGACCCCAAAGTGTCCTTCTTCTTCTCCGTCGTTGCTCCTATTTCCACGCTGCCAGCATGCGTGCCGCCTCCAAGAGCTCATGAGAAGAGAGGCAGAATGGGCGCTTCTGCACATGCGCACGGGGCCAGCCATGCATTGCGTCATCCAGGCCTGCCCCCTTTGGTCTCCTACGACTCTGAGTGGCTGGAGAAGGACGGAGGGAGGAGGTGGAATCCAAAAGAGGGGGCCCATTCTGCCTCTTGGACTCTGGAGCTTTTGGAGGTGGCGCGCGAGCAGGGAGCGGGGAGGAGCAACGACGGAGGACTTCTTTGCAGCGTGCAGTTGCGCGTGAAGAGGACCAACAGCAAAAAAAACCTGGTCAGGGGCCTGAAGATCACCAGGATGAGGCCTGAAGATCACCCTGGTGATCCCGATCACCATTCTGAGCACCCTGTCCTAGATCTTCTGCCCATTTAATCATATTGTCCTTAATGAGCTCCGTTTCCGTGTCCCATTCCAAAAGTTTTCTATATAGGATCTTTATTTGCTTTTTATTAACTTTGATTATTATATCCCATATTGTATCTTGTAAATTGAAATCCTTTTTATTGTCAAGTTTGGACTATTCCTTTATCTGGAGATAGTAAAACCATGTCAAATGCTTATCTATTTCTCTTAATTTTTCTAATGATTTAAGTTTCCATACTTTTTCTTGTTTTTCTACCAAGGTCTTATATGTATGCCACTTAGTCCTTCCAATTTCCTTTTTATGTTGTGCTTCTACTGAGAACATCCAAAAGGGTGTTTTTTGGTAAAATTTGTTCTTGTATTTCTCCCATACTTTAAGTAATGCTGCCCTGATATAGTAGCTTGAAAAGTTCTTTTCTATTTTAGCTTTTTCATACCAAAGGTATGAGTGCCATCCCCTTAAACATTTTTGTGGAGTCCAAGATGAGGAAAATATACCAAACGTGGAGAAGATATATTAAGATAATAGTGATTGTGCTCATTATATTTATCTGTGTCCCATGCTTTCCCTGGTCTTGGACTAAGACAGCTTACAGAAGCGGACCATTAAAAAGAACAAGAAAAGCGGACCATTAAAAAGAACAAGAAGCGGACCATTAAAAAGAACAAGAAAAGTAAACAACCTTTGCTATGCTAAGGTTGATACCATAGTTATTTTATATTGCAGTAGTGGGAATCGAGTAAAAATCATATCTGTTAGGATTATACACAAGTGAGATTTGGGGGTCTTCACCAGAACATATGGGAGAAACAGTTCATAGCTTTTATCTTCATTTGTTCTTGTTCCCAAAAGTGGTGGTGAGTGACTCCAATGTGAAAGAGATACATCCTGTCATATCTTATTTTCGAAGTATTCTTTGAATCTGTATGAGGATATATGCTGGTAGCACATTTTTTTTCATCCTGTGATCCTGACTTCACAGATATTATACCTTTACAGATATAATCTTGGAAAGAAATAAGTCCACCCCCCACCCCTCCATGTTTATATATGTACTCTCCTTCGCAAAGAACTTTCTCTGCTTATCTCACCCTGAGTTTTAACATTTTACATTTGTGCATGCGGCCCGTCTTGTCATTTGTGATTTTAGATATCTATTTGCATGTTGTTCTTTTATTTATATGTATGTATTTTTATTGTGTTATAGTTGATGTTTGATTTTATTTTATTGTAATTTGTTGTTTGGGCTTGGCCTCATGTGAGCCGCCCTGAGTCCCCATCAGGGAGATGGTGGTGGGGTATAAAAAAAGATTATTATTATTATTATATTGGCAAGAAAGAAAAAAAAGAAAGAGATGAGGCAGGTTAGGATTTATGAAATACAATCCAAATATTAAATCCTTCTATTTGTGGGTGAATTCAGAGAAGCAGATTGTTCATACGAGTTGTTGTTGTTGCTAGTACACAGCAAACAAGATCACTATGCTGGCTTTTATATTTGATCAAAAGTCAGACACTTCCCAAGTGTCTAGGACTGTGTGATGTATCAACGAATAATAGGGTGGTGTTTTGCAGCTGACAGATGGTAATTTTGTCAATGGCAATTGTTTTTAAGTGCAGGCCAAGGTCTTTAGGCACTGCACCCAGTGTGCCAATCACCACTGGGACCACCTTTACTGGCTTGTGACAGAGTTTTTTCTGCTGCTACTACTGATGCTGATGCTGCTCCTCCCTACAAAGGAGACTCAGTTCACGTCCCTTATTATAGGGTTCTTACATTAGTAACTATTAGCTACTGCTAGTAGCTTTTGTTTTTCTTCGGTATTACTAAACTGGTCCTAGACTGAATAAATGTGAATATTTTAATAATAATATTTCATTATTAAAAAGTCTTGTTAATTTGAAATAAAGTAGACCCTTTGAACTAATGGAAACTCGGTGAATTAATAGTTTTGCAAGTGCTGTTCATTCAACGAGTTTCATCTAGTTGGCACTAACAATGGCATTGGAATTAGGGAAGACTATCTTACTATTGTGAAGTATGTGTTTCCAATCCTATCTTTACGACAGGAATATAATTCTTAAATTGGGTTTAAAAAAATAGTAATATAGTGGGGGGAAACTCACATCCCTTCTGACAATACAATCCTAAGTCCCTTTGCATACTGTACATGTAACATGTTCCATAGAAAAATATAACTCGGACAAGTTACTACAGTGTTTTAAGGGGAGTTTAGGTGTTTGTATTTTTAATAAGTTTTATTTCAATTTCACAGTTTTATAACATAAAGGAAAGGGAGGGGGGGAGAAAAAAGGGATGGGAGAAGTAGACAAATATGATATAGAGATTACAGAGTTTTGTTTGTAAATTAAATCTACACAGGAGTCTATTGTATAACAAGGGATGTGGAAGGTGAGAGTATTGTTCTACATATTCTCTAACATATAAAGACATTCTATCTACAATATCTTCTATTCCAAGAACAAATAGATTATTGTCATCTGGCGTTTCGCATTCATCTTCTGTCTTCTTATATTGTCCCATTTTTTCTTATCTTCTCCTCTAAGCCTTGCACAGTAAGTGTTCCTTCTTATTCTTTCATCAGTTTACTTATTCATACTCTTATTTTCCCCTAGTCTTGATAATATCCATTCATTTACATATCCCAGAGTTAATTTCTTTTGTTAATAGGTTAGTAATGCATATGTAGATACTTGGTATATTTGTCTACCATATATGCAAATTCTGTATATGTGTGTATACACGTGGGTGGGTCAAAAAGTTTTGCCTCTTGTGTCATTAAAAACATTACGGATGAACATACAACCGCAGAAGTTGCTTCAGATCATAGCCTGAACTAACCTCTACACAAAACTACCGTTCAACATAGTCACCAGATTCAATGACTTCAAAACCCTGAATTTTTTCAAAATGGTTTTGATGCCCGGATTAAATGACGGCGCAAATGTGTACAAATTGATGGTGACGGTGTTGAATGGTAGTTTTGTGTAGCAGATAGTTCAGGCTATGATCTGTTGCAACTTCTGCTGTTATATGTTCATTTATAATGTTTTTATGACACAGGAGGCAAAAGTTTTTGACCCAGCTCTGTATGTGTGCATGTGTGTGTATAATATCCACATCGTTGACATTATATACATTTCTATTATGATTTAAAAGTATTGACCCACGGTTATCTTCAGTCTTTTGAGTTTTAGAATACAGAATATATTCATATATTATTTTTGTTTCACAAATCCTTGTTTGTATTTGTTGATATTTAAGACTTTCTGTCCTGTTTGTAGATAAGTCTCAATGAACCACTGGGATTACTTTTTAGGAGATGTGTAAAACATTATGCTGTGTGAAGCTTTAGAAAAATAATAGAACGAATTTAAGCCCCGTTTTGATAAACTGGACAGAAACGTTTCTCAGATCCAAGTAGAAATCCAATTGTGTTGCTTAACACAAATTAATTCATTGAGCTGGTTTTGTAAATATTTGCAGGAGGGCTTTTCTTGACCTTCCAAGCAATTGTCATGGTTTATTTATTGGAACGCGCCTACTGCGTAGAGAAAGAAATGTGCTTGTCCGTGTGCTGTGTGAACACTGTGCCTCACTTTTGGAACATAGCAAATGACCTAAAAGCTGCACGATGCACTACGTCTATTCCACCAACGTTTACCTCTAACATTGTTTGTCACTTTGTCTCAAAGGACTTTGTGTACGGCTAACAGGCTACACAGGAACAACTTGGCCAGAACCCTTGCCCTTTGCAGACCGTATCTGCCAGACGGTTCCCTTTCAAGCTGAAAACTCAAAAAGACAGTTCTTTCGCCATTGCTTCGGCTTATTCTTTAATGATGGCAAGAAAGCGGACACTACAATTAAACAACATTTCTTTGGTGTCCGCATTCACAATTGCTACAGCATGTGAAGCATCTGTCTCCCTTAATCTTACGAGTATCTTTCTGTTCTAGGGGCTGTCTTTAAAAATGTATTCAAATCCTTATTAGTTTGTTCAGTAACTAAAAATTAATTGCATTTTTGAAAAAAGTTGTAACATCCAATTACTTTCTGGTGAGCCCATCAGAGCACAGTTGGAGCATGTCTTCCCCTACCTGCCCGTACGCACACATTGTAGGCAGTTCATTTTGAAGTCTTAAGAAATTAGCATTATTTTGGGTTTAATCCATGAACATAACAAGACCAGACACTTCTCAGAATATACCACAAGGCCCGAATTTAAAGAAAGCATTCTGCCCTTTGGGGCAATTTAGGTTGAGAAGGATTAATAAGTACCCAAATAACTTTTGACTTCTTCTGCACGAAACAATTCCCTATGGTTCAGCTGTCATAACCCCTGAGTTTACATATTTATATACACTTACAAATGTGTGAGAGATTATATCCCCATTATAGAGACAGCTAATATCTTCACTCAGGGATGTCAATTTGAAACAGATGTAGATGTCTTAAGAGAGAAGTTTTGGCATTGGCGAATTGCGTTTGGATTTAACGCTTCACTTTCCAACTTTTCTGCCGCCTATTGAACATGACATTTGTGCTAAAATAATTGTCTTAGTCTTATATTTCTAGATAAATGCCCCATTCAAAGTTCAGTTTAAGACTTTGCTAATGACGCTGTAAAATTTGCTGAAGTACAATTTTTATAACAAATGGTTAGACTATTCTCTCAACATCAGTGAATAACGTTCAGGCATATTTTGCATTAGGTAGTAAATTTTATTGATGAGCTCTTAGGCCATATAATGATACCAAACTAAACGACAAGGCCTGATATATTGATTTCACCCTATATAGCAAGTTAAATAAAACACTTATAACAATACAGTAAATAAATATGATAAAACTGAATATATACATTACATTTCCCTATCACCCTTGCAGTTTACCCCAATCAGCCCCACATATTTAGATATCGATTTGTATATTGTTATTTTATTTATTAATTATTTTAATTATTTATATATATGCATTTTCATTGTGTTTATTGTTGATGTTTTGATTTTTGTTTTATTGTAATTTGTTGTTTGGTCTTGGCCTCGTGAGCCGCCCCGAGTCCCATTGGGTATAAATAAATACAATAATAATAATAATTATTATTATATGTAGTTCTCAAACATATTGTTTTGCATTAACTACAGTTAGTCAGAATTATAAGTTAATCTGTAGTTGAGGAGAAACTTTGCAACTGAGAGACTAAAAGAGAGAGGGAAAGAGAATTTAATTTTTTGCATCTGAAAAATGGGCTGAAAGTACAATGCATGACATCTAAGAAGCAAATCTCATTGGGCTCAGTGGGGCTTACTCCCAGGAAATGGGATAGGATTTCAACCTTAAATAGAAGTCATCGTCTCTTTGCCTTCCCCATACTCCCCTGGGTTGTTCATAATTTTTAGAACAATAAGCAGTCAAGTTCATTTCAGATTTACTATTGGCAGAGGTTTTCGTTTTTTCCTGTCAAATTCAAACCACCAACCTTCCAATCAGCACGTTCTCCAACTTAGCTATTTAACCCGCTGCGCCACCAAGGGTTTATGGGATCACCATAAATTGATAGGAAGCTTGAAAGCACATGCACAAGAATAGGCTGCATGGGGCTTGTTCCAAGGAAATGAAAATAAGTGTGCATTTACGGTATTTTAATTAGTTTTCATAATACGGACATAGTATTGTCCTCAGAGTATAAAATCCTTCATGCACAGAAGACCAAATGATGCAGGAAATATCCTTAGTTTCGATCGTCTTTCCATTGACTATGTTTTTTTGGTGTTTTTAAGTTGTGCGGTGTTTGCCTTGAGAGCCAGCATGATGTAATGGTTTCAGCATTGGTCTACAACTTTGGAGACCAGGATTTGAGTCTTATTTGGATCATGGAAACCCATTGGGTGTCCTTGAAGGAGTCACACACTCTCAGCCTCAGAGGAAGGCAAAACTGAACCTCTCTAAACAAATCCTGCTAAGAAATCCCCTGATACCAGGTTACTGTGAGTTTTCCATGCTGTATGGCCATGTTCCAGAAGCATTCTCTCCTGACGTTTCAGCCACATCTATGCAAGGCATCATCAGAGGTTGTGAGGTCTGTTGGAAGCTAGGCAAGTAGGGCTTATATTTCTGTGGAATGTCCAGGGTAGGAAAAAGAACTCTTATTTGTTTGAGGGAAGTGTGAATGTTGCAATTGGCCACTTTGATTAACATTGGATGGCCTTGCAGCTTCAAAGCTTGGCTGCTTCCTGCCTAGGAAACCCTTTCTTGGGAATTGTTAGCTGGCCCTGATTGATTCTTGTCTGTTATTCCCCTATTTTTAAGTGTTGCTTTATTTACTGTCCTGATTCCAGAGTTTTTTTAATACTGGTTAGCCAGATTTTGTTCATTTTCATGGTTTCCTCCTTTCTGTTGAAATTGTCCACAAGCTTGTGGATTTCAATGGCTTCTCTGTGTAGTCCAGTGGGTCTTAACCTGTGGGCCGCAGACCACCAGTAGGCAGCAAGGATGAAAATCTAGTCCTCAAGCCCCCTTCCTCTTTATATTATTTTATTTTATTTCCACTCCTTTTGCACCGCCTGCCAATCCTTCTCTGTCGCTGACCATGGTATATGTTCTGTATCAGAAACTAGAGCTGATGTGGTCCATCCAATGCAATTTCTGAATCGGCACCCCAAACCGAATCTAAAGTTGAGCAAAAACTGATCTTTATCCCTTTTGTTACTAATCTTGGAGAGTAGTCCCTGTTCAAAATGGCCCTGGTCAAGTAATCCCTGGTCAAAAAAAAGTTGGGAACCACTGGTGGAGTCTGACATGGTCGTTGTTAGAGTGGTCCAGCATTTCTGTGTTCTCAAATAATACTCTGTCCAGGTTGGATCATCAAGTGCTCTGCTGTGGCTGACTTCTCTGGCTGAATTAGTCTGCAGTGCCTTTCCTGTTCCTTGATTCGTGTTTAGGCAATGCTGCGTATGGTGGTCCCTATATCTACTTATCCACAGCTGATACCCTCTGATAGTTTTGCCTTAGAATCACGATAAATCAGAAATGACTTGAAGGTGCACAATCGTGTTTGAGATATAGCTAAACTCATGCTTGGTTCTCTGTTGCATTCTGTCAGCACTATCCTAAAATATTTTTTAAAAAATTGGAAATAAAGATGATGTTAATCACAGTGAATTCACTGTGGCAAGAATTATAATAGCAAGGAATTGGAAAAATAATAACTAATCTTACACTGGAAGCTTGGTATAGGGAGGTATGGAACGTAGCCTTAAATGATAAACTAACAAGGGAAATGAAGGTATTCAGGGGGGAAACTAATAGATCAGATTTTGAGGCATACTGGTCGGTCTTTATTAAATACACTTTAGAGAGTGAAAATGGAACGCAATATAACCCTGTTGGTCAAGAATTTTGGATATGACATTCGATTAACGGTTGATTTATAAATATATGGCGAAGGAAGGCCTTGGTGGTGGGCTATGTGTATGTAAAATGTTCACTGTTTTGTGTTTTGTCTACATTGTAAGTTGTTATTGGGGTAAGTTGGGGTTTTATGCTATTGTGATGTGGGCATCGAATTGTGCCGTACTGTAAGCTGCTCTGAGCCCCCCCTCGGGGGTTGAGAAGAGCGGGGTAAAATCCTGAAATAAATAAATAAATAAATTATTGTATGTAAATAAAATCATATATATATATATATATATATATATATATATATATTTTGAGAAGGACCTGTATGTATGTATGTGTGTTTGTGTGTGTGTATGTATGTATGTCCTTCTCAATATATATTAGCATATAGTGCTAAAGTTCATTGTTTTCCATAATGTAATGATACAAATTAAACTTTCATATATTGCACACCAACTGAAATATTTCAGGTCTTTGTTTGTTTTGTACTGATGATTTTGGCATACAGCTCCTGAAAACCCAAAAATACTGTCTCAAAAAATTAGCATATTTGGTCGGATGGAATATGCTAATTTTTTTTGAGATATGTATGCCAAAATCATCAGTATTAAAACAAAAAAAAAAGACCTGAAATATTTCAGTTGGTGTGCAATGAATTGAAAATATATGGAAGTTTAATTTTTATCATTACATTATGGAAAATAATGAACATTAGCACTATATGCTATTTTTTTGAGAAGGACCTATATATATATATATATATATATATATATATATATAATGTTAATCAAAATGGAGATTCTCTCCATAATCGCTGTGAAAAATGCAACCTCTTACATGCAAAGACATCACGGAACGTAGTTGACAATGCCATAGATTTAGCAGAGGTAACTTCAGTGGGAAACTGTTGCCCGGCCTTTTTGTTTTTTTAATTAAAAAGGTCACAATCCATTATATCTGAATTTCAAAGAAATTAGCAATTAGCTGTAATCTGCAGTTCCCAGCAGGAGGCTTTCATACTATTAAAAAGAGATTGTTTCCAACTCTGATCAAAGCCAAAATAAAACTAACAAGATTATAAAATAATTTGTGTGTAGTACACAACACGCTATGCATGCTGTGTAAGTGATAGGGATTAGGGCTCTATTTGGTTTGGTTTTGAAGTGTCTTTGGGATTGTAAAAAATCTTTTATTTTTAGGGCAATGTTTCAGGAGGATTTGGAAGAGTGACAATTTATCTGTTCATTAAGTCAAGCCACTCTTGGGTTTTGTTAAAAAAAAAAAAAGGTTGAGGATGTGAATGGCTTTGAATATTTTAACGAAAATAATAAAAATGCAGTCTACGGTAACCTAAAGTTTTTGACATAAGTATTCATGTCATTGAAGTTGGAGTAAGCCGAATTGATGGGTTCTTTCAGCTATCTAGGGTATGTGCCGGGTTTGGTACTAAAAAAAAGTTCTAATTTGCACTTTCCAATGAATTTAAACTTTCTAGATTTGTACCTACTTAAAAAGAATGTTTGTGACCTCTTGACCCTTTTGTTATCCCTAATTCAGAAAGGCCTTTATTCTAGAAAGCTTAGGTATTAGAAAGAGAGAGGGGGAGAAAAAAAGAGAAAGAGAGAATGAAAGAAAGAGAGAAAGAAAAGGAAAAGGGGGGGGGGGGTACAAACTTTAATGGCATAACAGTCCTTTCTGATCACCCTGTGTAAGATGTTTATGCAAAATGTCAATAGAAGCAATTGGCCTAACAGTGTGACAACTTATTTTGCTTGGAAATGGGCTAATCTCCTGTTTGGGTTATCCAGAGGTCAGGTGGGGATTTCTTTTGGCACTCCCCATAGTGCCAGGGCTAAACTTTTCAGTCTTTGTTGGGCTGGGGCCAACATCTTCTCAGACCCAATGGATCCCACTTACCTACCAAAGGGAGAACAAAGCGTTTATCTTTGAAATACCTTTATTGAAGGTAAAAGCCCATTTGTTCAATGGAGCTAGGATATCCCCCCCCCCCCCCAACAAGCTAAATTGGAGTCAGTGTGAGTTAGTAGTATTTGTGTATGGGACTGGATTGTGTCCTTCAGCGACCTAGATTATGACTATAAAAATGTCGCTGCTGTAACATGGACCGTCGTATAATTTCATGGTTGTGAACTATTTGAATCCACCTATTTTTTGGAAAAGGTAGCTGGAATTTCCCGCTGTAAGAAACTAAGGAAGTCAGTATGAGTTAATATGTATGTGTACAGGACTGGATTTTCTTCAGTGACCTAGATCAGTGTTTTTCAACCTTTTTTGAGCTGCGGCACATTTTTTACATTTGCAAAATCCTGGGGCACACCACCAACCAAAATGACACAAAATGACACTCTAACACAGTAATACATATAGTTAATATGTTTTTTAATGTATTTATACACGCAGTGTGAAACCTGGGCCTGTTTCGATGGACACAACATATATATGACTTCCTCTCACATATTTATACATGGCTATCATGTCTTCTCTCAGCCTTCTCTTCTTCAGGCTAAACATGCCCAGCTTTTCAAGCTGCTCCTCATAGAGTTTGTTCTCCAGATCTTTGTGAAATTTCACCCTGAGTGAAACTTGCTTCCAGTTAACTATGGATGTCATTAAGCTGTTATAAACAGTTCCGGGGGGCAACTCTTGAAAAATCCAGTAAAATAGTAAAAACCCAACAACAACAATTTCCAAGCAGAGAGGCTCAATTTGTTTCTTGAAACCTGTGAGGGGCTGCTAGGAGGGGAGAGTGCCAATTTCCCACGGCACACCTGATGATCGCTCACGGCACACTGGTTGGGAAACACTGACCTAGATTATGAATATAAAAAATGTGGCTGTAATTAATAAAATTGGATTGTCGTGTAGTTTCATTTGCATGGTTGTGAACTATCTTGTTTCAGATTTTTCCTGTAACAAACTTAAGGTGGAGTCAGCGTGAGTCGTAATATCTGTGTACGGGCCCGGAGTGGTAGCGGATTGTATACCCCTTGCTTTGTTTCTGCAGCAGGATTGCTTTGCTTCCACGGCAGTTCTGCCAATATTATCATGCACAGTCCGTTATGATTATACGCCTGGCCCCATTCCTTTCTGAAGTTCATGTGGAAACCCAGATTCAAATGTTGTCCTTCAGTGCTTGCCACGGTTGCCCTGTCACAGCGGGCTGGAGCTCAATAAGTGCTCAGGGAAGCATAGCCGGCCACGAAATAGGCCTTGGCAGGTTGCATGCTGTGAACTCCTGCCTCAGTGAATCAGCTTCTGTGTGTTTTTATAACAGCCTTCTTCCCGCTGCCGCAAACCCCCCTCCCCTCCTTTCGTTATGCCCCTGGGCTGTGGAAAGGCAGCAGTTACCTGTGGAAACACACTAAGCAGCAAGTGTCCTGACATGTTGATCCGGCAAATTGTATTTGACAAAAAAAGGTAATTACACACACCGAGTCAGATCTAGAAATCTCTGGTTGATTACAGGTTCATAACATAACAATTCCACACATGGCACAGTTTGTGTAAAGAATCATAATAACTATTATTTCCCCCTCTGCTAAATTAAATATCTTTTTCTGGGTTTGGGCTTTAATTCCTGAAAAAAAAGGGTAGGTTTTGTACATGTTTCAGTCTGGTTAGCTCCAATTAGTGAGTGGATATCGTTCGAGCTGCATCCAATGCTTTCTTACTCTCTTAATTGTTTTAGAATTGAATTGTTGGCAAGCCCAAAACATGTGATTTTCTACCTTGATTTTTCTTTCCCCGCTGATTTGCCTTTCTTAGAGAACATCCACACCGGAACCTGCTTTTTTATTTATTTTGTGTCAAAAGCATTGCATAAATAAACAAGTATAAAGCTGATAAAATACGAGGGTGGGTCAATAAGTCCGTGACTTTTTGAATGTCCCGCCTCTTAACTGAGAGGGCAACACTGCTCCTGTCAACAGGCACCTGTCAGTTGACTCCTGTCAAAATTTGAACAGGCTGCGTCATTTAGTTTGTGTTTGACAGCCATTGATAGCAGACTATCGCATGATTTGAGAAGAAAATGGAAAAAAGTGAATTTTGTGTGCTCATTAAGCATTATTTTTTTGCGGGAAAAACCCATCACTCAAACCAAGGCTAAGCTTGATAAATACTATGGGGACTCTGCACCATCAATTTCAATGGTAAAAAAGTGGTTTACTGAATTCCGTCGTGGCCGTACAAGCACGGAAGATGCCGAACGTTCTGGACGCCCAGTTGAGGTCTCTACACCTGAAACAATTGAAAAAATTCACGATATGGTGTTGGCCGATCAGAGATTGAAAGTGCGAGAGATTGTGGAAGCCATAGGCATCTCACGTGGCTCGGTGGTTTCAATTTTAAATGATCACTTGGGTATGAGAAAGCTTTCCGCAAGATGAGACCAGGACAATGCAAAGGTGCACACAGTGCAAGGGTGCACACATGTGCAGTTTCCATGGCAACAATCCATGAATTGGGATATGAATTGCTCCCTCATCTGCCCTATTCTCCAGATTTAGCCCCGAGTGACTATTTCTTGTTTCCAAACCTGAAGAAATGGCTCAGCGGAAAGAGATTTGACTCCAACGATGAAATCATCTCACAAACAAATACCTATTTTGATGACCTTGACAAATCTTATTTTTGGAAGGGATAAAAAAATTGGAGAAATGTTGGACAAAGTGTATAGAGCTCAAAGGAGACTGCGTTGAAAAATAAAATGATTCTTTATCCAAAAACCTGTGTTTCATTCAAAAAGTCACGGACTTATTGGCCCGCCCTCGTAGAGGGAATACAAGTGGCTAAATAATTTTAGACCAATAACTGGCCACAGCAACTGCATTGCCTGTAGCTTGAAACAGTTCTTCTTCCTCTGTGCATGAGGCAGGGCATTATGGGCAAGCATACAGGTGATGAGTTGTTTGTTTTGCCCCAGAGTTGCACACAAGGTGTGGAGGATTATTCTAGGTCGGGGTGCTCACCTTTTCAACATGCGAGCTACTTATAAAACAACCAGGTCAAAATGATCTACCTACCCAATACAAAAATGCAAAACATATAACTATTTTCAAATTTATTAAGGATTCTTTTTATGTATGGCCATTCAGCCATAATAATAATAATAATAATAATAATAATAATAATAATAACCATCTCTAGTCCAAGGACCGTCTGCCTTCATGCAGCAAAATCACAATCGAAGCACCTCAGACAGATGGCCACCCAGCCTCTGTTTAAAAGCCTCCAAAGAAGGAGCCTCCACCACACTCTGAGGCAGAGAGTTCCACTGCTGAACAGTTCTCACAGTTAATAAGTTTTTCCTCATGTTCAGGGGGAATCTCCTTTCTTGTAGTTTGAAGCAATTGATTTTGTCATTTGGGAGTTGTAGTTGCTGGGATTTTTAGTTAACCCACAATCAAAGAGCATCCTGAACTCCACCAATGATGGAATTTAGCCAAACTTGGCACACTGAGACCAACAGAAAGTACTGAAAGGGTTTGCTGGGCAATTGACCTTGAGTTTGGGAGTTTTAGTTCTCCTACATCCAGAGAGCACTGTGGATTCAAATAATGATGGATCTGAACCAAACTTGGCACGAATCCTCAATATGCCCAAATGTGAACACTGGGGAAATTTGGGGAAAATAGACAGAGACATTTGGGAGTTGGAGTTGCTGGGATGTATAGTTCACTTACTTTGCGGAGCAGAGTCACGCCATGCCAGCTGGCAGCGAGGAGGGTGACCAGGAAGCGCTCCAGGGCCTCCTCGCCCAGGCAGGGCCTTCGCAGCCTGTCTTCCCTGCCTGGAATGAGGCAAAGCCGCTTGCCGCTCAGGCCCAATCCCCTCGCCTGCAAGCAATGGAAGCAGGCGAGGGGAGAAGTAGGAGGGCAGAGGGAAGGAGGGGGCGCAGTGAGAGAAGGAGCGCCAGCCAGCCACACTCCTCTCGTTCCTGCCAAAAGGTCGGGAAAATGGGCGCGTGTGACGTCACGGCGGCGGCGTGATGTCACGCGCACAATTTTTCCTACTCTTTTGGCGGAAACAAGAGGGGCGTGGCTGGCTGGCACTCCTTCTCTCACCCCCTCCTCTCTCTGCGCTCTGTCCTCCTTCTCCTCCCTGCTTCCTCCCTCCTCCAGGCTACGCTGCTCGGTCTGGCTGCGATCGACCAGTTCCGCCACCACAATCGACTGGTCGATCGCGATCGACCTAATGAGCACACCTATTCTAGGTAGTTCCATTTACCCAAGTTGTCTTTTAATCTGCCCACGCCACTTCTGAATCTGTTCAGGAACACCCAAGTTGCCCATTCTTGGTTTGCCCCTGGAGGTAGATCCTCGTGGGGGCATCCAGGGCCTGATCCAGGGATACTTTTTGCTGTTGCTGGTGGAACATTAAGAGGAGTGGTGGTTCTCATTAAACTTTTCATTGATTTGAGTCTACTAGGACGAGGGTGATAGCTATGGAGTGGATGGCTTTCACAGTATTCAACCTTATTTTCCTCACAGTTGGCAGCAACTTCCTGTCGCATATTTGGGGGGGGGTAGATTTGAGATATCCTGTGATTATTCCACATGCTTTGTTCAGTGCTATATTCACCTGCTTTACATGCTTGGAATCTGCTTAGAGGGCTTTTTTTCTAATGTAAATTTTATATATACAGTCGGTCCTTCACATTCATTGAGGTTGGGGGCATGTGACATCTTCCCACAAAAGTGAAAAACTTGAATTTTAAAAAATGCTGGGTTTTCTTTATACCTAAGAGAACATCTCTCTAGGAATACCTAGGTTCTCAAACATGACTCCATTATAAACTTCTGTTGGATGCTGATCATTAAATTGCACCAGAGGACCTTGGACACTTCTACAATGCCATATAAAATCCAAATTATCAGCTTTGACTTGGATTATATTGCAGTGTAGACTCATATAATCCAGTTCAAAGCAGATAATGTGAGTTATCTACTTAGATAATCTGGATGATATGGTGTGACGAATGGCCTGTGTTTTAGGTTAGTGGAAAAGCCCAAGGTAGAGAAACCCTTTTTAAGGGATGGCTGGTGTTATGGTCTGTTGGAAAAACTGCCATGTTAAGGTTAAGTTTTCCCTAGATAGAGCTGAGGATAAGCCAGGATAAGGGAAATGGAACCTTGGAGAGCCAGTGGGCTGAGTTTAGGCCAGGCAGAGAGGAGAACGTCAGTTAAGATTCAAAATCTGACAGTTGGGAGCAGTTGGAGAGGCTCGGAACTCTCAGGGAGAGCTGAGAGGGAGCTCAGGGGTTCGGTGTTAGACTCTGACAGGAGAGGTCAGAGTGGGAATTAGCTCCTGGAGGGAGTTAGCAGCATTTTGCTGATTTTAAGGACTCTGTGAGGTATCAGAGTCAGGGAGTTATTAGGTAGCGGGTAATTCCTCATCAGAATTATCTAGGGCTACAGTGTAATGGTAACATTGTTCTTAAGTTTGTGCCAAGAAGCAACCACACACTCCGTTCACAAGTTTTTGTAACCATACGCTCGTTCACTGTTTAAGTAACCACTAAGCAAAGTGCCTGTGTTCTCACAAGGTGTTGTTGTTAAATAAACCTCAGTTCTGTTTTCACCCTTCAACCTTGCCTCCCGGTGCCTTCTATCTTTCCCTGGTTTTTATGGTGGCAGCGTAGTGGAATAAAGCAGCTCCCTGGACACCCTGCCCGGCTTATTGTGCCCTGCCACACAGTTTTACAAGACCTAAAGTGTGAGGTGTGTGTGTCGATTTTTTTTACATATGGCATGTGTAGAAAGGGCCATACAGATTCCCAGGGGTGGAAAGATTTGGGGGGGGGGTGGACAATGGAAAATCAGAATAGTTATTTATATAATTAGATTCAATTTCAAATTATAACAAAGGATATGCCAGAGGATAAAATAGAAGAAATAAAGTATAATTGAATGACATATATGGAATGGATTAAAAAAGGTGAAGCCAATACAATTATCATATAGAAAGTAAGAAAACTGTGTGAGTTAAAGATAACAGTATAGAGAAAATATGAGGTCAGAGGGATTGGTGATAAGTGGGAAACTTGGGTGAATTTTTATTATGAAACATTAGTTAAAAGTTCATTTTTAAAAGGATGTATATAAGAAGAAGTATGCAAATAGTATAAGAAGACATATGTAAATAGTAGGGGCCGTGGTGGTGCAGTGGGTTAAACTGCTAAACTGCAGAACTTGCTGACTAGAAGGTCAGCGGTTCGAATCCACATGACGGGGTGAGCTCCCATTGTTAGCCCCAGTTTCTGCCAACCTAGCAGTTCAAAAACATGCAAATGTGGGTAAATCAATAGGTACTGCTTTGGCAGGAAGGTAATGGCACTCCATGCAATCATGCTGGCCACATGACGAGGAGGCATCTGTGGACAACGCTGGCTCTTCGGCATAGAAATGGAGATAAGCACCACCCCCCAGAGTCGGATTCGACTAGATTTAATTTCAGGGGGAAACCTTTGCCTTTATGTAAATAGTCCGTCAAATGTGGAGTGTACCACACAGCACATGTACATGCTATCAAGGTTAGAATCCATTGTTATTTTGCAGAATTGTACAAAATTGTACAACTTTGTATAAAATAGATTCCTGGAGAATACATTTTAATCAAATACATGCCAATGTAGAGAGTCTTGCTCTGCAGTGGTTCCAGTCCTTCCTGGAGGGTCGGTCTCAGAAGGTGTTACTGAGTGACACCTGTTCGACTCCACAACCGCTGTCTTATGGAGTCCCTCAGGGTTCAGGGATCCCCGATGTTTTTTAACATCTATATCAAGACTGTCCAACTTCTACCGGCCCAGGGGCCTGAATTCCGGTCACTGATGACCTGGGGGGCTAAGGGTCTGCCCCTGCCCCTGGCTCCGCCCCCTCCCCACCCCCACCCCTCCCCCTTATTTTTATTTAATATTAAATATATTTAATTCCATCCTCCCCTCTCCCCTTATTTTTATTTAACATTAAATATATTTAATTCCATCCGCCCCTCTCCCATTTATTTTTATTTAATATTAAATATATTTAATTCCATCCTCCCCTCTCCCCTTATTTTTATTTAATATTAAATATATTTAATTCCATCCTCCCCTCTCCCCATATTTTTTATTTAATATTAAATATATTTAATTCCATCCTCCCCTCTCCCCTTATTTTTATTTAATATTAAATATATTTAATTCCATCCTCCCCTCTCCCCTTATTTTTATTTAATATTAAATATATTTAATTCCATCCTCCCCTCTCCCCTTATTTTTATTTAACATTAAATATATTTAATTCCATCCTCCCCTCTCCCCTTATTTTTATTTAATATTAAATATATTTAATTCCATCCTCCCCTCTCCCCCTTATTTTTATTTAATATTAAATATATTTAATTCCATCCTCCCCTCTCCCCTTATTTTTATTTAATATTAAATATATTTAATTCCATCCTCCCCTCCCCCCTTATTTTTATTTAATATTAAATATATTTAATTCCATCCTCCCCTCTCCCCTTATTTTTATTTAATATTAAATATATTTAATTCCATCCTCCCCTCTCCCCTTATTTTTATTTAATATTAAATATATTTAATTCCATCCTCCCCTCTCCCCTTATTTTTATTTAATATTAAATATATTTAATTCCATCCTCCCCTCCCCGCTTATTTTTATTTAATATTAAATATATTTAATTCCATCCTCCCCTCTCCCCTTATTTTAATGTATCCCATCTCCCCTTATTTCATCTTTAAATATATTTAATTTTATATTTAATACATGAGGGGAGATGGGGGGAGGGAATGAGGAGCCCCCTGCTTCGGCTTACCTTTTCCAAACGCGCAGTATCCAGGAGTACCCAGACGACGAGAGAGGCAACGACCGACTGAATCGAAGAAGGTCCTAATTGCGTCTGTGGGCCTCAGCGATCCAGTAGTAGAGTAGCCGAAGAGTATCGCGAGAATACGCAATCCACACGGGATTTCGCTGTCAACGCCGGCGTGATCTCGCATTGACAGCGAAATCTCGTGTGGATTGCATATTCTCGCAATACTTGCTCCAAACCCGGAAGTAGGCATTTTTAAAAAAAAAATTCTTTATTTTATTTTTCAATTTTTATTTTTTTTATTAAAAAGCTTAGGGGGCATAGGGAAGAGGCTCCGGAGGGGCCGTGTTATCTATATGCAGATTATGTCCAAACCTCGGGCCGCCAGTTGGACAGCCCTGATCTATATGAAGCCACTGGGGGAGATCATCCGGAGTTTCGGAGTACGGTGTTATCTATATGCAGATTACGTCCAAACCTGTCTCTCCTTCCCACCTGTTACTAAGGAGGCTGTTCAAACCTTGAACAGGTGCTTGGCTGCTGTGTCACATCCTGAATAGATCACTGCAATGCACTCTACATGGGGCTGCCTTTGAAGACGGTTTGGAAACTTCAGCTAGTCCAATGGGTGGCAGTCAGATTACTAACCAGGGTGACATACAGGGAGCATACCACCCCACTGCTATGCCAGCTCCACTGGCTGCCGGTCCATCTCCAAGTCTAATTCAAAGTACTGATTTTGACCTATAAAGCTCTATACGGTTCTGGCCCAGCTTACTTGTCTGAACGTAACCACCCCTACGTCTCACCTCGTAATCTAAGATCATCCGGGGAGGCCCTGCTCTCGCTCCCGTCAACAGACAAATGCGTCTGGCGGGGATGAGAGACAGGGCCTTCTCAGCTGTGGCCCCCCACCTATGGAACACACTCCCAAATGAGGTACTCGCCTATGGAACACACTCCCTCCTGGCTTTTAGAAAAAAAATTAAAGTCATGGTTCTGGGACCAGGCCTTTGGACAGTAGATGTATGTAGCATTTTAGACGGACATTGACTGGAACGGCGATTCGACTGACGAGACTGTTTTATTGTTTTAATGCTTGTTGATGTATTGTTTTAATTATGATTTATGTTTAATTGTGGTTTTACTATTGTAATTGTTTGTATTGGCATCGTATCGGTGCCCAATGTAAGGCATTGAATTTTGCCATTATCTATGTGTAAACCGCTTTGAGTCCCCCCAGGGGTGAGAAAGGCGGTATATAAATAATGTAAATAATAAATAATAGAGAGTCAACTCTGTGTACAATATGACAGTATATCTATATACAGATATACACACTTACATACAAATATACATGAAATAAAAGGAGGATTTTAGATTACTCTTGGCTTTTCTACACATCAATATTTCAGTGTTCCTGAAAGAACAAAGGCAACAAGACTCTGTTGTATCCCAACCAGTGTGCCGCGGCACACTAGTGTGCCGTGAGCGATTATCAGGTGTGCCATGGGAAATTAGCACTCTTCCCCTTCCTAGCAGCTCTTTCTCCCTCTTTCAGCATTGGGAGGAGGGACGCAGTGAAAGAGGCCACACAGATCTATGAAACGTATAGATTCTATACGTTTCAAAGATCTGTGTGGCCTCTTTCGCTGCCTCCCTCCTCCCTCCGCAAAAGCAGAGCACTGGGCGGAAGTGATTGAGTCGGCGTTTTCGCGTTGGCTTGGATTTCTCGCGAGAACGAAGCCGGAAGCTCCACGACGGTGAATTGGGCAGTGAGCGAACCTGGGAGCATCGGGTGGCTGAAGCATTCACAGGTTTCCAAGAAACAAATTGAGTCTCTCCGCTTGGAAATGTTTTTGGTTGTGTTTTTTTTTTACTATTTTACTGGATTTTTCGAGAGTTGCCTCCCCCCAAGGAACAGTTTATAATAGCTTCATGACATCCATAGTTAACTGGAAGCAAGTTTCACTCAGGGTGAAATTTCACAAGGGTCTGGAGAACAAGCCCTATGAGGAGCGGCTTGAAGAGCTGGGCATGTTTAACCTGGAGAGGAGAAGGCTGAGAGAAGACATGATAGCCATGTATAAGTATGTGAGAGGAAGTCATATCTATGTTGTGTTCATCAAAACAGGCCAGGTTTCACACTGAGTGTATAAATACATTTAAAAACATATTAACTATATGTATTACTGTGTTAGAGTGTCATTTTGTGTCGTTTGGGTTGGTGGTGTGCCCCAGGATTTCGTAAATGTAAAAAGTGTGCCGCGGTTCAAAAAAGGTTGGGAAGCACTGCTCTAGTACAGGGGTGCTCACACTTTTTCAGCATGGGAGCTACTGATTAAAAAACCAAGTCCCAAAGATCACCTGCCCAGAAATGTAAAACGTATAACTATTTTCTTATTTATTTATTTATGTTTATTATTCATTTTTATGTACCGCAGTTTACATAAAATGAAGTTATAAAACATCAACATTTCAATTTAATAACAACAATATAAAACAGAGCATAAAAATACATCCAACCACCCCATTTCTCCCACACTGCCATATCACCACACATAATATCAGCCAGAAAGTAAGAAGAGAGGCTTTTGAACTGCAAGGCCATTTGATACTCAGCAAGGTAAACAAAGGGGCATGCATAAATACATCCAACCACCCCATTTCTCCCACACTGCCATATTACCACACATAATATCAGCCAGAAAGTAAGAAGAGAGGCTTTTGAACTGCAAGGCCATTTAATACTCAGCAAGGTAAACAAAGGGGCATACAAAAATACATCCAACCACCCCATTTCTCCCACATTTCCATATTCCCCAACATATATTTCTCAAGGAACAAAGCAAGCAGAGAGGCTTTGGAGCTAAAAGGTTATTTTTAAACATTAAAAATAAACAAAGAGACATGCCACAGAACAATCAAGCACCCACCCCAAAGTAAAAAGACCAACCTTTGAGATGCGGTAAGGAAATGACCCCAAAGCGTCCCTCTTCTTCTCCTCCGTCGTTGCTCCTATTTCCACGCCGCCAGCATGCGTGCCATCTCCAAGAGCTCACGAGAAGTCCGAGAGGCAGAATGGGTGCTTCTGCGCATGCACGCGGGGCCAGCCATGCATCGCGTCATCCAGGCCCGCCCCCTTTGGTCTCCTATGACTCTGAGTGGCTGGAGAAGGAGGGGGAGGAGGAATCCAAAAGAGGGGGCCCATTCTGCCTCTTGGATTCTGCAGCTTTTGGAGGCGTCGCGCGAGCAGGGAGCGGGGAGGAGCAACGACGGAGGACTTCTTTGCAGCGTGCAGGGGCGCGTGAAGAGGACCAACAGCAAAAAACCTGGTCAGGGGCCTGAAGATCACCAGGATGAGGCCTGAAGATCACCCTGGTGATCCCGATCACCATTCTGAGCACCCCTGCTCTAGTATATACACTATGCTGTGTTGGTATGAAATGCACAAAAACGTTTTAACTTTATGTGTTATAATTAACATTAAATAAAAGATCACATGTGTATGAATAACAGTTAATTATTGATCCCATCTCAGCAACAATGGTAGCTAATAAACTGTTTAAATCAGATGTTGGTCTCACAACTTCTCATATTGAGCCTAAAGGAATCTAGTGTCAGGAAGGAAAAATCCTAAACCACAAAGGTTATTCAAAACAGGCAACAAATGTCTTTTTCATCTGGTGGCCAATTTGCTGAGTGGCGTATTTGGAGATGTGAATAAGGTTCAGATACCGAGGAGGCGTAACTTGGGGTCAGCTACAGGAATTCCTCACACAAATGTCTTCCCACATATTCCTTTGTTCTTTTGATACTGCAGTGACTGAAGGGTTCAGACCTAACTCTTTGAGGCTTCAAATAGCAAGGAGTTAATTCAATACTGGGTGATGATACAACAGATGGATTCCAAAGCATTCACATGTTAGAAATGTGCTAAGTTTTTTTTTAACTTTAGAAAGATTATTATTCAAGATCTTTGTCTGGATGTGTTTCACCATCTCTAAGTCTTGCACAGAACTCCTTAAAGTACAGTTCAAAATTACTTTTTTTTTTTGCTTTGGTATCTAGTTGCTGATTTGGGGCACTTTATTAAAAAATATTATTTTATTTATTTATCGCATTTTTATTATCCTGTTTTTCTCAACCCCCGAAGGGGGACTCAGGACGGCTTACATCGAGCCCCATTTATTTATTTATTTATTTATTTACGGCATTTTACCCCGCTCTTCTCAACCCCCGAGGGGGGACTCAGAGCGGCTTCCAAAAGGCACAATTTGATGCCTACATCACAATCGCAGTATAAAAACACAATATAAAACCCTCCAGCATTCGACACTAAAATACATTAAAATACAATTATATTCACACATCCTATGCATTCACCTATGTTAAAAACAGTGTTCCGTCCATAAAAGCATTGAGCCCTATTCACCAACTTTCCATTAAACTACTAAAGTGCTGTCCTGTGCTACTATGCGAACGCCTGGTCCCACATCCAGGCTTTCACTTTTTTCCTAAATGTCAGGAGGGATGGAATTGATCGTATGTCGCTAGGGAGCCCATTCCACAGACGGGGAGCCACCACCGAGAAGGCCCTCTCCCTCGTCCCCACCAGCCGCACCTGGGAAGCCGACGGGAGCGAGAGAAGGGCCTCCCCGGACGATCTTAAAGTACGAAGTGGGACATAGCGGCAGATGCGTTCGGACAAGTAAGCTGGGCCAGAACTGTATAGAGCTTTAAAGGTCAAAACCAGCACTTTGAATTGAGCCCGGAATTGGACCGGCAGCCAGTGGAGCCGACACAACAGGGTGGTGGTATGCTCCTGTATGTAGCTCCAGTTAGTAGTCTGGCGGCCGCCCGTTGGACTAGTTGTACTTTTCGACCTGTCGTCAAAGGCAGCCCCACGTAGAGTGCATTGCAGTAATCTATTTGGGATGTGACCAGAGCATGGACCTCCGTAGCCAGATCAGACTTCCCAAGGTACGGGTGCAGCTGGCGCACAAGTCTTAACTGTGCAAAAGCTCCCCCAGCCACCGCTGAGACCTGGGGTTCCATTTAGAGGCTATTTCAACAGTTACAATAAAATCATGACATATACACAGTATAATAAAACATAATTAAAATCAGATATCATCAATTAAGAACATACACCAGCCTCGTTAGTCTTAACGTCAATCCAGTTCATCCCTTTAAGGTGCTGCTGCTTCTATTGACCAAACGCCTGGTCCCAAAGCCATGCCTTTACTTTCTTGCGGAAAGTTAGGAGAGAAGAGATCGATCTTATCTCAGTTGGGAGTGTGTTCCATAGGCGGGGAGCCACCACCGAGAAGGCCCTGTCCCTCGTCCCCGCCAGGCGCATTTGAGCTGTTGATGGGAGCGAGAGCAGGGCCTCTCCAGATGATCTTAACTTTCGAGGTGGGACATAAGGGTGGATGCGTTCGGACAAGTAAGCTGGGCCAGAACCGTTTAGAGCTTTATAGGTCAACACCAGCACTTTGAATTGGGCTCGGAAATGGACCGGCAGCCAATGGAGCTGGCATAACAGGGGGGTGGTATGCTCCCTGTATGTCACCCCAGTTAGTAATCTGGCTGCTGATCATTGTACTAGTTGAAGTTTCCAAACCATCTTCAAAGGCAGCCCCACGTAGAGCACGTTGCAGTAATCTATTCGGGATGTAACAAGAGCGTGGACTACCGTGGCCAAGTCATAGAAGTAACCAAAATATAACTTCTACATAAGTAGGAAATTAAGTGCCACTCATTGTACCTTGTTTAGATAGGAAATCATTAGCATATTTTTAATATTTATTGTATTGATATTTATTAGTTTTTACAATCAATTACCTTTTATAAATGCATAAATCTAAACTAGCCTAAATATAGCAGATCTAGCAAAGCATCCAAAAAAATCAAACAAGATACAAAAAGTTGAGCATCTGCTCACAGCTAGCAGAGCCTGAAATGCCGTGCGATGTGGCCGCAAAGAATTGAGAGCTTAGACAGGCAAAGATGCAGAGTCCGATCTTTAAAATAACAATAGGTTTCTTTACATTAATAAAAAAACTGCATTTCTTAATGGTAAAGAACCGGGTCTGAGCTACTCTAACACCCATCTCTTCTAAGGTTTCAAAGAGAGGGGGGAAACACCAATCACTATATATCTCTGGCACACATGCAGAGAGAGATCTCAACGCACACAGCACATACACAGATGCATGAAAACGAAGTCAGACAAAAGGCAAGTCATAGAAAAGTATCCATTCTGCACAACCGATCAGTATGAGAGCAAAAACAGATAGGAGAGAAGTAGTTCCCAACTGTCATACAGGAGACATGGGGGAAGGGAAGCTCGTAGCCTCTTGTAAGCTAACTAAACCGTTCCTCATTGAGGACTTGAGACTTGGGCAGTGTGGGGTTGAATTCCAACAAAATGAAGAAGACGCGCATTTATTTTGTTCCAAACATAACAGTGTGTAATACATAAACCAGAATTTTCATTCAAAGATATATTTACAATTTTTGACAAAGTGGGAAAACTAGTTTATCAGATATTTATTTATTTATTTTAAACTTTTATATCCCGAACTTCTCTACCTCCGTAGAGGGACTCAGGCTGGCTAACAGCAAAGATTCAATGCCAAAATACCGTTTAAAAACATCACACAAACAATAAAAGATTAAAATACAAGTAGTTGAAAATACATATAGGATTGCATCTATAGCGAAATGACAAGGCAGTAAACTTTTGAAAATTATCGCATTCAATAAGACATTGAGAATTGTATCTAGATCAGTGGTTCTCAAACTTTTTTGGCCTACCGCCCCCTTTCCAGAGAAAAATTTGCGCACCGCCCCCCTAGAAATTAATTTTTTTAAAAATTTAATAGCAATTAAACAGAAAGTTATATGTATTAATATATGTATTTTTCGTAAAATATTGTAAAGAAAGGTGTAAATTAGAAACATTCAAGTGAGGAGGTGGAGGTCGAGGGCGCTGCCCAGGCGCGGGGGGCCCTCCCGGGCCAGGGAGCGCAGGGCCGCCCCCACCCACGCCCCCAGCCCCGCCCGCACCAGCACTGAGTCCACCGAGGCCACGTGCACCTCCTCCCGCGCCGGGAGGGGGCGGGGGCACGGAGGCGGGGCTCATCCCAAGTGAGGAGGACCTCCCCGCGTAGTAGAGGCCCAGTGCCACCGCCATCAAGGACGCTCGCGCCAGTAAGCACGGATGGGGCAGCCAGCAGCACGCCATCAGAGGAGCACGGGCCACATGGAGAGGGAGGGAGGCCATGCCCCCAGGAGAAGGTGCAGCTTAGAGGAGCCCAAGATGAAGGAGGCCGCCATTGGAGAATGGGTGGAGTGAGGCCACGCCCCCGGACGACATGAAGCCAATAGAGGGCTACGGCCTTGGCCCATGGGCGGAGTTAAGGAGAGGAAGGGGGCGCTGCCTGGAAACCTGCATGGCCCTTTCCCTTCCCACTGCCCCCTTACAGGGCTCAGCACCCTCCAAATTATCCAGAGTCTCCCAGCGTCCCCTTGGATCATCTCACTGCCCACCAGGGGGCGGTACCACCCACTTTGAGAACCGCAGATCTAGATGTTAAGTCTGTATCAGAACTGTGTAATATTTATTTTTTTTAAGATGTGAAACCACACATCTTTCTGTCTTATCGATTTATATACCATCTTTGAACTTCAGTATTAATTTAGATAACCAATGGTATTAATGCCTGGTTTGCATTGTTTCTGTATGACAGTAACTTCACACACACCGGATTGCAGAAGGGGAAAGTGAAAAACAATTTCGTCCGTGGAAAAAAAAATCTCCCTACCTTTTTTAATGTGAGAATGATCTCTATATAAAACATACATCTGCTCCTAGGGAAGCTGACTGACTTTAAGACAATTCATCCCTGTGAATCTGTATTTGATGGGCTAAATTCCCAAATGGACGTTGCTTAAAAATACATGAGAACATATTCATTCCTCAAAATTCTTTGCTTCTGTTTCTGCTGCTTATGAATAATCCAAGGGCTTCTAAATTATTCTGATCCCAGAACATCTGAAGCTCAGTCCGTTTAGTTGTCACCAAACCTGAAGCTCTAAAACAAAACAAAAAATATATGAGAAGATGGTTATCAAAGAGATGCTGAAATTGAAAAAGCTTTTTCTTTCTTTTGTTTATGATTATGAACACTGCCTTAATGAAAGAAAGAGTGTGATCCAAAAAATGCTTATAAGTGGTGCGGTGGTCCAGCCCACTGTTTTTCAACCTTTTTTGAGCTGCGGCCCCTTTTTTTACATTTACCAAATCCTGGGGCACACCACCAACCAAAATGACACAAAATGACACTCTAACACAGTCATACATATAGTTAATATGTTTTTAAATGTATTTATACACTCAGTGTGAAACCTGGACCTGTTTCGATGAACACAACATAGATATCCTGGCAGGAGTGGCAGAAAGACACAAATTCCCACACAGAACTCACAGAACCAAGAGAAAATACTATAAGAGTTTGGTGGGCATTGACCTTGTGTTTTGCAGTTGTAGTTCACCGACATCCAGAGAGCACTGTGGACTCAAACAATGTTGGATCAGGACCAAACTTGGCATGAATACTCAATATGCCCAAATGTGAACACAGATGGAGTTTGGGGAAAATAGACCTTGACATTTGAGAGTTACCGTTTCTGGGATTTATAGTTAACACACAATCAAAGAGCATCATGAACTCTTGCAATAATGGAATTGAACCAAACTTGGCTTATGGAACTCTCATTACCAACAGAAAGTACTGAAAGGGCTTGCTTGGGAATTGACCTTGAGTTTGGAAGTGGTAGTTCACCTACACCCAGAGAGCACTGTGGGCAGGAGGGGGAAGAAAGGGTATTGGAGGTTCCAATTTCCCATGGCACACCTGATGATCGCTCACGGCACACTAGTGTGCCACGGCACACTGGTTGAGAAACACTGGTCCAGCCTATTACTTTGCATCAGGCAACTACTGGTCTATAGGACAAATCTGCCCTGTGATAGATATGAAACTGGCCTCCCAGGGACTTTATATTGCCCTCTCTCCGCAAGTCTCTCTGATCTGAAAGGATGGATTTTCCTGCCCTCCTCTGGTGCTTTGAGAGCAGTCAGGATTTGGCTAGCGCCCGGAAGCACAACCAGCATTGCTTTCCTCCCCTATTTCCCAACGTTTCAATTCCACAGTACATTCGGTGTCTGCCACTTTTATTTTGCCACTTTCCAAATCTTATAGTTAATGGACTTCATGCTTTCCATTACCTGATTAGATCTTGGAAGCTTAGCAGAATCAACCTTCAACCACCAATGCATTCCAGGTGCCATAAACTAGATTTCAGGCCCCTTTCACCCAGCTGAATAAAATCCCACATTTTATGCTTTGAATTGGAATATATGGTAGTGTGGACACAGATAGCCCAGTTCAAAGCTGATATTGTGGGATTTTCTGCCTTGATATTCTGGGTTATATGGCTGTGTGGTGGAGCCCCTGTTGGCACAGTGGGTTAAACCACTGGGATGCTGAGCTTGTTGACCAAGAGGTCAAATCTGGGGAGAGGCGTGAGCTTCCGCTGTCAGTCCTAGCTTCTGCCAACCTAGCAGTTCGAAAACATGCAAATGTGAGTAGATCAATAGCTACCGCTCCAGTGGGAAGGTAATGGCGTTACATGTAGTCATGCTGGCCACATGACCTTGGAGGTGTCTACAGAAAACGCCAGCTCTTCAGCTTAGAAATGGAGATGAGCACCACACCCCAGAGTCGGACACGACTAGACTTAATGTCGGGGGGAAAACCTTTTCCTTTACCTATGGCTGTGTGGAAGGACCCTCAAAGGAAGGAACTGGCAAATTAAGAGCTGTAGTTCCCTCTGTTACAAAAGCAATAGTCTAGAGTATAGCTGTCCAACTGGCGGCCCCGGGCCGTATACGGCCCCCAGCCCCTTTCCCACAGCCCCCTACCCTCCTGCAAGATATCTGCCTTTTAAGATTTTTTTAAAAAAAATTAAATATTTTTTGGAATATTTTTGAATATTTTTCGGAATATTTTTATTTATTTTTCGCGGCGGGGGTGAGGGCGGGGCAGGGAGGAGGAGCAGGCTCTCTTCCTCCTCCTCCTCCTACTTCCCTCCCTCCCTCCCTCCCCCCTCTCCCTCTCCCTCCCTCCTTCTTTCTCTCTTTCCCCCTTTCATTCCTTCCCCCTTCCACCACCTGAAGGAAAGAGGGAAGGAGAGAGAGAGTGCACGAAGTGAGAGGGGGCATGGCCAGAGCGAAAAGGGGCGGGGCCGAGTTCGAGCACAGGGGGGGTGCTCATCCATTCCTTTCCGGCTGCCTCCTCGCCTGAGGCTTCGTGCCAAGTTTGGTCCTGATCCATCATTATTTGAGTCCACAGTGCTCTCTGGATGGAGGAGAACTACAACTCCCAAATTCAAGGTTCAGTACTTTCTGTTGCTCTCATGAGAGTTTAGGTTTGATTCAACATGGCTGAGGAATGCTTTGATTGTGTTTTACCTTATGGCAGAAGGAGATTGGACTGGATGGCCCTGGATGGCCCTTGGAGGTCTCCTACTCCAGGAACTTGTTGTTGTTGTTGTTGTTGTTATTATTATTATTAGCAGAGGCAGAATGAATATTATGCCTTATCATTCAGGGTTATAGGCCTGTGTGGAAGGGCCCTGGCTTCTTATTTGACTTCCTTTCCACACATCTAAATAAAATCCCATGTTATTTGCTTTAAACCAGATTATATGAGTGTGGACTCCGATAATCCAGTTCAAAGCAGGTATTCTGGGTTATATGGCTGTGTGGAAGGGCCCTGAATCCACACTGCAATATAATCCAGTTCAAAGCAGGTTTTGTGGGGTTTCCTGCCTGGATATTCTGAGTTATATGGCTGTGTGAAGGGCCCTGAGTCCACACTGCAATATAATCCAGTTCAAAGCAGGGACTGGGACTTGATACTGGGATTTTGGTGTTCATCTCTATCTCCAAGTCAAAGCCCCGGTGTCCTCCACAGACACCTCCAAGGCGGGGAGAGGGCGGAGCCGGGGAGGGGGCAGGGCAGGGGTGGAGCCAGGGAGGGGGTGGTGCCTGGGCAGAGCCGGGGAGGGGGCGGAGCCGGGGGCGGAGGCAGACCCTTCGGCCCCCCAGGTCATCAGTAACTGGAATTCCGGCCACAGGTCCGGTAGAAGTTGGACAGCCCTGGTCTAGAGCACTGATTCGCAAAGTGGGCGGTACCACCCCCTTGTGGGCGGTGAGGCAATCCAAGGGGGCGGTGGGAGGCTCAGGGGAATTTGAGGGGCAGTGAACCCCTTTAAGGGGGCGGTGAACGATTGGCTATTTAGGAAGGGTCACGTGGCCCTCTTCTTTGGCCCCGCCCCCTTCGTTTTGACCTGCATATTAGATACCTGAATTAGAATTCGAAAGAGTAGCAAAATTATTTATGAAGTAGCAACTAAAATATGGTTGGGGGTCACCACAACATGAGGAACCTTGTTTAGGGGTCACGGCATTAGAAAGGTTGAGAACCACTGCATTAATACATATATCTTTCTATTTAATTACTATTAATTTTTAAAAAATATAATTTCTAGGGGGGCGGTGAGTAAATTTTTTTCTGGAAAGGGGGCGGTAGGCCAAAAAAGTTTGGGAACCACTGGTCTAAAGGGTTATTTTGAAGACTTTGGAAACACTGTGTGGAAATGGACTCGATATTTTGAGCGCTTTGGGGCTCACTGGTTGTGAGTAGACCTTTAGAGAAACTTTCCTCCACTCTAACAAAGACTTTTTGCGTTCCTACTTACCTGCGTGTATGTCCTTGATTTACAAGAATGTATTATATTGAACAACTATTTTGCAATATATGATATTGAATGGAGTGAGTTTAACTACCTTTGGCATCTATAGTGAATTGTTGGAGTGATTTGAACTACCATATTGAATTGATTAATACATTGCCACTATTCATATCTAATTGTGTTTGTGAAGTATTTTATGCTCCCTTTAGACCAGTGTTTCTCAACCAGTGTGCCATGGCACAGTAGTGTGCCGTGACGGACCTCCTGCTGTGCCGTGAGAGAAGCTCTCCGCCCTCCCTTCCTTCCCCCCTCCTCCTGCCGAACCCCTGCTGCTTGGGGGAGGAGGAGGAAGGGCTGGGCGGTGGCGAAGAAAAAAAAGGGGCCAGGGCGCCGCCTCCTTCGGCCGTTTTTCCAGCCAGCCTCCAATCCGCCATGACTCTTGCCGCTCGCTCGCTGAAGCCGCATGGAGGAGCCCCGCCCACTGAAGCCCATCCACCGCTCATGCTCCTCCGTGGGAGAGCTGAAGCTGGGGGGAGGGGGCGGGGCATGGTGCAGCCTGGCTCCGCCCCTCTCCCAGCTTTGGCACTCCCAGCAGCTGCTCCAGCCTTGAGGGGACAGTGCAAAGCCACCATTGTCCTGGCTCTGGCACCGATGGCTTGGCACTGCCCCCTCAAGGCTGGAACAGCTACTGGGAGAGGTGAAGATGGGAGGAGGGGCAGGGCATGGCACGGCCTGGCTCCGCCCCCTCTCCTGGCTTTGGCACTCCCAGCAGCTGCTCCCAGCAGGCCACCATCCCCCAGCCGTTTTTTACTGTGTTAGAGTGTCATTTTGTGTCATTTTGGTTGGTGGTGTGCCCCCGGGTTTTTTTAATGTTAAAAGTGTGCCGCGGCTCAAAAAAGGTTGGGAAACACTGCTTTAGACTATTGCTTTTGTAACAGAAGGAACTGGCAAAACCATATCTTGATTCATCCTTTCTAAGAAAACCCCAGGAAATTTGTAGGGATACTTGTAATTAGTAGCCAACTTAAGGCATGTACATAAATATTATTGAGCAAAGTACTGTTTGAGAAGAATAGATCCCCTACAATGAGACCTGGGACAAAGTATCCATACCACTGAGGCCCCTTCCGCGCAGCCATATAACCCAGGATATCAAGGCAGAAAATCCCACAATATCTGCTTTGAAATGGGTTATCTGAGTCCACACTGCCATATATTCCAGTTCAAAGCAGATAATGTGGGATTTTGTTCAGCTGTGTGGAAGAGGAAGGAGAGTAAAAGCAAAAACACAGCTTAAAATTTGCATTGATCTTCAGTATGAGCAGATTCTAAGCATTTTGGGAACATAATAATTAGATCTTAGGGCAGTGTTTCTCAGCCTGGGGGTCGGGACCCCTGGGGGAGGGGGTCACGAGAGGGTGTCAGAGGGGTCGCCAAAGACCATCAGAAAACTCATTATTTTCTGTTGGTTATGGGGGTTCTGTGTGAGAAGTTAGGCCCAGGGTTCTGTGTGGGAAGTTAGTCCCAGTTCTATAGTTGGTGAGGTTCAGAATGCTCTTTGGTTGTAGCTGAACTATAAATCCCAGCAATTACAGTTCCCAAGTGTCAAGTCTATTTCCCCCAAACTCCCACCAGTGTTCACATTTGGGCATCTTGAGTCTTCATGCCAGGTTTGGTTCAGATCCATCATTGTTTGAGTCCACAGTGGTCTCTGGATGTAGGTGAACTACAACTCCAAAACTCAAGGTCAATGCCCACCAAACCCTTCCAGTATTTTCTGTTGGTCATGGGAGTTCTGTGTGGCAAGTTTTGGGTCAACTCCATTATTAGTGGAGTTCTGAATGCTCTTTGATTGTAGGTTAACGGTAAATCCCAGCAACTACAATTCCCAAATAACAAAATCAATCCACACACACCCCAATGCCCCCCCCCCCCCCAGTATTCAAATTTGGGCGTATTGGGTATTTGTGCTAAATTTGGTCCAGTGAATGACAATGCATCCTATCAGATATTTACATTACGATTTATAACAGTAGCAAAATGACAGTTATGAAGTAGCAACAAAAATAATTTTATGGTTGGGGGTCACCACAACATGAAGAACTGTATTAAGGGGTCACGGCACTAGGAAGGTTGAGAATCACTGTCTTAGGGTCTATCTCAGGGGTAGGTAACCTATGGCTCGGGAGCCAGATGTGGCTCTTTTCATGATTGCATCTGCCTCTCCAGAGCAGCCTGGGCCTCGGTTTCCCAGCATGCAGTGGGGAGGAGTGACACAAATGTGCCGCGACTGCCGCTTCCACGCCACCATGGCTACCTCTTCCTCATCCCCCGCTGCTCTCGGGGCCCTGTGCCCTCTTCGCCTCGACTTCCTTTTCGTTCTCTGCCACGGGCTTCGGGAGAAGCGGCAGAGGCAGGCCCAGCACTGGCGCTGCGAACACGGCCTCGCTGCCCCCGAGGGACGCCCAGCTCATCGCCCTCATTGTCGGAAAGCTCAAGAGCCGCTGCCTCTTCAACGCCTTCCGGAGGGACTGCCTTGCCAACGTCGACACCAAGTTCCACCTTGGCCCTGCGCCCTCCTCTCCTCCTTCCTTCCTTCCTTCCTTCCTTCCTTTCTCTTCCTTTCTTTTTTCCTGCATTCTTTTCCTCCCTCTCTCCCTACTTTCTTTCTTCCCCCCTCTTTGTTCCTTCCTTCCTCTTCCATTCTTTCCTTCTCTCCTTCCATTTCCCTCCCTCTCTCCCCTTCCTTCTTTCCTCCATTCTCCCTCTTCCTTCCTCTTCCTTTCTTTCTCCCCTTCCCCCTTTCCTTCTCCTTCTCTCCTTCCATTTCCCTCCCTCTCTCCCCTTCCTTCTTTCCTCTATTCTCCCTCTTCCTTTCTCTTCCTTTCTTTCTCCCCTTCCCCCTTTCCTTCTCCTTCTCTCCTTACTTTTCCCTCCCTCTCTCCCCTTCCTTCTTTTCTCCATTCTCCCTCTGTCACGCCCCAGGCTGCTTCCCTTCCTCTTCTATTCTTTTCCCCAAGTCTTCCTTTACTTCTCCTTTCTTTTCACTTCCCCCTCTCTCCCCTTCTTTCTTTTCTTCTTTTCCCTTCATTATTTTACTTTTTCCTCACTCCATTTCCTTTCTTTCACCCACCCTTCCCATTGCCTTCTTTCTTTCCCCCTCCTTGTCTCTCTCTTGCTTTCTTTTCTTCCTTTTCCATACTTTGTTCTTCTTTTCTTTCTTCCTCTCCCCCTCCCTCCTTTATTTCCTCTGTCTTGCTTTCTTTCCCCCTTCCTTCCTTCCTTCCTTCCTTCCTTCCTTCCGCCTTCTCTTCCTTCCCAGAGTCCTGAGCATGCCAGATCTGAAGTGTCTCGTCATTCTGCCAGGGGAATCCTTTTCTCATAGTATGTACGTATATACTCACATTTAGTTGAAGTCAGTCTTAGAATATATTATATACAGTATATTATATGGCTCTCACTGAAATAAATTTCCAAATATTTTGCTTTCATGGCTCTCTGAGTCAAAAAGGTTCCCAACCCCTGGTCTATCTTCTCATGAAGCATTGCCTCCTGAAAAATCAGGTTGGCTTTCCGCAGTAACAGAACCATGTTTTGGGGTCGAAATGTTCATGGATAGGATACTGCATCCTGATGTTTTGTGGTTTGGCGGGACTCACTCTCTGGGTGTGTGTGTGTGTGTGTGTGTGTGTGTGTGTGTGTGTGTGAGAGAGAGAGAGAGAGAGAGAGAGAGAGAGAGAGAGAGAGAGAGAGAGAGAGAGAGAGGAGCATAGAAAGAGATCCGGCTGCCCTGCTTAGCATGCATGACTGAAGATGCCTTTTCTTTTTAGCATCTTTTTGAAGCATAAGTACTTATATCTCCATTTGTCTAAGTTGTTTTCAAAATTTATAGTTAGCGGTCTTGAGAACTATCCAATTGAAAAGTGAAATAAAAGTGTAATACATCAACGATGTCTGTATATTCTGTCAACATAGATCAAGATATAATACCTATTCACAGAATATATGACATTTAATTAATTGTACATTTACTAAGAGGTGATTTAATAGAATCGGCCTCAGTACAAGATGATTCTACAAAATTGCGGGCACGTGAGTTTTCTCTTTAAAAACCCAGCAAGAGAAAATATTGCCTTAAGTTGAGCTACCTTGCGAAAAATACTATTAATGATATGAGTTGATAGGTGTAATGCAAAAGTAACCGGCTCTTTGTGCCTATGAAAAATTGCTAGTGGTTTTGACTGCTGTGTATAATTTTTAGCAGTGTACACAACACTGCTAAAACTTGGATTATGTGATTTTTTAAATTGATGTTTTCATGTTTGAAGTTTTAATTGTTTTGTATTCTAATGCATTTGTTTATTTATTGATATGTATATGTGGCATCAATATTTATTTATTATCTACTTCATAAGTAAATAAAAATATTTATTATCTTCTTCATACATAAATATTTATTTATTATCTACTTCATAAGTAAATAAAAATATTTATTATTTACTTCATAAGTAAATAAAAATATTTATTATCTACTTCATAAGTAAATATTTATTTATTATCTACTTCATAAGTAAATAAAAAATATTTATTATCTTCTTCATAAGTAAATATTTATTTATTATCTACTTCATAAGTAAATAAAAAATATTTATTATTTACTTCATAAGTAAATATATATTTATTATCTACTTCATAAGTAAATAAAAATATTTATTATCTACTTCATAAGTAAATATTTATTTAGTATCTACTTCATAAGTAAATAAAAAATATTTATTATTTACTTCATAAGTAAATATTTATTTATTTATTATCTACTTCATAAGTAAATAAAAATATTTATTATCTACTTCATAAGTAAATATTTATTTATTTATTTATTATCTACTTCATAAGTAAATAATAAATATTTACTTATGAAGGAGGGGAGCTCAAAGTGGTTTCCAACATAAATATGACAAAATTCAGTGCCTTTTAAATGCATCAAAATCTAAAATAAAACAATAACTACCGTTATCAATTAAATCATAAAATGCAACGACATTTCAACATTAAAACATGGAGTTAAAAACATATTAATACAAACATTAAAATCACACAATCCAACAATCCTAGTCCAGGGTCATTCCAAATATCAATATCTATTACACATGATCCTGATCATTCCTTGTATTGCTTACTGCCCGAATAAATAAATCAATAATAGCATAAACCATGTTTTAATAGCAAGTCTTTTCTTTATTGGAAAATTGAGCACTTTAGGTGTCTATATTATTTCCAAGACAACAAGGACACTTGCTTATATGACAGGGAAAAAGCAAGAACAGGAAAACAAGAATGTGAGAAATATTCTCAGATTTTCTAATCCTCAAAAAAAATCAGACAATTTATTGAGATTATTTAGTAAAACCAAATTAAAGAAATGTGGGTTTTTTTTGTCTTGTTCATTGTTTTTGAAATATTATTAAAAGCAAATCTATTTATGTGAAAAATATCTTATTTTAAAACGAAAAAATAATAATTGACTTAACATGCAAAAATCATTGAATCGGTATGCAAAAAGTTCTAGGAATCTCACACCGCCTTCATGAAGGAAAGCTGTGATTTTTTTTCACACGTGAGAACAAAATCATCAGAGTTTCCATCCTTGCAGAGAAATACAGTTTCTTTTATGATTTCATGCTTTGTTTAAGTGCCAACTAGCCTTGTGCGTCCTACACTTTGGGAAACAATTAGAGAAAAGCCATCCATATAAACAATTGTGAGTCGATATATTTATTTTTGGCAGACGTCGTTGCTTTGCGATTGGACTTGCCCTCAAATTCTTTTCCTGTTCCACCTATGTATTTAATTACAGGATTTTCGTCTCCTGGGATTATGCCCCACTTCTGTTTCAGTAGCAACAAAGATGTGTACTTCGTTACTTCTGTTTAATTATGAGTCAGGACGGGATCTTGAGCCAAATCAGAAAAGATTACATCCATTACATCATGTCTTTTTTTAGTACATGATTATATGTATATTGTAGTATTGAATCTATTCAGTAAACACATGCTTCTCCGTAGATAGACTCTCTCACACATCGCTACTTGTTTATATATATATATATTTAACGAATCACCAAAGAAGTACTGTCGTAAGCAAATAAGTCTGCCGTTTTCTAGTATCTTGACATCTTCAGTTAGGTATTTAAATCAAATATATTTCTGCTACTTGTTTGGTGTCTTTTTTTTTAAATAGTAATTGGTTTTAATTTTGTTTGAGGTTTTCTGTATCTTCCAAAAAAGCAGTTTTTATTAGCACGAGTAAGGAAATTCTGCACCATCACATTTTCTTAATCTTCAATTTAAAAATATGAAAGACATAAACACAACAGGAATTATTTGACTCCCTTTTTTCTATATAAAGTAAAGCATGATTCATTCAGGTGTATTATATGGAAGTTTGTTATATATAATATTGTGTTTTCACACCCAATATTTAATTAAACAAATTATGACCTGTTTTATGTACATTCCTCCAGTACTTTTATTGGCACAGTTCGGGGATTTTGTTGTCATCTTTTGCATTTTAAAAGCAGTGGATTTTGTGGTGCTGAACGATAAATTGAATGAGAAATAATTGTCTAAGGAAACAAATGAATTGAGTAAATATCAGTCGGTTCGTGATGGACATCTATCACTATACAAATGTATGTGTACCCTGATGTTTGTACATCCTGATGTTCGTACATTTTTTTATGCTGGTCATTGACCGTAATAAATCTTGTGTGTATACAAATTGAACCTACACTTGAAAATAGTCGTAGTAGTAGTAGTATGATTGAAAATAGTAGTAGTAGTAGTAATAATAATTATTATTTATTTCTAGACACAAAAAAGGCAAACATTCAATGCCTAAGTAAATACAAACACATCAAAATAATACAGAATAGTGCACAATAACAACAGTAAACTGATGATAAAAGAAGTAAACATTGACATGAAAAAGGCAAACATTCAATGCCTAAGTAAATACAAACACATCAAAATAATACAGAATAGTGCACAATAACAACAGTAAACTGATGATAAAAGAAGTAAACATTGACATGAAAACAAAATAGCAATAATCCAATAGGACAATTATATTATTGTTGTTGCTGTTATTTCATCGCACCAATACTTTGCTTTTGATAAACTGAAATTAGTATTAACAATAATTTTGATAATGATAATAATTCACTTCCGTCTTCTCAACAGCCACAGCATAAAGTCCGATTATAATAATTGCAAACCTAGGTGTTTTCTCTGTTGCAATTCTCAGAGCTGGTCATTCACAACACATTTTCATATATAATGTACCTATGGTTGAAATATTCTTTTAGTTGGAAGATATATCTAAAGAACAGGCTTATTCAAGCCCATATTTATAAAAAAACATTGTAAATAAATCCGAAGCTTACATTAAAATTAGGTAAGTTGTTTTGCCAATACTCACGTGCATTTTAATGAATATAACATAGCAATTATATATTGTATTCATATAAAACAATGCAAATTAGATTCTTTTTTTATTTGTGTTATTTTTTTTAAAAAAAAATGATTTTTATTAGGTTGTTTTACAATATCTTATTTGTGTTATTTTTAACTCCATGCAGATTAGACCAGTGGGTTTAAATGGTGAATTACTGGTTAATGCTTTTTTATTCTACTTTGTCTCTGTTTCTCTTTTGCTGAAACTGCCAGCACAGGGAGAAGGCATGAAAATAGTTGTGTTAGGGATGACAAATTGAACCATATCTCTTTGGGAGAACTTGTAAATGCCGGTATATCTCTAGCCTCTTGTTATGTATTTTTTGTGTGAAATGAGCACTTGGAAAAAGATTTTATATTGACTTCAGGTGCTCCTAGAAATGGCAGCCATTCCTCCCTCTTGCCCAGCAAATCACTTGTTGTGGTCATACATGTGCACAGTCAGTTCCAAATGATGTCTAGGTGATATGACCCACCAGAAACACAGTACCAAAGGCTGGCTCACCAGGCGACTCCTGCCCACCCACCGCATACAGTATATGTGCTGTCAAAGTCCATTATACGTCGCCGTCACAGTGTGCCAGGCTCATTGCCGCAGCTACAAGAGTGAGACGGAGAAGCGTACGTACAATGGCACCGCGCAGCAGTTGGGCTGCCCCTGCCGCTCGCCTGTTCTATCGGCTCCATCTTCATCAGAGAGTTGTCCCAACATAACCCCTGAACCTGCCCTCAGGAGGGGAGAGGGGAGGCTTATAATTGGGCGGCTTATGTAATTTGCTTGTACGCCTTCGTTTTCTCGGTCACATGTAAAGCTGGCTTCTGCGGCTCTCAGCAAAAGAAACTTTCTAGAATTAATGAGACTCCTGTGTAGCCATTCAGCCTGGGGAACTGGGAGAAGGCTTGCAGTGATAATACTTTGCCTTTTGCCTCTTCTGGTGCTCTCTGCACTCCTCGTGTAGGCTGGAGCTGACCTTGCATGGACTGAAGAGCTCAAAAAAAGGCCCTTTCTGGACTAGAGCTCCGAGAATCTCAAGCTAGCTGGGGAGACACTGGCAATGCTAGCCCCAAAAGACTTCCCTAAGCTTGCCTGTTCCACATGCAATGTATATAATACTTGGAACACACAGGTGTATCTGTGGAGCCGCAAAGGTGCAATAAATTAAACCCTTGTGCTGGCTGGACTGCTGACCTGAAGGTTGGGTTGCTGACCTGAAGGTTGTCGGTTCAAATCTGCGAGGTGGGGTGAGCTCCCATCTGTCAGCTCTAGCTTGAGGGGACATGAGAGAAGCCTTCCAGCAGGATGGCGACACATCCGGGCGACCTATGGGCAATGTCTCTGTAGATGGTCAAATTCTCTCACACCAGAAGCGACTTGCAGTGCTTCTGACATGATAAATAAATAGGTGTATCTGTATTGGGGTTGGACTGGATGCCCTTTGTGGTCTCTTCCAACTCTACAGTTCTATGATCCCATGATCCCATCTCTTGGTTGCCTTTGTTGCTCTGTCTGCATGCTATCTGCATGCTAACTTGTTTTGTATGAGTTAGGAATTCGATTTTTTTTTCTTTCTTAAATCAAGTTTGTAGTCCTCCATGTATATATTATGGTCAGAAAATAGGCGAAGTTGGCGTTCCATTGATAAGAGGAAAAACGTCAGTTGCTGTGACTTGTGTGGAGAGAAGAAATTGTGCAAATTCAGCCAAGAATTGCGGGTTTGCATAATGCAGTGTTTCCCAACCAATGTGCTGTGGCACACTAGTGTGCCATAAGCGATCATCAGGTGTGCCGTGGGAAATTGGCACTCTCCCACCTCCTAGCAGCCCCCTCACAGGTTTCCAAGAAACAAATAGAGCCTCTCTGCTTGGAAATGTCTTTTTTGGTTACTATTTTACTGTATTTTTTGAGAGTTGCCTCCCCCCCAAGGAACTGTTTATATCAGCTTCATGACATCCATAGTTAACTGGAAGCAAGTTTCACTCAGGGTGAAATTTCACAAGGGTCTGGAGAACAAGCCCTATGAGGAGCGGCTTGAAGAGCTGGGCATGTTTAGCCTGAAGAAGAGAAGGCTGAGAGAAGACATGATAGCCATGTATAAATATGTGAGAGGAAGTCATATATATGTTGTGTTCATCGAAACAGGCCCAGGTTTCACACTGAGTGTATAAATACATTAAAAAACATATTAACCATACGTATAACTGTGTTAGAGTGTAATTTTGTGTCATTTTGGTTGGTGGTGTGCCCCAGGATTTTGTAAATGTAAAAAAATGTGCCATGGCTCAAAAAAGGTTGAAAAACACTGGCATAATGTACACAGGCGGCTTTGTTAAACTTTGTGTCTGTGTAAAACATGCATGGGATGGCATTGTCAATCATCTTTGAATGCGAAAGTCAGTCCTATTGGAAATGCTCAAGCTGTCAGGAATCTGTCGGGTAGTGTATGTTTACATGGCTTGTGAAAAACTTAAAGATCAGTACCAACGGGATTCTTCAAGAAATGACTAGATTAATATGATTGATATAGAACCAGGTCGTAGAGTACTTTAAAGAATGTAAGTTGAGTATTGTCTGAAGCCCAGGATTAAGTGATATTCATTGTCAGGTAATGCATCTCTGTGACATATTTTATTTTTTAATGTGGAGGTTGTGCAAAAACCTTTTTCTTGACTTTCCTTGAGAGGTTAGCCGATGCCACTGGTTTGTTTTGATCCTGGGATCTAATGGCTACAACATCTAAATTAGGTCAGAAAAAGCAAGCGGCAGGGCTGAACATCAGTTGCAATGATTTGATCCGTCTGAAGGATGACAAAGGTGGAAACCCCCTCAACCACAGAGTTAGAAAATGGTGCGTTTTATTTTGTTCTGCTCTGATATACACATAATAAAATGCATTGTTGGAAAGCAGTCCATAATGCCTACAAAAGATTACCAAAACAGACATGTTGATTCCATAGAGGGTTGTGGGGGAAGTTAATTTTTTTATGCCAACCTTATTTATTTTTCAATGAGCATAATTCTAATAAAGGTTGTAGGAGTGCTACAATAGCCACTCACTCTTTAAGCTTTAATCTTCCTGTAATACAGGGGTAGAGAACCATATGGCTTGGGAGCCAGATGTGGCTCTTTTCATGATTACATCTGGCTCTCCCATTCCTTCTTTCCTCCATTCTCCCTTCCTCTTCCATTCTTTCCTTCTTCCTTTTCCCTCCCTCTCTCCTCTTCTTTCTTTCCTTCTCCTTCCTCTTCCATTCTTTCCTTCTCTCCTTCCTTTTCCCTCCCTCTCTCCCCTTCCTTCTTTTGTCCATTCTCCCTCTTCCTTCCTCTTCCATTCTTTCCTTCCCTTTCCCTCCCTCTCTCCCCTTCCTTCTTTCCTCCCTCCTTCCTCTTCCATTCTGTCCTTCTCTCCTTCCTTTTCCCTCCCTCTCTCCCCTTCCTTCTTTTGTCCATTCTCCCTCTTCCTTCCTCTTCCATTCTTTCCTTCTTCCTTTTCCCTCCCTCTCTCCCCTTCCTTCTTTCCTCCCTCCTTCCTCTTCCATTCTGTCCTTCTCTCCTTCCTTTTCCCTCCCTCTCTCCCCCTTCCTTCTTTCCTCCATTCTCCCTCTTCCCTCCTCTTCCATTCTTCCTTCTTCCTTTTCCCTCCCTCTCCTCCCTCCTTCCTCTTCCATTCTTCCTTCTCTCCTTCCTTTTCCCTCCCTCTCTTTCCTTCCTTCTTTCTTCCAGTCTCCCTCTTCCTTCCTCTTCCATTCTTTCCTTCTTTCCCCCATCCCTCTTTGTTCCCTCCTTCCTCTTCCATTCTTTCCTTCTCCTCTTTTTTCTCCCTCTTCCTTCCTTCCTTCTTTCCACCATTCTCTCTCTTCCTTCCTTCCTTCCTTCCTTCCTCTTCCTTCCTTCCTTTTCCCTCCCGCTCGCCCCTTCCTTCTTTCCTCCATTTTCCCTCTTCCTTCCTTCCTTCCTTCCTCTTCTATTCTTTTTCCCCAAGTCTTCCTTTCCTTCTCCTTCCTTTCTTTTCACTTCCCTTTCTCTCCCCTTCTTTCTTTTCCCTTCATTAGGAAACTTTTCCTCACTCCCTTTCCTTGAAGAGAAAAGAAGGAAGGAGTAAAATAATAAAGAGAAAAAAAAAAGAAGAAGTGAAAAGAAAAGAAGGAGGAAAGAAGACTTGGGGGAAAATAATAGAAGAGAAAGGAAGGAAGAGGGAGGGAGGGAGGGAGAATGGAGGAAAGAAGGAAGGGGAGAGAGGGAGGGAAAAGGAAGGAGAGAAGGAAAGGGTGAAAGGGGAGAAAGAATGGAAGGAAGAAGGAAGGAAGGAAGAGGGAGAATGGAGGAAAGAAGGAAGGGGAGAGGGAGGGAAAAGGAAGGAGAGAAGGAAAGGTGAATGGGGAGAAAGAATGGAAGGAAGAGGAAGGAAGGAAGGAAGAGGGAGAATGGAGAAAAGAAGGAAGGGAGAGGGGGAGGAAAAGGAAGGAGAGAAGGAGAAGGAAAGGGTGAAGGGGAGAAAGAAAGTAAGAAAGAGGAAGGAAGGAAAGGAAGGAAGGAAGGAAGGAAGAGGGAGAATGGAGGAAAGAAGGAAGGGAGAGGGGGGAAAGGAAGGAGAGAAGGAGAAGGAAGGGGTGAAGGGGAGAAAGAAAGTAAGAAAGAGGAAGGAAGGAAGTAAAGGAAGGAAGGAAGAGGGAGAATGGAGGAAAGAAGGAAGGGGAGAGGGAGGGAAAGGAAGGAGAGAAGGAAAGGGTGAAGGGGTAGAAAGGAAGGAAGGAAGAAGAAGGAAGGAAGGAAGAGGGAGGCAGCAATGGCGGCGCAGAAGTGGCAGTCACGACGCATTTGTGTCACTCCTCCCCGCTGCATGCTGGGAAACCAAGGCCTGAGCTGCTCTGGAGAGCCAGATTCAATCATGAAAAGAGCCACATCTGGCTCACGAACCATAGGTTCCCTACCCGTGGGCTAAACATTGACGTTGGCCATATTCAGAGAAACTCAGCTAGACCTTTATTTTCCTTTTCCCTCCTCCGTTCTGATAATATCGTGGGTCAAATTGTGCATCTGAACCACAATATATGATTCTGATCTCGCTTTCCTGGTTAATAGGTATTGGTTGAGATTACATTTCCCTTGCTGGCCTATTATTGACAAGGTTACCGAATATTAGAGTCAGGGATAACCCCTAGCCCTGTTTTCTGTTCATTTTTGTCAATGTTTTGAAAATTACGTGAATGTTAAGCTCATTATTCATCCCCAAACAAGTCCCTTCCAAGTAAGTGTGACATATCCTTCCCTCAAAGCCATAGCAAATAGAGTTGAGGGGTGTAAAACCTACTCCTTTGCTATGAAACATCGTCCTGCTTCTATTTTTTTTAACTTGTTCGACATTCTGTTCTTTTATATGTAAAAAAAAAAAACAGCACATACAGGGTGTATAAGAAAGGAGTAACATATTTAATTGATAGAATAAGAATGTAACAATTACTTAGAATAGCCATCTCTAGTGAATCCCAACATTTCCATCTGGAATCGACAGCTTGGCTTCACATCTGATTTGTTCTTATGGGTTTGACCAGCCATGGAAATGTACAAAGTTGGATCCCGGCTTAGTCACCTATGGAATAGCATCAGTAAGATTTGAATTCATCATACCATAAACATTGTAATGGGTATAGAATCATTATTTATTTACTTATTTACTTATTTACTCTACTTCAGGGGTGCTCAGAATGGTGATCACGATCACCAGGGTGATCTTTGGGCCTCATCCTGGTGATCTTCAGACCCCTGACCAGGTTTTTTGCTGTTGGTCCTCTTCACGCGCCCCTGCACGCTGCAAAGAAGTCCTCCGTCGTTGCTCCTCCCTTCTCCCTGCTCGCGCGCGCTCCAAAAGCTCCAGAGTCCAAGAGGCAGAATGGGCCCCCTCTTTTGATTCCTCCTCCCCCCTCCGTCCTTCTCCAGCCACTCAGAGTCATAGGAGACCAAAGGGGGGCGGGCCTAGATGACGCGATGCATGGCTGGCCCGTGCACATGCGCAGAAGTGCCCATTCTGCCTCTCGGACTTCTCGTGAGCTCTTGAGGTGGCACGCATGCTGGCGGCGTGGAAATAGAGCAACGACAGAGGAGAAGAAGAAGGATGCTTTGGGGTCATTTCCTTACTGCATCTCAAAGGTCGGTCTTTTTACTTTGGGGTGGGTGCTTGATTGTTCTGTGGCATGTCTCTTTGTTTATTTTTAATGTTTAAAAATGGCCTTTTAGCTCCAAAGCCTCTCTGCTTGCTTTGTTCCTTGAGAAATATATGTTGGGGAATATGGAAATGCGGGAGAAATGGGGTGGTTGGATGTATTTTTGCATGCCCCTTTGTTTACTTTGCTGAGTATTAAATGGCCTTGCAGTTCAAAAGCCTCTCTTCTTACTTTCTGGCTGATAATATGTGTGGTAATATGGCAGTGTGGGAGAAATGGGGTGGTTGGATGTATTTTTATGCTCTGTTTTATATTGTCGTTATTAAATTGAAATGTTGATGTTTTATAACTTCGTTTTACGTAAACTGCCCCGAGCCTGGAAGGAGCGGTACATAAAAACGAATAATAAATATAAATAAATAAATAAGAAAATAGTTATACGTTTTACATTTCTGCGTAGGTGATCTTTGGGACTTGGTTTTTTAATCAGTAGCTCCCATGCTGAAAAAGTGTGAGCACCCCTGCTCTACTTCTATACCGCCTCTATCAGCCCGAAGGCAACTCGGGGCGGTGTACGCATGGCAAGGACTGCCCAAGAGAAATACATCAACAGTTACTAACACAATCATATCATACACAAATTAGCAATTTAAGTTAAAACACAATATCAGTGTCTCATTAATTTGTCGATTTCCAATTGCGCCGGCGGCGTTCCTTAGGTCTCAATTTAATAATCATACTACATCTGCAAGTGCCCGGTCAAACAACCAGGTCTTGACCTTCTTGCGAAATGTCAGGAGGGAGGGGGCTGATCTGATGTCACTAGGAAGGGCGTTCCAAAGCCGAGGAGCCACCACTGAAAAGGCCCTGTCTCGCGTCCCTACCCATTATTTATTATTTATTTATTTATTTATGGTATTTGTACCCCGTAGCTTCTCACCCCCGCAGGGGGACTCAGCACGGCTTACATTTGCAGCACTACAGGCCGCAACACCACAATACAATTTTAAAATACACCGTATAATCAACATCATTAAAAAGCATTAAAAACATTAAAAACCACTGCTTACAACAATAATTAATTAAATTATTAAATATTAAATTATGCGAAGCAGGCTGGACCGAGAGCAGGGCCTCTCCGGATGATCTTAAACATCTTGAGCATTAATTCACTCAGCATGACCTTGTAGACGTAACAAGTAAGCCCAACCAAAGCATTCATTTGGGGTGGTGGAATATTTTTATGCAATATCACTTTGCCTTCCTCCTTGGCCCAGTCTAGTGACAAACCTGTTTGTATAATTAATTCAGGAACCCCCCGTGGCGCAGCGGGTTAAACCGCTGAGCTGCTGAAGTTGCTGATCAAAAGGTCTGCCGTTCGAATTCGAGGATTGGGGTGAGCTCCCGTTGTTAGCCCCAGCTAAGCTGTGGGTGACAGCGAGCGGGGGGGGGGGGGCTCCTCACCCCAATATAGCCAAGGTTAAATGAATAGCACATTCCCAATTTCAAGTGGTCGGAAAACAGATCTGTTGCAACAAATTACTTCATCACACTAGAGAAAAAATCCACTTAAAATCCGGTTTCTGCCTCCTGCAGAATTTTGGGGTTTGTAGTTTAGTGAGGCTGTTAAAAGTTCCTCCCTAAACTACAAACCCCAGAATTCTGCAGGAGACAGAAACCGGATTTTAAGTCTATTTTTTCTCTAATGTGATGAGGCATAAAGGCGTACTTAGTGTAATCCACAGCATGTTGTAGTCGTCTAACCACAGCCTACTCTTTTCTCCCTTTCCTTCCAAGACTAGGTGAGGTTTTGGGGCATTTAGGATAGTTCAGCAAGACTTGGGAAAGGTTTAGACCAGTGTTTCTCAACCTGGGGGCTGGGACCCGGGGGGGGGTAGTGGTCATGAGGACGTGTCAGAGGGGTCGCCAAAGACTTATCAAAAACACAGTATTTTCTGTTGGCCATGGGGTTTCCATGTGGGAAGTTTGGCCCAATTCTATTGTTGGTGGGGTTCAGAATGCTCTATAAATCCCAGCAACTACAACTCCAAATGTCAAAGTCTATTTCTCCCAAACTCCACCAGTGTTCTCATTTGAGCATATTGAGTATCCCTGCCAAGTTTTGGTCCAGATCCATCATTGTTTGAGTCTACAGTGTTCTCTGGATGTAGGTGAACTACAACTCCAAACTTCAAGGTCAATGACCACTAAACGCTTCCAGCATTGGTCATGGGAGTTCTGTGTGCCAAGATTGGTTCAATTCCATCATTGGTGGAGTTCAGATTGCTCTTTGATTGTAGGTGAACTATAAATCCCAGCAACTGCAACTCCCAAATTTCAAGGTCTATTTCCCCCAAACTCCACCAGTGTCCACATTGGGGCATATTGAGTATCTGTGCCAAGTTTGGTCCAGATCCATCATTGTTTGAGTCCACAGTGCTCTCTGGATATAGGTGAACTACAACTCCAAACTTCAAGGTCAATGACCACTAAACGCTTCCAGCATTGGTCATGGGAGTTCTGTGTGTTAAGATTGGTTCAATTCCATCATTGGGGGAGTTCAGATTGCTCTTTGATTGTAGGTGAACTATAAATCCCAGCAACTGCAACTCCCAAATGTCAAGGTCTATCTCCCCCCAAACTCCACCAGTGTTCTCATTTGGGCATATTGAGTATCTGTGCCAAGTTTGGTCCAGATCCATAATTGTTTGAGTCCACAGTGCTCTCTGGATGTAGGTGAACTACAATTCCAAACTTCAAGGTCAATGCCCACCAAGCCCTTCCAGTATTTTCTGTTGATCATGGGAGTTCTGTGTGCCAAGATTTGGTTCAGTTCCATCGTTGGTGGGGTTCAGATTGCTCTTTGATTGTAGGTGAATTATAAATCCCAGCCGCCCTGAATCCCCATCGGGGAGATGGTGGTGGGTATTTATTATTATTATTATTATTATTATTATTATTATTATTATTATTATTCAAATTTGAGCATGTCAGATATTTGTGCCAAATTTGGTCCAGTGAATGAAAACACATCCTGCATATTAGATATTTACATTATGATTCACAACAGTAGCAAAATTATAGTTATGAAGTAGCAACAAAAATAATTTTATAGTTGGGGGGTCACCACAACATGAGGAAGGGTATTAGGAAGGCTGAGAATCACTGGTTTAGACTGTTTTCCATGAGAGGAAACACCCTCCAGAACCAGTTAGGAGGGGAGAAAGTCAAGAAGCCCTCCCAATGGGTGTCAAGGAAAGCGGGGAAGAGAAATGCGCTTTCTTTCCTTCTTTTCCTCCCTTCTTCCTTGTCAAAACTCCTTGGGCGGAAAAGGACATGGCAAATTGGGACTGGGTATAATAAACACACAGCCAGGGCTTTGCATGGAGTCCAAACACACCTCTTCTCCCCCCCTCTCTTTCTTTCTCTCTCTTTCTCTCATTCTTTCTCTTTCTCTCTTTCTCTCTTTTTCTTTCTCTCTCATTCTCTCTTTCTTTCTCGCTTTTTCTTTCTTTCTTTCTCATTCTCTTTCTCTCTTTCTCTTTTTCTTTATTTCTTTCTTTCTCATTCTCTTTCTTTCTCTCTCTTTCTCTCTTTCTTTCTCATTATCTCTTTCTTTCTTTTCTCTTTCTTTCTCTTTTTCTTTCCTGTCTTCTTTCTTTCTCATTCTCTCTTTTGCTCTCTTTCTTTCTCTCTCCTCCTTTTCTTTCTCTTTCTCATTCTCTTTCTCTTTCTTTCTTTTTCTCTATTTCTTCCTTTCTCATTCTCTTTCTTTCTCTTTCTTTCTCTCTTTTTCTTTCTTTCTCATTCTCATTCTCTCTTTCTCTCTTTCTTTCTCATTATCTCTCTTTCTTGCTCTCTCTCTCTCTCTTTCTTTCTTTAACATTCTCTTTTGCTTTCTCTCTCTCTTTCTCATTCTCTCTTTCACTCTCTTTCTCTCTCCCCCTCTTTCTCATTCTCTCTTTTTCTTTCTTTTTCTCTATTTCTTCCTCTTTCTCTCTTTCTTTCTCTCTTATTCTTTCTCTTTCTTTCTCTCTTTCTTTCTCCCTTTTCTTTCTTTCTCATTCTCTCTTTCTCTCTCTTTTGCTTTCTCTCTCTCATTCACCCTTTCTTTCTCTCTTTCTTTGTCATTCTCTCTCTCTTTCTTTCTCTTTATTTCTTTCTTTCTCATTCTCTTTCTCTCTCTTTTTCTTTCCCTCTCTATCTTTCTTTTTCTTTCTCTTTCTCATTCTCTTTTCTTTCTCTTTCTTTCTTTCTCATTCTCTCTTTCTCTCGCTTTCTCTCTTCCTTTTTCTTTCTGTCTCTTTCTCATTCTCTCTCTCTCTTTTGCTTTCTCTATCTTTCTTTCTCATTCTCTCTCTCTCTTTTGCTTTCTCTCTCTCTCTCTCTCATTCTCTCTTTCTCTTTCTCTCTTCCTCTTTTTCTTTCTCTATCTTTCTTTCTCATTCTCTCTCTCTCTTTTGCTTTCTCTATCTTTCTTTCTCATTCTCTCTCTCTCTCTTTTGCTTTCTCTATCTTTCTTTCTCATTCTCTCTTTCGCTTTCTCTCTTCCTCTTTTTCTTTCTATCTCTTTCTTTCTCTTCTCTCTCTCTCTCTCGCTTTCTCTATCTTTCTTTCTCATCTCTCTCTCTCTTTTGCTTTCTCTATCTTTCTTTCTCATTCTCTCTCTCTCTTTTGCTTTCTCTATCTTTCTTTCTCATTCTCTCTCTCTTTTGCTTTCTCTCTCTTTCTTTCTCATTCTCTCTTTCTCTTTCTCTCTTCTCTCTTTCTTTCTTTCTCTTTCTTTCTTTCTCTCTCTCTCTCGCTTTCTCTATCTTTCTTTCTCATTCTCTCTCTCTCTTTTGCTTTCTTTCTCTTTCTTTCTCATTCTCTCTTTCGCTCTCTTTCTCCCCCTCTTTTTCTTTCTCTCTTTGTCATTCTCTCTCTCTTTCTCTTTCCCTCTCTTTCTTTCTTTCTCATTCTCTCGCTTTCTCTCTTCCTCTTTCTTTCTCTCTCTTTCTCTTTCTCTCTCTTTCTCTCTCTTTCTTTCTTTCTTTCTCATTCTCTCATTCTCTCGCTTTCTCTCTTCCTCTTTCTTTCTCTCTCTTTCTCTTTCTCTCTCTTTCTCTTTCTCTTTCTCTCTCTCTCTCTCTCTCTCTCTTTCTCTTTCTCTCTCTCTCTGTGGCTCAAAAACAATGCGGATCGGAAGTCGGGTTTAACTGGCTTATCGGGGATTAGGGCTTCACACGGGAGAGAGTCCTCCTCGGGCTTTTAAAAGATTACGGGGCGATTTGACAGCCGCAACGAGGCCAGAAAAAGCGGATTTCCCTCCTCTTTGAAGCGTGTTTTGGTTTCCTTGGGCTCCTTCTGAGGCTGGATTGGAGGCGCCCCCCTTCCTTCCCTCCTCCAAGGAGAAGAGACTCCTTTCCATCCAAACCAGAGAGGTTGCCATTCCCAAAAATGAGTTTTAGGAAACGGTGAAAGCAGGTTCTTGGGTCTACTTTCTGCCTTCTGCAGCCAGTGCAGGGAAAGGGGGAAGGGAGAGGCGCCTACTAGCCTCCTTCATTCACCTTCTCCCCCCTTTTTGTCTCCCCCCCCCCCTTTCTCAGCTGCTGGACCTCTTCATGGTGTGGGACTGGTCGACTTACCTAGCCGACTATGGGCAGCCCGGCTCCAAGTACCTGCGGGTCAACCCCAGCATCGCCCTGGCCCTCCTCGAGAAGTGAGTGAGTCCCACCACAACAAAGCCCAAGGGGAACTGGGGAGAAGGAGACCCCCAAATCCGGGGTGGGGGTGTCGTGTTGGATGATTCGTTGGCCGGGTTCTGATGGTGGGGGTGTCCTCCCTTCACTCTCCAAGCCAGGTGACATCCGTCCCCTTCCTTCCCTGGAAGAAACCCACAAAAAAGGGGGGGATTTCACCATTGATGACCATTGGTCACCCCCTATTTCTTTGGCTCTTGAGACTCACCTTTCCACCACATCAGCCTCCAGGATGCTTTTGAGATCAGCCTCCAGGATGCTTTTGCTCCAGATGGATGAGAGAAGCCTCCCACAAGGATGGTCCGGCCCAGGCTAGGTATATACAAACCAGCACTTTATTTATTTATTTATTTCGGGCAGGTTCGGATTCGGGGAGAGCGCGGGTGAGCTCCCTCTGTCAGCTCCAGCTCCGCACGCTGGGACATGAGAGAAGCCTCCCACAAGGATGGTTCCGGCCCAGGCTACCTGTCTGAATGTATCACCCCCTACAAACCAGCACTTTATTTATTTATTTCGGGCAGGTTCCAATCCGGGGAGAGCGCGGGTGAGCTCCCTCTGTCAGCTCCAGCTGACAGCTTTCAGGGGTCCAAACAGGTCCAAGTCCACTACACAACATCCTTCGAGCGGGGATGGATTTCCTTCGATGAGGAGCTCTTTCTTTGAGCTTCAGATTCATGCTTCTAATGGAGGCATTACTTTTGTACCCACCCGTGTATATGTGTGTGTGTGTCTATATCTCTATATATCTAGATATAGATATAGATGAAAGAATGAATGGCTGGGGTTACACCTGCTTCAACATACATACAAATTCAACTTAAGCAGGACCCATGCACACACACACACACAGAGAGAGAGAGAGAGAGAGAGAGAGAGAGGCCTTCGGCTGATATGAGCAAGTTAAAAATAATGTAAATAGACAGATGTAGATGGATGGATGGATGGATGGATGGATGGATGGATGGATGGATGGATAGACAGACAGACAGACAGACAGACACGTTTATAACACACACACACTCATATATATATGAATGAGAGTGTGTGTACATGTAAATGTGTGTGAGTATATATGCATACATATACATGCATATATATAGATATTAGATATCACACACAGATACAGATACACACATGCGAATTTATATATTTTCAGGCTTGAATTTCCCTTCCTCCCCCCCCCTCTCTCATATATATATATATATATATATATATATATAGAGATAGAAGATGGGAGAGAGAGTTATAAACCTATATATATATATATATATATCTCACACACACACATATATATATATATCTCACACACACATATATATATCTCTCTCACACACACACACATATATCTCACACACACACACACACATATTCAGGTGTGAATTTTCCTCCCCCCCCCTCACACACACACACATATGTATATGTATCTATGTATGTAATTCAGGAGTGAATTTCCCTTCCTCTTTCTCATGTGTGTGTGTATGAATGAGAGAGGGAGTTATAACTAGGTGTGTGTATGAGACAGGGAGAGACAGAGAGTTATAACTAGGGTTAGAACTCTCTCTCTCTGTCATACACACACACACACATGGGAAAGAGGAAAGGAAATTCACTGTTCTGTGGTGTGTGTCTGTCTGTGTATGTGTGTGTGTGTGTGTGTGTGTGTGTGTGAGTGAGTGAGTTATAACTAGGTTTATAATTCTCCCTCTCATATATGTATGTATACATGTATGTATAATTCAGGAGTTAATTCCCCTTCCTCTTTCTCATGTGGTGTGTGTGTGTGTGTGTATATATGAGAGAGTTATAAACCTAGTTATAACCCTCTCTCGTATACAGTATTTATTCACACACACACCTAGAAATCTACTCCCAGAAAGGGAAATTCACTCCTGAAAATATATATATTCGCATCTGTGTATCTATATCTCTGTGTGCATGCATATATAGACTCACATACATACACACATATACGCATGTACACACATATGTGTATATATTCAGTACAATTTAAATATTGTACAGAAATTAAGGAAATTGTGCTCATGTATAAAGATACAGAAGAAGTAGTCAGAGTGGCCCTTCCAGACAGCCCTATATCCCAAAATATCAAGGCAGGAAATCCTGCATTATCTGAGTGTGGACTCAGATAACCCAGTTCAAAGCAGATGGTATTTCCCTGCCTTGATATTCTGGGATATAGGGCTGTCTGGAAGGGCCCTGGATGATGGGTAGAGGGGGTGGGAAGTTTGTGATAATTAAAAATTATAGAAAGATAGAGAGATATATAAAGAGAGATATAAAGATAGATAGATAGATAGAAAGAAAAAGAAAGATAGATATAAATATAGATAGATAGAAAGATAGAGGTAGAAATAGAGATAGAAATATATATAGATAGAAAGATGGTTAGATAGAAAGATAGATAGAAAGAAAAAGAAAGATAGATATAAATATAGATAGATAGATAGATAGAAGGATAGATAGAAAGATAGATAGATAGATAAATAGATAGAAAGATAGATAGATAGATAGATAAAAAGAAAGATAGATAGAAAGATAGATAGATAAAAAGAAAGATAGAGATAGAGAGATATAAAGATAAAGAGAAAGATAGATAGAAAGATCAAAAGAAAGATAGATAGAAAGATCAAAAGAAAGATAGATAGAAAGATAGATAGAAAGATAGATAGAAAGATCAAAAGAAAGATAGATAGAAAGATTAAAAGAAAGATAGATAGATAGATAGATAGAAAGATAGATAGAAAGATCAAAAGAAAGATAGATAGAAAGATCAAAAGAAAGATAGATAGAAAGATAGATAGAAAGATAGATAGAAAGATCAAAAGAAAGATAGATAGAAAGATAAAAAGAAAGATAGATAGATAGATAGATAGATAGAAAGATAAAAAGAAAGATAGATAGAAAGATAGATAGATAGATAAAAAGAAAGATAGAGAGATAGATAGATAGATATAAAGATAAAGAGAAAGATAGATAGAAAGATCAAAAGAAAGAAGATAGATAGATAGAAAGATAAAAAGAAAGATAGATAGAAAGATAAAAAGAAAGATAGATAGAAAGATCAAAAGAAAGATAGAGAGATAGATAGATATAAAGATAAAGAGAAAGATAGAAAGATCAAAAGAAAGATAGATATAAAGATCAAAAGAAAGATAGATAGATAGAAAGATAAAAAGAAAGATAGATAGAAAGATCAAAAGAAAGATAGATATATAGATAAAAAGAAAGATAGAGAGATAGATAGATATAAAGATAAAGAGAAAGATAGAAAGATCAAAAGAAAGATAGATATAAAGATCAAAAGAAAGAAAGATAGATAGATAGAAAGATAGATAGATAAAAAAGATAGAGAGATAGATAGATATAAAGAGAAAGAGAAAGATAGATAGATAGAAAGATAGATAGATAAAAAAGATAGAGAGATAGATAGATATAAAGATAAAGAGAAAGATCAAAGAAAGATAGATAGAAAGATAAAAAGAAAGATAGATAGAAAGATCGAAAGATAGATAGAAAGATAGAAAGATCAAAAGAAAGAAAGATAGATAGATAGATAAAAAGATAGATAGAAAGATCAAAAGAAAGATAGATAGTTAGATAGGATAGAGAGATAGATAGAGAGATAGAAATAAAGATAGATAGATAGATAGATAGACAGAAGATGGATAAAAGATAGATAGATAGACACAGAGAGAGAGAGGGAGAGAGAGAGAAGGAAAACAAGCACACACATCCCTACTACTATTTCTTTTGTATACAGCCATGTAACCCAGAATATCAATCCCACAATATCTGCTTTGAACAGGATAGCTGAGTCCACACTGCCATATATTCCGGTTCAAAGCAGAAAACGTGGGGTTTGATTCCTCTGCGTGCACACAGGATCCGTTTTGCAACCGAGGAAGCCTTCGATGGGAAGCAACCGGGAGCACGGTGCGTGATGTATTCCCGGCTCCTTTGGGTCTCCTCTCCTTCGAAGAGCAAGATCACCAAAAGCGGGCTCACCGTGGGAGCCGAGCAAAGGGCGGTCGATCCCCAGCGCCTTTGGGAGAGACACCACCATTGGCAGCAGGGTGATCCAGTTTCACAGGCACAGAGGTTCCTCGATGCGTTGGGTTAAGTGGACTTGGCGCTAGGGTTCCTCGATGCGTTGGATTAAGTTGACTTGGCGCTAGGGTTCCGGATGGGTTGGATCCCTGAAGCAGATCCGGATGGGTGAAATCCCTCTTCTTGGGGGAGGGGGGGGGGGGGTTAGATCATCCTCTCCATTATGGTAGGTTATTCTATATATAACAGTATAATGTTATAGCAGCCTACCATGTAATATATAATATTAATTATTGTGCTGTGGCACTAATATCATATATTGCATTTACATTTTACTTGCAAGCCGCTCTGAGTCCCCTTCGGGGTGAGGAGGGCGGCATAGAAATGTCATAAAATAAAATAAATAAATAAATAGGTTGTTTTAGTTTGGAGGTTTATTTTTATTTATTTATTTATTTTTATTTATTTATTTATTTTTATTTATTTATTTTCCCGTGTCAGGAGCGACTTAATTAAGAAACTGCAAGTCGTTTCTGGTGTGATCAAATGGGACGTTGCCCAAGGGAAGGCCCTGAAATGTTTGACCATCCTTCTCTCATGTCCCCGCATGGGGAGCTGGAGCTGACAGAGGGAGCTCACCCCCCCCCCCCAGCGCGCTCTCCCTCCGGATTCGAACCTGCGACCTGTCGGGTCTTCAGTCCTGTCGGCACAAGGGTTTTAACCCATTGCGACATTAATTAATGCTACATTAATTACTTCATTCATTAATTAATGTATTAGGATTAATTTATGTAGCAATTAATTAATTAATTAATTAATGATCCTACTACATTGATTTTGTTGGGGAAGCCCAATCACATGTTTTCACTTCATTATAGCTCGCGGTATAGTTCAGATGTATAGAAGTCGAATTATCAAGCTCTGATTTGACTTCGATGTCTTCTCACTTCGGATTCCTTTTGTTTGTTTGTTTGTTTTCCTCCTGAACATTCCCGGGCTGCCCCTCCTGCAGAGTCCACCGAGGGTATGTATATAATCTATAGATATATAATATAGGGATGGGTGTCTGTTCTGGGCTTCTTGAGTCCAAGTCTTTTGGGAGCCTTTGGGATCATTATATATTATTATTATATTATTATTATATTATTATTTATATTATAATATAAACATAATTTATAATTAATTAATAAAAATTAATATAAAAATAATTTATAATTAATTAACAAAAAATAAATTTAAAAAACCAACCTTAGGTTAATTAATACGTTGAAAATAATATAAAAAAAATAATTAATTAATAATTAATTAATAAAAATTAATATAAAAAAAATAATTTATAAAAATAATTAATTAATAAAAAAAATAAAAAAATTTTTAATTAACAAATAAAAAACCAACTTAGGTTAATTAATACGTTAAAAATAATATAAAAATAATTTATAATTAATTAATAAACATTAATATAAAATAATTTATAATTAATTAACAAAAAATAAATTTTAAAAAACCAACTTAGGTTAATTAATACGTTAAAAATAATATAAAAATAATTTATAATTAATTAATAAAAATTAATATAAAAATAATTTATAATTAATTAACAAAAAATAAATTTAAAAAACCAACTTAGGTTAATTAATACGTTAAAAATAATATAAAAATAATTTATAATTAATTAATAAAAATTAATATAAAATAATTTATAATTAATTAACAAAAATAAATTTTAAAAAACAACTTAGTTAATTTAATTAATAATATAAAATAATTTATAATTATTTAAAATAATTTATAATTATTTAATTATATACAGTATATATATATATAAAACAACTTAGGTTGTTTTATCAGAGGTCCAAACAGGGGGGGGGGGATCCATTACATACACATTCTTCAAAGGGTTATATTATGGATTTCCTTTGGTGTATTATAATTTATAATATAACATTATAATATTTGTTATAATATTTTATTGTGTTTTACTTGCTTGCTTGGTTTGTTGTTTTTACTTATGTATTTTTGTTGGGCTTGGCCTCATGTAAGCCACCCCAGTCCCCTTAGGGAGATGGTGGCTTGGTGTAAACACACACACAAATATATCATATACATACCAAACAACAACAACAATAGCAACAACAATAATGTCCCAGTGGTGATCGGCACCCTGGGTGCAGTGCCTAAAGACCTTGGCCTGCACTTAAACACAATCCTGCTGACAAAATTACCATGGGTCAGCTGCAAAAGGCCACCCTGCTGGGATCTGCACACATTATTCCCCATACATCACATAGTTCTAGTCACTTGGGAAGTGTCCCGACATGTGATCCAATATAACAACCAGCATAGTGATCTTACTTGTTGTGTTCTATTATTGTGTTTGAAATAATAATAATAATAATAATTTGAAAAAAACTTTTACTTGTGTTCTGCCCTATCTCCCCAAGAGGACTTGGGACTAATTCCAACAAACAGGCACACAGCCAGAAAAAATACAGATCCAATAACAACCCAGAAACCCAAAGTAAACTTATATATACCAAAATTATATATATTAATATATATTAAATGAGCTCACATGTAAAGCCGAATTAGGACATAAAATCTTGAGATTGGATTCAATTACATCTGGCCTGAGAACATGAGAACCTCGGTTTACTAGCACGCCCAATTTACAACACTATAATTGCTATAATATTTAAAAGTTATATATTTTTAGTGATGTCAACAGCACCAGAATATGGGCGCAATTTCCAGTTAAGGTTCGCCTCTGTGATTTTGGCCTTATCAAAAAAGGCAATATAAACACAACATATAGTCTACAGCTAGTCAAGTAAAAATAGAAATATATTTTATTTCCGCCTCCTCTAAAGTCATAAAGAATATGTAAAATAGCCTTAAAAAAGGGTCTATAAATTGGTTCTATCATTTTAAAAAATGAGGAAAGCTATGCAATTTTTTGAATAATGTAAAATCTATTTTTGGCAGCCACAAAAAAATGAAATTTCTGGAGTAGAACCACTACTTTAAATAAAAATAATATAATTAATAGAAATATAATATAATAATTAAATTATATAATTTAAGAATTTGATATTATATTAATTATAATAATTGTAGTTATAATACAGTTATGAACATATAATATAATTAATATAGTTAATTATTATAATTAATAGATAATAAATATTATAACAATTAGAATTCTTTATTTATTTTATTTACAGTATTTTTACCCTCGAGGGGGGACTCAGAGCAGCTAATAATAGAATTAATAGAATAATAAATATAACAATTATAATTATATTATAATTATTATAATTACAATATAATTATAATTATGAAAATATAATGAATATAATTAATATGATAATGAATGTATGTAATAATACATATAACAGTTGTAATAATTACATTGTAATATATGAAAATATTATAATATTATTAATATAATAATAAATGTTATCACAATTATAATAGTTAAATTATCATATAATTATAATTATGAAAATATAATAACATAATGAATAGAATAATAAATGTAACTGTTATAATTGTTATAATTACAATATAATTATAATTATGAAAATATAATAACATAATAAATATTATAATGAATACAATAATACATATAACAATTATAATAGTTAAATTATAATGTAATTATAATTATGAAAATATAATAACATAATGAATAGAATAATAAATATAAGTTAAATATAAGTTATAATTTAAATTATAATTTGAAATATATAATTACAATAAATAATTTATAATTATGGAAATATAATATAATTATAAATGAATGGAGTTATAATTAAATATAATTGTTATAATTTATAATTGGAAAAACTATAATTGTTATAATTACTATAAATATACAATATAATTATAATTATGAAAATATAATAACATAATGAATAGAAGAATAAATATAAGTTATAATTAAATTATAATTGTTATAATTACAATATAATTATAATTATGAAAATATAATAACATAATGAATGGAATAATAAATATAAGTTATAATTAAATTATAATTGTTATAATTACAATATAATTATAATTATGAAAATATAATAATATAATAAATATTATAATGAATACAATAATGCATATAACAATTATAATAATTAAATATTATTATTATCAATTATAATTACGATAGCTATGAAAATATAATATTATTAATATAATAATAAATGTCATAACACTTCTAATTATTATTATTATTATTATTATAGCTATGAAAATATAATATTAATATAATAATAAATGTCACAACCATTATAATTTAATGATAATTATTTTAACTATCATATTATTATAATTATTAAAATATAATATTATTATTATTAATAATAATAATAATTTATTTATATCCCGCTCTATCTCCCCAGGGTTGTTTTTTTTTTAACATAGTGTAATTCCAGGCAGAGGAAGAAGCCAGAAGGAAAGTGGAGAGCTTGGGCACCCTTAAAATAATAACAACAAGCAGGAAAGAGGAGAAGAAGGAGGAGAAAGAGAGGGAAATGATGATTTTGAGTTGAAAGAGGGTGTGTTGGCCTCAGCTTAAGACCCCGTTGGTGACTGTTGCCCTTCTTCTTCCCCTTCCCCTTCCTTCCTTCCTTCCTTCCTTCCTTCCTCCCTCCCTCCCTCCCTTCCTTCCTTCCTTCCTTCCCCTTCCTTCCTTCCTTCCTTCCTTCTTCTTCCTCCTTCCTTCCTTCCTTCCTTCCCTTCCCTCCTTCTTCCTTCCTTCCCTCCTTCCTTCCCTCCTTCCTTCCTTCCTTCCTTCCTTCCCTCCCTCCTTCCTTCCTCCTTCCTTCCTTCCCTTCCTTCCTTCCTTCCTTCCCTTCCTTTCCTCCTTCCTTCCCTTCCCTCCCTCCTTCCTCCTCCTTCCCCTCCTTCCTTCCTTCCTTCCTTCCTTCCCCTCCCTCCTTCCTCCCTTCCTCCTTCTCTTCCTTCCTTCCTTCCTTCCCTTCCTCCTCCCTCCTTCCCTTCCTTCCTCCCTCCCCTCCCCCCCCCCTCCCTCCCTCCCTCCCCTCCCTCCTTCCCTCCTTCCCCTCCTCTTCCCCTTCCTCCCTCCCTCCCCCCCTCCCTCCCTCCCTCCCCTTCCTCCTTCCTTCCTTCCCTCCCTCCCTCCTTCCTCCTCCTTCCTTCCTCCCTCCCTCCCCCCTCCCTCCTTCCTTCCTTCCTTCCTTCCTTCCTTCCCTAGCATGAAGGACCTGAGCAAGAAGAACAACCTCTTCGCCCAGTTCCGGAAAAACGACCGGGACAAGCAGAGGCTCATCGAGACGGTGGTGCGGCAGCTCCGGGGCCTGGTCAACGGCATGTCCCAGCACTCCTGAGAGAGTGGAGACTGGAGAGAGACCCACGCGTGGGTGCCACCCTCCCACCCTTCCTTCGCCCCTTTCCGAGAAGAAGCTCCCCTAAGTCCCCCGCTGTATATTCTTTGTATCTGTACCTCTTTTTCCCCCTTCTCTTTCTGCCCCATGTATTAAATTATAATGGGAAGCTCCCAGAATACAGTGATGTCCAAGCTTACCCGTCTGGTTTCTCTCTCTCTATTTGGGGTCCCCCTCCTTCGACAGCTTTGGGGGTTTGGGCGTCCAGAGTCGGGCCCAACTTGCGGCCTTCCCTGCCCTATCTCTCTGCCCCCCTTCCCCCTCGTTCTCTCATTAGAAGGGACCCGATTGAGGGCTCGGTCATGGTCTGGGGTCCCAGCCGTCGGGGGAGATCAAGGGGAAGCCAAGACACAGAGCTGTCGCTTTGGGTTTGCAAGCCGGCAGAGCGATGGCTGGCTTCCCAAAGGGCGACGTCGGGCCTTTGCAGGGTTTGATCTCTCCGGCGGCGGGGAGGCCTCTCTGCCCACTTGGACAAGGGGGAGCCGTGGATACTTGGGGAGGGGGGTCTTCCGTGGGTCCGCTGCTTCCAAAGCTGGAGAAAGGAAGAGAAAGGAAAGTCGGGCCTCCACTGCAAAAATGATGCGCCTTCGATGCTCAGCCATGCAGTTCTCCAACACTATAAGGCACAGCTTAGACTACATTACACTGTATTTTTTTAAAAAAAAAAAATTTGTTCCTGGTTTGAAAGTATAGTTTCCTGTTGAATGGTACTACTATTTTATTTTATTTATTATTAATTTTAAGGAATATAATTTATATTATTAATTAATATAAATGTCTTAATATTATTAAATAATTTTAACATAATGTTATTAATATTGTTTCTTGTTTAATTCTACTCCTGCTGTTTAATTGTATTATTTTGTTAATATTATTAAATAATTTTAATATAATGTTATTAATATTATTTATTTATTTTATTATTATTTCAGCTTGTATACCACCCTTCCCAATAGGCTTCCCAATAGGCTCAAATTTCTTGTTTAATTCTCCTCCTGCTGTTTAATTTTATTATTTTGTTAATATTCTTAAATAATTTCAATATAATGTTCTTAATATTGTTTCTTGATTAATTCTATTCCTGCTGTTTAATTGTATTATTTTGTTTATTATATTATTAAATAATTTTAATATAATGTTATTAATATTATTTATTTATTGTATTATTATTTCAACTTGTATACCACCCTTCCCAATAGGCTTCCCAATAGGCTCAAACTTCTTGTTTAATTCTACTCCTGCTGTTTAATTGTATTATTTTGTTAATATTATTAAATTAAATAATTTTAATATAATGTTATTAATATTATTTATTTATTTTATTATTATTTCAGCTTGCATACCACCCTTCCCAATAGGCTTCCCAATAGGCTCAAACTTCTTGTTTAATTCTACTCCTGTTGTTTAATTTTATTATTTTATTAATATTATTAAATTAAATAATTTTAATATAATGTTATTAATATTATTTATTTATTTTATTATTATTTCAACTTGCATACCACCCTTCCCAATAGGCTTCCCAATAGGCTCAAACTTCTTTTTTAATTCTACTCCTGCTGTTTAATTTTATTATTTTATTAATATTAATTAGTAATTGTAATTAATATAATTTTGTTATTAATATTATTTCTTGTATAATTGTACTCCTGCTGCTTAATTTTATTCTTTTATTAATTTTAATTAATATAATTATTATATATTTATATTATTATATTGCTTTTGTTTATTATTTCGACTCCTGCTTAATTTTATTATTCTTTTATTAATTTTAATTAATATAATATTATTAATATTTATAATTGATATAATTCTTATTAATATTATTTCCTCTCTAATTTTATTATTCCAGTTTTATTTTATTATTAATAATAAGTTTAATCAATAATTATCAACAATTAGTATTATTTTATTAATAATATTATTTCCTATTTAATTGTACTACTGTCTGATTTTATTATTTTATTATTAATAATAATGTTAATCAATAACTATCAATAATTAGTATTTTATTAATAATAATATTATTTCCTGTTTAATTTTACTACTGTCTGATTTTATTATTTTATTATTATTATAATTCACATCATGTTATCAATATTATTAATTCATTAATAATTTTAATTGATATAATTTTATGCTTCATTAGTATAATTATATCAATTATTTCCTGCTTAATTGCTGTTCCACTCCAGAAAGTTCGTTTTCGTGGCTGCCCCAAATGATGTTGAATTGGTTGAGGCTCCCATAACGAATTAGGAAATGATATTTCTAACCCAGGAACAAAAATTCATGTTATAAACATTATTATTATTATATTGTAATAATATAGGTTAGTGTGTGTATCCAGCCAAGAAAGGTTGGGAAGATCCTAATCAAAATAATACAAACTAAAGGGGATTCTCTTTGGCCCTTCTACACTACCCTATAATCCAGATGGTAAAGAAAATAATCCACTTTATCAGCATTAAATCGGATTATATGAGTCTACACTGCCATATGCTCCAGTTCAAAGTAGATAAGACATAGAGACGTTGAATGTTTGCCTTTATGTTTTTTGTTTATTGGAATCCACCCTGAGTCCCCTGGGTACTAATGTCATTCAAGTCATTGAATCTGCAATCAGGTGGGTTGTCTTTCAGAGGCCCATCCAGGTAAAGGTCAGAAGGGGCCAAAGCGTAAACATTCTTCAAGCAGTGGTGGATCTCCTTAGGGGCACACAGCCTTCTTTTGCCAGAAATCCAGTGAGGACTCTTTCTTTGAGCTTCAGATTCCTGGTTCTAATCAGCCAATGGGAAAAAAGGAAAGACTAGATCAGGAGAGTCAAGGTTACCTCTCCCACATCATGCATAGATAGCCCAGTAGCTGCGAAAGACAGAAAAGTTAGAGCCAGGGAGGCATTACTTTTTGACCCTACTGATTTTTGAGATTTAGAACATATGCCATATCCCAGTAATGATAACCATGTATTACCATTACTAGGCTATGGCAAATATTCTGCATCTCAAACAATGGAAGCATTACTTTTTGACCCACCCCAGGTACTAATAAAATATTATTGTATTTATTGTTGAAGGTTTTCATGGCCGGAAATCACTGGGTTGTTGTAGGTTTTCCAGGTTGCATGTGAGGTTGTATACATCACAACCCCTGAGGATGCTTGCCACAGATGCAGGTGAAACGTCAGGAGAGAATGCTTCTGGAACATGGCCATATAGCACGGAAAACCTACAACAACCTATTATTGTATTGTCAAAGGCTTTCATGGCTGGAATCACTGGGTTGTTGTGTGTTTGTTTTCCCAGCGGTGTGGCCATGAGACCTCACAACCTCTGAGGATGCCTGCCATAGATGCAGGCAAAACGTCAGGAGAGAATGCTTCTGGAACATGGCCATACAGCCCGGAAAACTCACAACAACCCATTAAGAATAATAATACTTTAGGTTGTTGTGTGTCTTCTATTATTATTATTATTATTACACTTCTACACTGCCATATAAAATCCAGATGATAATAATAATACTTTAAGTTGTTGTGTGTCTTCTATTATCATCTGGATTTTATAATAATACTTTAAGTTGTTGTGTGTCTTCTATTATTATTATTACACGTCTACACTGCCATATAAAATCCAGATAATAATAATACTTTAGGTTGTTGTGTGTCTTCTGTTATTATCTGGATTAATAATAATAATAATAATAACAACTTAGGTTGTTGTCTGTCTTCTATTATTATTATTATTATTGCACTTCTGCACTGCCATATAAAATCCAGATAATAATAATACTTTAGGTTGTTGTGTGTCTTCTATTATTATTATTATTATCTGGATTTAATAATAATACTTTAGGTTGTTGTGTGTCTTCTTCTATTATTATTATGATAATGATCTGGATTTTATAATTATAATAATACTTTAGGTTGTTGTGTGTCTTCTTCTATTATTATGATCTGGATTTAATAATAATAATACTTTAGGTTGTTGTGTGTCTTCTTCTATTATTATGATCTGGATTTAATAATAATAATACTTTAGGTTGTTGTGTGTCTTCTATTATTATGATAACGATCTGGATTTTATAATTATAATAATACTTTAGGTTGTTGTGTGTCTTCTATTATTATTATGATCTGGATTTAATAATAATAATACTTTAGGTTGTTGTGTGTCTTCTATTATGATAATGATCTGGATTTAATAATAATAATAATACTTTAGGTTGTTGTGTGTCTTCTTCTATTATTATGATAATGATCTGGATTTTATAATTATAATAATACTTTAGGTTGTTGTGTGTCTTCTATTATTATTTTATGATAATGATCTGTGTATTCTATTATTATTTATGATGATCTATTTTATAATAATAATACTTTAGGTTGTTGTGTGTCTTTTTCTATTATTATTATTATGATGATCTGGATTTAATAATAATACTTTAGGTTGTTGTGTGTCTTCTATTATTATTATTATGTTCTGGATTTAATAATAATACTTTAGGTTGCTGTGTGTCTTCTATTATTATTATTATGATCTGGATTTAATAATAATACTTTAGGTTGTTGTGTGTCTTCTATTATTATTATTATGATCTGGATTTAATAATAATAATACTTTAGGTTGTTGTGTGTCTTCTATTATTATTATTATGATCTGGATTTAATAATAATAATACTTTAGGTTGTTGTGTATCATCTATTATTATTATCTGGATTTTATAATAATACTTTATTATTCTTCTTATTTTATGATCTGGATTTTATAATAATAACACTTTAGGTTGTTGTGTATCATCTATTATTATTATCTGGATTTTATAATAATACTTTAGGTTGTTGTGTGTCTTCTATTATTATTATTATCTGGATTTTATAACAATACTTTAGGTTGTTGTATGTCTTCTATTATTATTATTATTATTTGGATTTTATAATAATAATACTTTATAGGGTTGCCACTTTTTGATAAAATAATAAGGGACAGGGACCTAATAATAGAGAATTTTTCACAAAAATAAGGGACACTTCATAAAAACTTGAAAATCAATGGATGATCTTCAAGTTTTTATGAAGCGTCCCTTATTTTTGTGAAAAATTCCCTATTTTTCGGTACCTGTCCCTTATTCATGTGGCAACCCTAATACTTTAGGTTGTTGTATGTCTTCTTCTATTATTATTATTATTATTATCTGGATTGTATATGGCAGTGCAGAAGCGACCTTTGCAAGCACCCAAACGTGCCCTGCTTGCACACAGAAGGGGAGATTTAGCCAAGTTTGAGGCAAAGGCAAAGCCTGTTTAGGAAAAGAGGGAGTAGAAGAAGCCCAATGAAGAAAAACCCCAAGAAGAAGGGAAGGAGGGAGGGAGGGAAGAATGAAAGGGAGAGTCTTCTCTGGATCCATTTGGGGTGGCTCCTTGGAGGCCTGGGGCTGAACTTGGGTTGAGGAAGAAGGGAAGAAACCTGGTGATGCCCAGCCCCAACCAGACCAGAGCAGCACCCCGCTCTTCTTCTCTCCCTTCCCCTCCAAACTTGGGGTCTTCCGAATGCACTCTATGCCTTTGATAATCTGTGGCCTATCTCTTTGTCAATCTTGGCGTCTGAAGAGATGATGCTTCCCAGGTAGGTGAACCACCTCGGAGTTGGTTGAGGTAGGCAGGATTTCCCTGGGTACTGGTTGTGGGGGGTCGGGAGCAGGTCAGGGTTTTGCCCTCCCTTCTGCTCGAGATCCCCGTGTACAACTGGTGGGCCACTGTGTGATACAGAATGCTGGACTAGATGGGCTGAGGTCCGATTCAGCATGGCTCTTCTTATGTTCTTATGTTCTTAACTGCTGAACGGACTTAAGCACAGATGTGCCTATGCTGACGTGGGGATGATGGTGTTCTTCCTATGGTGCGGGCTGGTAGAGGCCTCTTGGGTGCCAGCTGTGAGCCTCTCTCTCTCTTGGCAGCCTCCTTCCCCTCAAGCCCAGCAGCAGCCCTTCAGAGCGGGCCGGGCAGCCTTGCCAACTGGGGGCCCTGCCTGCCTGCCTCTCTGTCCTTCCTTCCTCTCCATTGCCCGCGTCCTTCTCCATCCAAGCCAAGGGGGCAGCCAGAGAGGCAGCAGCTCTTTCCCGCTGACCGGGCAAGCCCTGGCATTAAGGGCAGGGAGGCACGGAGCCCGGCTGGCCTCTCTGCCCGACCTTTGCCACCGAGGGGCCCCCGCGGGGAGAGGCGCCGACCTGCCTGCTGCCTGCCTGCCTGCCTGCCCACTTGGCTGCTCTCAGCCACACCGAGGGAGTAGTAGCTGCAAACCGTAGTTGCAAAGCCTAGGACAGTGTTTCCCAACCTTTTTGGAGCTGCGGCACACTTTTTACATTTGCAAAATCCTGGGGCACACCACCAACCAAAATGACACAAAATGACACTTTAACACAGTAATCTAAATATATAAAGGAAGAGTCGTCATGGAAAGACCGTCCCAAACAGAGAAACCTTACAACGCAGAGACACCAAACTTGCCAACAGAAATAGGCCTCAGACAAGGTACGTTTGTAGCAAAGAAACTTTCCCCCCAAAACCTAAAAGGCCCCCAAAACAACTAGTAAAAAAACTACATTTCCCAGCATCAGGCATGTAGCCGGGGGGCTAAGGGGGCTTCACCCCCCCCCAAATTCTCAGAGTGGTCCGCAAGAAGGCCTTACTGGTACATTATTTAAACTGTTATGTTTATTCATATCATGATCTGATCACCATGCTCATTATATCCCACATTAATGGGGTTATTGGGATAACAATACAAAAGGTTTGCTAGGGTAAACCCTCTTCCACCCAGTCTCAGCCCCCCCCCCCAAACCAAAATCCTGGCTACGGCCCTGCCCAGCATCCTCCGGGGCTGCCAACGACTCTCCCAGCCTCTACATCAGGGGTGCTCACACTTTTTCAGCATGGGAGCTACTGATTAAAAAACCAAGTCCCAAAGATCACCTACCCAGAAATGTAAAACATATAACTATTTTCTTATTTATTTATTTATATTTATTATTAATTTTTATGTACCGCTCCTTCCAGCAGGCTCGGGGCAGTTTACGTAAAATTATAAAAGTTATAAAACATCAACATTTCAATTGAATAACAACAATATAAAACAGAGCATAAAAATACATCCAACCACCCCATTTCTCCCACACTGCCATATTACCACACATATTATCAGCCAGAAAGTAAGAAGAGAGGCTGTTGAACTGCAAGGCCATTTAATACTCAGCAAGGTAAACAAAGGGGCATGCAGAAATACATCCAACCACCCCATTTCTCCCACATTTCCATATTCCCTAACATATATTTCTCAAGGAACAAAGCAGGCAGAGAGGCTTTGGAGCTAAAAGGCCATTTTTAAACATTAAAAATAAACAAAGAGACATGCCACAGAACAATCAAGCACCCACCCCAAAGTAAAAAGACCGACCTTTGAGATGCGGTAAGGAAATGACCCCAAAGCGTCCTTCTTCTCCTCCGTCGTTGCTCCTATTTCCACGCCGCCAGCATGCGTGCCGCCTCCAAGAGCTCACGAGAAGTCTGAGAGGCAGAATGGGCGCTTCTGCGCATGCGCGTGGGGCCAGCCATGCATCGCGTCATCCAGGCCCGCCCCCCTTTGGTCTCCTACGACTCTGAGTGGCTGGAGAAGGACGGAGGGAGGAGGAGGAATCCAAAAGAGAGGGCCCATTTTGCCTCTTGGACTCTGGAGCTTTTGGAGGCGGCGCGCGAGCAAGGAGCAGGGAGGAGCAATGACGGAGGACTTCTTTGCAGCGTGCAGGGGCGCGTGACGAGGACCAACAGCAAAAAACCTGGTCAGGGGCCTGAAGATCACCAGGATGATGCCCGAAGATCACCCTGGTGATCCCGATCACCATTCTGAGCACCCCTGCTCTACATTCTGACAACATGATTGGCTGCCAATAAGGGCGGATTTGCATAACTCCTGCACTGGCCAGCCAACATGAACATTCCGACCCATAACAAACTGTCAGAGGAGGATAAGGCAAAGAGCTGAGCCACCAAAACAACCCACAACACAGCAAGGACCCCAACAACACCATAACTAACAACAACTCCAACCCTTACATACTCAGACTTCCTCGCATCTCCAAAATAGGGCACAGCAACGCGTGTCGGGTACAGCTAGTAGTTAATATGTTTTAAAAATGTATTTATACACTCAGTGGGAAACCTGGGCCTGTTTCAATGAACTCAACATAGGTATCCTGGCAGGAATGGCAGAAAGACACAAACTTCCCACACAGAACTCCCATAACCAAGAGAAAATGCTATAATAGTTTGGTGGGCATTGACCTTGAGTTTTGGAGTTGTAGTTCACCTATATCCAGAGAGCACTGTGGACTCAAACAATGTTGGATCAGGACCAAACTTGGCATGAATACTCAAAATGCCCAAATATGAACGCAGATGGAGTTCAGGGGAAATAGACCTTGACATTTGGGAGTTGTAGTTGCTGGGATTTATAATTCCCCTATAATCAAAGAGCATTCTGAACCCCACCAATGACAGAACTGGGCCAAACTTCCCACACAGAACCCCCAGGAGGCAAGAGGAGGTCTCTACTTGGGGAAAGGGAGGCGGGCCTTCCCAATGCATGGAGAGCGAGGTGGCGAAGGGGGTGTTTGTAATTTTGTGCCTTTATCGAGGTAGGTTTCTTAGGGTTTTTATACTTCAACACACTAGACTCTCCCCCCCCCCTTTCCTGGAGGTTCCAATTTCCCACGGCACACCTGATGATCGCTCACGGCACACTAGTGTGCGCCGGCACACTGGTTGGGAAACAGTGCTCTATGAAATCCCCAAGGCCCCGGTGGTGGGGATGAGTGGCACCAAACTGCTGGGCACTGATACTCTTTCCTGGGGGGTTTGAACTGCATCAAATGCTCAGTGGAGATGAGTCCCTCCTCTCTTTGGTGGCTCCTAACGAAAGCTCTCCTTTGGGGAGGTCAAGGCAGCACTCCATCTCTTCTCCAGTGTGCCTTCTTTTTTTAAGACTCCAATGCTCAACTTCAGTTCTATTTTTCAGGAGAAAGCTTAGTTAGAAAAGTCTTCCAAAGTTGGGAGAAAGTACGAGCGCTCTTCCCTCATGGAAGAGAATAACATCCCTTTATTGCAGTGTTTCCCAACCAGTGTGCCGTGGCACACTAGTGTGCCCTGAGCAATCATCAGGTGTGCCATGGGAAATTGGCACCCCCCCCCCCCCAGGAACTGTTTATAACAGCTTCATTACATCCATACTTAACTGGAAGCAAGTTTCATTCAGGGTGAAATTTCACAAAGGTCTGGAGAACAAGCTCTATGAGGAGTGGCTTGAAGAGCTGGGTATGTTTAGCCTGAAGAAGAGAAGGCTGAGAGAAGACATGATAGCCATGTATAAATACGTGAGAGGAAGTTATATATATGTTGTGTTCATCGAAACGGGCCCAGGTTTCACACTGAGTGTATAAATACATTTTAAAACATATTAACTGTATGTATGACTGTGTTAGAGTGTCATTTTGGTTGGTGGTGTGCCCCAGGATTTTGTAAATGTAAAAAGTGTGCCATGGCTCAAAAAAGGTTGAAAAACATTGCTTTATTGTCATTGTATTATGGGTGGGCCAAAAGGGAATGCAAGTCTTCCAAAGTTGGGAGAAAGTGCAAGCACTCTTCCCTCATGGAAGAGAATAAAATCCCTTTGTTGTCATTGTACTGGTGGTACCCATGATGCTGCCCTTGCCGCCCATACAGAAGCCATTCTGCAGCACCTAACGTCCTGCTTTTCAACAGCTGCAGAGCTGTTTGGACTGGAAGTCAGCCTGAAGAAAATGGAAGTTCTCTACCAGCCCACACCACAGGAAGAACACCATAATCCAGTGTTTTTCAACCTTTTTTGAGCCACGGCACACTTTTTTACATTTACAAAATCCTGGGGCACACCACCAACCAAAATGATACAAAATGACACTCTAACACAGTCATACATATAGTTAATATGTTTTTAAATGTATTTATACACTCAGTGTGAAACCTGGGCCTGTTTCGATGAACACAACATAGATATCCTGGCAGGAATGGCAGAAAGACACACACGAAGGTCTTGCTCAACAGCTGTCAGTCGCTCTCTGTGTTCTTATACGTTGTTTTGAATAATATGTATCTGCTGTAAAACAATGTATAACACACACATATATATGTTTGTTGGTGGGATTAATAGAACTCAAAAAGCACTTGATGAATTGACACCAAATCTGGACACAATACACCTCTCAGGCCAACAAGTGACCATCACTCATAAAACATTGAAAAACACAGCAAAAGAGACTTAAAAAGCCAAAAAACAAAACAAAAACAACAATACACTACAACGCAAAGAAAGAGCAAAGAAAGGGAGGAAAGAAACAGGTAGAGAAGGAAGAAAGAAAAAGGGAAAGAAGGAGGAAAAGAAAAGGAGGGAAGGAAGGGAAGAGAGGATGAAGAATGGAACCAAAGAGCAAAGAAAGGGAGGAAAGAAACAGGTAGAGAAGGAAGAAAGAAAAAGGGAAAGAAGGAGGAAAAGAAAAGGAGGGAAGGAAGGGAAGAGAGGATGAAGAATGGAACCAAAGAGCAAAGAAAGGGAGGAAAGAAACAGGTAGAGAAGGAAGAAAGAAAAAGGGAAAGAAGGAGGAAAAGAAAAGGAGGGAAGGAAGGAAGGGAAGAGAGGAGGAATAATGGAACCAAAGAGCAAAGAAAGAAAGGGAGGAAAGAAACAGGTAGAGAAGGAAGAAAGAAAAAGGGAAAGAAGGAGGAAAAGAAAAGGAGGGAGGGAAGGACGGAAGGGAAGAGAGGAGGAAGAATGGAACCAAAGAGCAAAGAAAGGGAGGAAAGAAACAGGTAGAGAAGGAAGAAAGAAAAAGGGAAAGAAGGAGGAAAAAAAGGGAAGGAAGGAAGGGAAGAGAGGAGGAAGAATGGAACCAAAGAGCAAAGAAAGGGAGGAAAGAAACAGGTAGAGAAGGAAGAAAGAAAAAGGGAAAGAAGAAGGAAAAGAAAAAGAGGGAAGGAAGGGAAGCAGGAGGGAAGGAGAGAAAGAGGGAAGGTTGGCCACAGCAACTCGTGGCAGGTACAGCTATTAAATGTATACAGTGTGTGTGTGTGTGTGTGTGTGTGTGAGAGAGAGAGAGAGAGAGAGAGAGAGAGAGAGAGAGAGAATGGTGGGAGTTGTAGGCCAAAACACCTGGAGGGAGGGGTCAAGTTGGCCTACGCCTGCCTTTAGTGAGCAAACCCTGTTAGTTTTCGGCCCCTGCTTAAAGGTGCCTCAACCCTGTGTCCCGAATGCCCCTTGACCCACCTTTGCTGAGTTCGAGGGAATCATGGGAGTGGTAGTTTGACACCATCCTGAGCCCCCAAACTACAAATCCCGGGATTCCCCAGACTTGAGCCCTGGAAGACCAAGGGGTGCCTCACTGCATGAATGCTACGGTGTAGATCCGCCCCCAGGCAGCCGGGGGACCCGGGGAAGTCCCATCCCAGGATCTTCTCTCTCCGCGTGGCTCTTTCTGCCTGACGCAGCTCAAACCTTTCCGAGGCTGAGGAAGGAGCGGAGGGGAGGAGGAAGCTCAAGAAGGCAAGTGGTGAGTCCTGCGGCACAAGGCTTCACAAAAGGAGGTTGTGTTTGCGGTACTAAGGCAAGGGATCGAGCCCCGGCTAGGGCTTCCTGGTAGGACAGGAGGGCTCTCTCTCTCTCTTCTATCTCCAATTTCCCACGGCGCACCTGATGATTGCTCACGGCACACTAGTGTGCCACGGCACACCGGTTAGGAAACACTGCCATAATCCCCACGTCAGCATAGGCACATCTGTGTTTAAGTCCGTTCAGCAGTTCATCTACCTGGGAAGCATCATCTCTTCAGATGCCAAGATTGATAAAGAGATAGATCACAGACTAGCAAAGGCATATAGTGCATTCGGAAGGCTTCACAAAAGAGTCTGGAGCAACAAGCACCTGAGGCAAAGCACCAAAATAAGTGTGTACAGGGCTATCGTACTGTCTATTCTATATGGGTCTGAAACATGGGTCACCTGTCGCCAACACCTACGACTCCTCGAACGCTTTCGTCAGTGCTGTCTTTGCACAATCCTGAATATACACTGGACTGACTATGTGACAAATGTTGCTGTCCTCGAGCAAGCAGGGATCACCAGCATTGAGGCCATGCTATTGAGAACACAGCTGCGCTGGGCAGGGCACGCCTCTAGGATGGAGGACCACCACCTCCCAAAGATACTACTCTATCCATGGGTCAGCGCAAGAGAGGCGCCCTAAAGAAGAGATACAAGGACTCCCAGAAACAACATCTCAGGCTCGGCCAGATTGATTACCAACAATGGTCCACCCTGGCCTCACATCGGGAGGCGTGGAGATGCGCATCCACAATGCTGTGGCCTCTTTTGAGAAGACACGCCGAATGAGTCTTGAAGAGAAACGACAACACAGAAAGAACCGACAACACAGAAAGTCACCCAAGGAGACTTGCAGCTGTGCTTTCTGCAACCGGACCTGCCTGTCTCGGATTGGCCTTTATAGTCATCAATGTGCTTGTAGAAAGTGTGGGATGCAGGAATGTACCCAGGGGGGGGGCTCGGAGGGCTTCAGCCCCCCCCCCCCAATTCTCAGGGTGGTCCATTTGAAAAGGGCAGTCATTCCCCGATTCCTGCCAGTATGCACTGTTGGGCACATTGGCTCTATGTGCCAAGTGTGGTCCAGATCCAGCATTGGCTCGGTTCAGTGCCCTGTATTATTATTATTATTATTATTATTATTATTATTAAACAGTTATTCTACGTTAAATGAAGTTAGTTATGCTACTAATATGCTGCCTCCAAAGGCAGAATATGTAATTTAGAGCAGGGCTGTCCAACTTCTACCGGCCCAGGGGCCTGAATTCCGGTCACTGATGACCTGGGGGGCCGTAGGATCTGCCCCCGCCCCCTCCCCGCCCCCGGCTCTGCCCTCTCCTCGGCCCCCTTATTTTTATTTAATATTAAATATATTTAATTCCATCCTCCCCTCTCCCCTTATTTTTATTTAATATTAAATATATTTAATTCCATCCTCCCCTCTCCCTTATTTTTATTTAATATTAAATATATTTAATTCCATCCTCCCATCTCCCCTTATTTTTATTTAATATTAAATATATTTAATTCCATCCTCCCATCTCCCCTTATTTTTATTTAATATTAAATATATTTAATTCCATCCTCCCCTCTCCCCTTATTTTTTTTTAATATTAAATATATTTAATTCCATCCTCCCCTCTCCCCTTATTTTTATTTAATATTAAATATATTTAATTCCATCCTCCCATCTCCCCTTATTTTTATTTAATATTAAATATATTTAATTCCATCCTCCCCCTCTCCCTTATTTTTTTTTAATAATATATATATTTAATTCCATCCTCCCCTCTCCCTTATTTTTATTTAATATTAAATATATTTAATTCCATCCTCCCTCTCCCCTTATTTTTATTTAATATTAAATATATTTAATTCCATCCTCCTCTCCCCTTATTTTTTTTTTAATATTAAATATATTTAATTCCATCCTCCCCTCTCCCCTTATTTTTATTTAATATTAAATATATTTAATTCCATCCTCCCATCTCCCCTTATTTTTATTTAATATTAAATATATTTAATTCCATCCTCCCCTCTCCCCTTATTTTTTTAATATTAAATATATTTAATTCCATCCTCCTCTCTCCCCTTATTTTTTTTAATATTAAATATATTTAATTCCATCCTCCCCTCCCCTTATTTTTTATTTAATATTAAATATATTTAATTCCATCCTCCCCTCTCCCCTTATTTTTTTAATATTAAATATATTTAATTCCATCTTCACCTGTCCCCATATTTATATTTAATATTAAATATATTTAATTCCATCTACCCGTCTCCCCTTTTTTTTATTTAATATTAAATATATTTAATTCCATCCTCCCCTCTCCCCTTATTTTTATTTAATATTAAATATATTTAATTCCATCCTCCCCTCTCCCCTTATTTTTATTTAATATTAAATATATTTAATTCCATCCTCCCCTCTCCCCTTATTTTTTTTAATATTAAATATATTTAATTCCATCCTCCCCTCTCCCCTTATTTTTATTTAATATTAAATATATTTAATTCCATCCTCCCTCTCCCCTTATTTTTATTTAATATTAAATATATTTAATTTCATCCTCCCATCTCCTCTTATTTCATCTTTAAATATATTTAATTTTATATTTAATACATGAGGGGAGATGGGGGAGGGAATGAGGAGCCCCTGAGGAGCCCCCTGCTTCGGCCTACCTTTTTCCAAATGTGCAGGATCCAAGAGTACCCAGACGACGAGAGAGGCGACGACCGACTGAGTCGAAGAACGTCCTAATCGCGTCTGTGGGCCTCAGCGATCCAGTAGTAGAGTAGCTGAAGAGTATCGCGAGAATACGCAATCCACACGGGATTTCGCTGTCAACGCCGGCTTGATCTTGCGTTGACAGCGAAATCCCGTGTGGGTTGCGTATTCTCGCGATACTTGCTCCGAAACCGGAAGTAGGTATTTTTTAAATTTTTTATTATTTATTTTATTTTTCAATTTTTATTTTTTATTAAAAAGCTCAGGGGGCCCTAGGGAAGGGGCTGGGGGGCCGTATACGGCCCCCGGGCCGCCAGTTGGACAGCCCTGATTTAGAGCATGTATCTTTAAGAGTAGGGAAGGGGTAAGGAGCCCTAGCTTTAGAACTCTGGAACTCTGGGATTTGGTTGTTTGGGGATTTCTGATCAGTTTAAGAGTAGGCTTGAAAGGAAGCAGAGGGTTAGGCTTGACACTAAATAAACTATTTATAATACATTGCTCGCTCAATCCTTTTTCTTTTAAAACTTGCACTTATCCTGATTTTGACCCATCTTTCAAAATATTATAATAGCATTTAGATCTATTAGGCCAGTGTTTCTCAACCAGTGTGCCGTGAGCAATCATCAGGTGTGCCGCGAGAAAAGCTCTCTGCCCCCCTTCCTTCCCCCCTCCTCCTGCCGAACTCCTGCTGCTTGGGAGAGGAGGAGGAAGGGCCGAGTGGCGGCGAAAAAAAAGAAGAAGGGGCCGGGGCGCCGCCTCCTTCGGCCGTTTCCCCAGCCAGCCTCCAATCCGCCATGACTCCCGCCACGACTCTCACCCCTCGCTCGCTGAAGCCGCGTGGCCCCCAGCGGTTCTTTACTGTGTTAGAGTGTCATTTTGGTTGGTGGTGTGCCCCCGGATTTTTTAAATGTTAAAAGCGTGCCGTGGCTCAAAAAAGGTTGGGGAACACTGACGTAGACCCTCCAGGCAAGCTTTCACTAGCCAGGAGGGACACGGACCGAGGGAGCAGGTGGTCGGTCTAGCAGCTGCTAGCAGTTCATCGACAGCCCCTGCGTCCAGTGGGACGAATCGGTCGAGGGTGGGCCCAGCAGAGGGCCACGGAGTCTCAAGTTCGCTAACTTGCACCCTATTCTCCGGATTTAGCCCCGAGTGAGTATTTCTTGTTTCCAAACCTGAAGAAATGGCTCGGCGGAAAGAGATTTGACTCCAACAATGAAATCATCTCACAAACAAATACCGTATTTTGATTATCTCGACAAATCTTATTTTTTGGAAGGGAGAAATGTTGGACAAAGTGTATAGAACTCAAAGGAGACTACGTTGAAAATAAAATGATTTTTTTAAATCCAAAAACCTGTATTTCATTCAAAAAGTCACAGACTTATTGACCCGCCCTCGTATGACTAGACACAGTACATTTCACTAGCCTAATACAGTGTTTTTCAACCTTTTTTGAGCCGCGGCACACTTTTTACATTTACAAAATCCTGGGGCACACCACCAACCAAAATGACACAAAACGACACTCTAACACAGTCATACATATACTGTAGTTAATATGTTTTTAAATGTATTTATACACTCAGTGTGAAACCTGGGCCTGTTTCAATGAACAACATATCTATGACTTCCTCTTACATACTTATACATAGCTATCATGTCTTCTCTCAGCCTTCTCTTCTTCAGGCTAAACATGCCCAGCTCTTCAAGCCGCTCCTCATAGAGCTTGTTCTCCAGACCTTTGTGAAATTTTACCCTGAGTGAAACTTGCTTCCAGTTAACTATGGATGTCATGAAGCTGTTATAAACAATTCATTTGGGAGGAGGCAACTCTCAAAAATCCAGTAAAATAGTAAAAAAACAAACAAGCGGAGAGACTCAATTTGTTTCTTGAAACCTGTGAGGGGCTGCTAGGGGGGGAGAGTGCCAATTTCCCACGGCACACCTGATGATCGCTCACGGCACACTAGTGTGCCACGGCACACTGGTTGGGAAACACTGCCTTAAATAACTCCTGAAATTTGGTTTTTATGCTTGGATGATTCAACACTCCCCATAGTAGCAAATCACTATTAATTCGAATATTTATCTTGAGTATCTCTTATATTTTTCCTTTTATCGTTTGCGAGAAGTTTTTTATTTCAGAACACTCCCACCACATATGTGAATAAGTACCTTTTTCTTTATTTCTTTATTGCAGAAAGCTTTCTCATACCCAAGTGATCATTTAAAATTGGCTTCCACAATCTCTCGTACTTTCAATCTCCGATTGGCCAACACCATATCGTGAATTTTTCCGATTGTTTCGGGTGTAGAGACCTCAACTGGGCGTCCAGAACATTCAGCATCTTCCATGCTTGTATGGCCACAACGAAATTCAGCAAACCACTTTTTTACCATTGAAATTGATGGTGCAGAGTCCCCATAGTATTTATCAAGCTTACCCTTGGTTTGAGTGACGCTTTTTTCCGCAATGACAAAATTCTTAATCAGCACACGAAATTCATTTTTCCCATTTTCTCCTCAAATCACGCGGTAGTCTGCTATCAATGGCTGTCAAACACAAACTAAATGACGCCGCTTGTTCAAATTTTGACAGGAGTCAACTGACAGATGCCTGTTGACAGGAGCAGTGTTGCCCTTTCAGTTAAGAGGCGGGAAATTCAAAAAGTCACGGACTTATTGACCCGCCCTTGTATAAACCTCACTTGATCTAGTTTCCAACAGAGCTCAAACCTCTGAGGATGCCTGCCACAGATGTGGGCGAAACATCAGGAGAGAATGCTTCTTAAATATGGCCAGTCATCTTGGAAAACTCATAGCAACTCAGTAAACAATACAATGTTTGCAGTAACATATTTATTCCATTTATAGTACTAAAAGTAGTATTGTTTTTTCAGATGAGGATCATATTGTTCCTTCTTTGAAAGTATTTATTAATAAAACTGTTATGTGTATTCATATCATGATCTGATCGCCATGCTCTATATATCCCATACGCATGGGGGTATTGGGATGATGATACAAAAGGTTTGCTAGGTAGACCCTCTCTCACTCAGGCTCCCCGCCCCCCGAAACAAAATCCTGGGTGGGATGAGTCCTTCCACCGGGACTGTGGCGCAGCTGGCTGGGAGTCAGCTGCATAAGATCTCTACTGACCAGAAAGTCATGAGTTCGAGGCCTGCCCGGGTTGGGATGAGCTCTCGACCAATTTGTGTAGTTTGCTGTTGAACTTTGCATCTGTCAAATAGGAAATTTAGGTACCACTTTGTGGGGAGGCTAATTTAATTGATTTCTGGAATGTTAGATTGCCTCTATGTCTGCCTATATATGTTGTATGTCAATAGCATTGAATGTTTGCCTATATATGTGCAATGTGATCCGTCCTGAGTCCCCTGCGGGGTGGGAATAAATATAAATGAAGTAAATAAATAAATCTTCGTACGCAAAGAAAAGCCAAGAAGAAGAACTGCGGGTGGGTCAAAAAGGATTGCCTCAATCGCCTTGACTTTTCTTTCTTTCACAGCTACTTGACAATCTATGCTCTTTTTTCCCCCGTGTCAGGAGGGACTTGAGAAACTGCAAGTCGCTTCTGGTGTGAGAGAATTGGCCATCTGCAGAGATGTCGCCCAGGGGGTGCCCAAATGTTTTTTGGTTTTTTTTTGTTTGATGTTTTTACCATCCTTGTGGGAGGCCTCTCTCATGTTCCCGCATGAGGAGCTGGAGCTGACAGAGGGAGCTCACCCATGCTCTCCCCAGGTTAGATTTGAACTCTGGCAACCTTCAGGTCAGCAACCCAACCTTCAAGTCATCAGTCCTGCCGGCACAAGGGTTTAACCCACTGCGCTGGGTGTGTGTGTGTGTGGCTATGCATGATAGGATACGTGCAAATTGTGTACACATTTGTGTAGAAATTGATGGTGACCATGTTGAAGGGTAGTTTTTCCTAGAGCAGTGTTTCTCAACCGCTGTTCTGCGGCACAATAGTGTGCCATGAAAGATTGTCAGGTGTGCCTTGGGATTTCAGGGCACCACGTGGCCAAGGGCGCATCCGGCCGTGGTCGTCATTGCTGTGGTCGCTCCCTGCTTTGCTCCCTGGGCTTCCCTCTCTCTCTGGCTCCCCCTCCTTCCCTCCCTCCCTCGTGTCGCTCACTCGCGTGCTTGCGCACTCCCAGCTTTGCCTCCCACGCTTCCCTCTCTCTCTCTCTCTCTGGCTCTCCCTCTTTCCCTCCCTTGTGTTGCTCGCTCATCCCACAAACCCCCAGACCCCTTAGAACAGTGGTTCTCAACCTGGGGTCCCCAGATGTTTTTGGCCTTCAACTCCCAGAAATCCCTGCCAGTTTACCAGCTGCTAGGATTTCTGGGAGTTGAAGGCCAAAACATCTGGGGGACCCCAGGTTGAGAACCACTGCCTTAGAAGGAGGGGAGGGAGGAAAATCCCCCCCCCCCCCCGCTCTCCTGGCACGTCATTTCTACACACTGGGAGAGCTGGCCGAGGCTTGTAATGGGGGCCACGTAAGTTTTTATTACTTTTCTAAGGGGCCTGGGTGCTTGGGGGTCCCAAGAGAACAGCTTTGGTTGATGCTTTTCATGTTTACTTTTTCTGAATGACACCCTTGACTAGTAATTGGTGTCCTTGGTTGGTTGTCCATAGCCCACCTCGTGTTTTTTGGCTTTCTGCCATTCCTGCCAGGATATCTATGTTGTGCTCATCGAAACAGGCCCAGGTTTCACACTGAGTGCATAAATACATTTAAAAACATGTTAACTCTATGTATGACTGTGTTAGAGTGTCATTTTGTGTCATTTTGGTTGGTGGTGTGCCCCAGGATTTTGTAAACGTAAACAATGTGCCGCGGCTCAAAAAAGGTTGGGAAACACTGGCCTAGAGCAGTGTTTCCCAACCAGTGTGCCGTGAGCGATCATCAGGTGTGCCGTGGGAAATTGGAACCTCCAATACCCTTTCTTCCCCCTCCTGCCGAACACTTTTTCTTCTCCACTTGGGCTCCCTTCTTCCCAGCTTCACTTTGCCTCGCTTTGCTTACGCTGCTGCTTCTGCAGGAGGGGGGAGGGAGGAAGACGTGACCCGTGCAGGCGCTACTGCGCAGACTCGCCCACGTCTTCCTCCCTCCCCTCCACAGTTAGGGCTCCCATATGTCCCTTATTCTAAGGGATGTCCCTTATTTTGGCCCTAAAATTTGTGTCCCTTATTTTCAGGCCCTGTCCCTTATTTTTGACTAGCAGGACAGGACTGGGCGGGGTTGACCAGAGGAAGGTGCGCACTGCGGTTTCCACGGCAATGCCTGCCCGGGATTCCAACTCGCAGGGCACCCTGCGTCCCCGTTGGAAGGAAGGGGCGATACAGGACTTTTCAAAGTACAGTAGACTAATTAACCGTTACCCAAGGGAATGTTGGATCATGTTGGATAAAGATAGTTTCTGGTTGCTTGAGAGTTACTCTTAAAATAGGCCTAGCTGTGCATCCCAATACTATACAATGCTGTGCATCCCATACTATACTATACCATTAACTATTGACATAATAATCATGAAGATGTACTGTCTTATAAAAATTATTTTATTTTAATGTTTAGACAGTGCACTTTTGAAGTCAGCAAAGGCAAGTACTAAATACAGAGGGAGAAAATTAGGTAGTTCTGATGTTTTTTCTGCATGACAAAGCATGCAGAAACATACCACGTACTGTTAAGAAGGGTATAAGTCAGTTTCTTTTGTGAGTTTCAATCATTATCTTATTCTGTTAATAAAACTATTTCTACCTAATGTCTGAGTTTCAAGTTTTTAATGAAGTGTCCCTTATTTTTGTGAAAAATCCCGTAAATGTCCCTTATTTCTTATATCGAAAAATGGCCACCCTATCCACAGTGCTCTCTGGATAAAGATGAACTACAACTCCAAAACTCAAAGTCAATGCCCACCAAACTTTTATAGTATTTTCTCTTGGTTATGGGAGTTCTGTGTGGGAAGTTTGATTCCATTCCATCATAGGTGGAGTTCAGAATGCTCTTTGATTGCGGGGGAACTATAACTCCCAGCTGTTGAGCAAGACCTTCGTGTGTGTCTTTCTGCCATTCCTGCCAGGATATCTATGTTGTGTTCATCGAAACATGCCCAGGTTTCACACTGAGTGTATAAATACATTTAAGAGCATATTAACTATATGTATTACTGTGTTAGAGTGTCATTTTGTGTCATTTTGGTTGGTGGTGTGCACCAGGAGTTTGTAAATGTAAAATGTAAAAAATGTGCTGTGGCTCAAAAAAGGTTGGGAAACACTGGCCTAGAGGACAGTTCAGACGATAATGTGTCGCAACTTCTGTGGTTATAGGTCCATTCATGGCGTGTTTATGACCCTGGAGCAGGGCCATAGCCAGGATTTTGATTGGGGGGGGGGGGCTGAGTTTGGGTCGGGGGGGGGGGCTGAGACTGGGTGGAAGAGGGTCTACCCTAGCAAACCTTTTGTATTGTTATCCCAATAACCCCATGAATGTGGGATATAATGAGCATGGTGATCAGATCATGATATGAATAAACATAACAGTTTAAATAATGTACCAGTAAGGCCTTCTCATGAGTAAGGCCACCCTGAGAATTTCGGGGGGGGCTAAAGCCCCCTTAGCCCCCCCCCCCGGCTACATGCCTGCCCAGGAGGCAAAACTTTTTGACCCACCCTACAACGACATGGAATCCCTCCAACACAACTCTTCCTCCAGACTCTAAGCATCACTGCACAGCCCCCCCAAGGAAGGAATGCGAAGCCATGAACCCTGCACTGTCTACACACTGTTCCTGTGACGCTTTGCTTTTCCGCCTGGCCACCGGGGAGCCATGGGTCCCGTCCCTTGGCTCCCAAAGTAACTTCGCAAGCTCTCCAGGTGTTCCCTTGGCTTTAAAAGGAAGAGGGGCGGGAGTAGCGGAAGGAGGCGGCTCTCTGATTGGCTAACCTGGGTGAGAATGCCTTCCCCCATCTCTCTCTCGGCTCTTTTCACTCTCCCCCTCCCTGCCTGCCTCCTCCTCCTCCTCCCTGGCGCGCGACTTTGCACGCGGACCCTCGCGGGCGCCAATGACAGGCATCCCTGCCTCCCGGGGCTTGCGAGCTGCAGCGCAGACGTCACCGCCTCCCCCGCGTCCCCCCCGCGTCCCCAAAGGTGGTGGCTCGCCCCAATATCTATATAAGGCCGGCCCCAAGAAGGAGAAGAGTTTAACCGGGGGTCGAGGGAGGGGGAGGGAGAGGGGGAGAGAGAGAGAAGAGGAGAGAGAAGAGGAGAGAGAAGAGGGCGCACGGCGGCAGATCCTGGCTCCCCACATGGGTAGGGAAGGGAAGGAAAGCTTCGTGTGACAGACAGCTGGACCAAGAGGAAAGGAAGAAAGGAAAGAGGAAGAGAAAGGAAGAAGGAAGGAAGGAGATAAGTAAGAAGAAGAGGGAAGGAAGGAAAGGAGAAGGAACGGGGGAAGAAAGGTGAGAAGGAAAGGATTTGGGATGACAAAAGAAAGGAGGGACGGAAAGAGGGAAGGAAAGGAATTGGGAGGAGAGAAGAAAGGAGGGAAGGAAGGAAGGAAGAAAGGAAAGGAGGAAAGGAAAGAAAGTGAGAAGGAAAGCAATTGGGAGAAGAGAAGAAAGGAAGGACGAAGGGAAGGAAGGGGAAAAGGAAAGAGAGCAAGAAGAAAAGGGAAGGAAGGAAGGAAGGAAAGGAAGGAAGAAGGGAGGAAATAGGGAAGAAAGGTGAGAAGGAAAGGATTTGGTAGGATAGAAGAAAGGAGGGACAGAGGGAAGGAAGGAAGGAAAGAAAGGAGGAAGAAAGAGGGAAGGAAAGTGAGAAGGAAAGGAATTGGGAGAAGAGAAGAAAGGAAGGACGAAGGGAAGGAAGGGGGCAGGAAAGAGAGAAAGAAGAAACGGGAAGGAAGGAAAGAAAGAAAGAAGGAAAGGATGTGGTAGGATAGAAGAAAAGAGGGACGGAGGGAAGGAAGGAAGGACGGAAGGAAAGGAGGAGGAAAGAGAGAAGGAAAGTTAGAAGGAAAGGAATTAGGAGGAAGAGAAGAAAGGAAGGATGGAGGGAAGGAAGGGGAGAAGGAAAGAGAGAAAGAAGGAGAAGGAAGGAAGGGAAGAAGGGAGATGAAAAGAGGGAAGAAAGGGGAGAAGGAAAGGATTTGGGATTGGGTGGGTTGCTAATGGCAGCCTTGTCTGTTTTTGTGGTGAGGCAATGAATGTTTGCCTCCTCCATGTGGCTTTGAGTGTGTTGTGATCCGCCCTGAGTCGCTTTGGGGAGACAGGGCGGAATAGACATAAAATGGTATTATTATTATTATTATTATTAAGGAAAGAAGAAAATAGGGAGAGAAGGAAGGAGAGAAGGAAAGAAGGATGGATGGAAGGAGGGGAGATGGAAAGAGGGAAGAAAGGAGAGAAGAAAAAGAAAGGCAAGAGAAGGAAGGAAAGAAGAAAGGAAGGAAGGAGAAAAGGAAGGATGGGAAGAAGGGAGATGGAAAGAAGGAAGAAAAGAAGGAAAAATGAAAGGAAAGAGAGAAGGAAGGAGAGAAGGAAGGATGGAAGGAAGGGAGATGGAAAGAGGGGAAAAATTGGAGAACGAAGGAAGGAAGGAAGGAGGGAAGGAAGGAGAGAAGGAGAAAAGGAAGTATGGAAGGAAGGGAGATGGAAAGAGGAAAGAAAGGAGAGAAGGGAAAATAAAGAAAGGAAAGAGAAGGAAGGAAGGATGGATGGATGGAAGGAAGGGAGATAGAAAGAGGGAAGAACTGGGAAAAGGAAGGAGAGAAAGAAAGAAGAAAGGAAGGAAGTAGAGAAGGAAGGGTGGAAGGAAGGAAGATGGAAAGGGGGAAAATTGGAGAAGGAAGGAAGGAGGGAAGAAAGGAGAGAAGGGAAAAAGAAAGAAAGGAAAGAGGGAAGGAAGGAAGGAGAAAAGGAAGTATGGAAGGAAGGGAGATGGAAGGAGGGACGAAAGGAGAGAAGGAAAAAAGAAAGGAAATAGAAGAAGAGAAGAAAGGAAGGGAAGACAGAAAGAGGGAAGGAGAGAAGGACGGAGAAAAAGAAAGAAGAGTGAAAAAGGAAAGGAAGGAAAGAAGGGAATAGAAAGAGGGAAAAACGGAGAGAAGGAAAGAAGGAGAAGATGAAAGAAGAAAGGAAGGGGAGACAGAAAGAAGGAAGGGAGGGAAAAGGAAAGAAGGAAAAAAGAAAGGAAGGAGAGAAGGAAAGGGAAGGAAGAAGAAGGGATAGAAGGAAAAAGGAAGGGAAGAAGGAAAGGAAAGAAAAAAGATGGGACAGAGGGAAGGAAGAAAGGGAGGAACGAAAGAGAGAAAGAGGGAGGAAAGAAGGCAGGAAGGGAAGGGTGAAAGGAGAGCAAGGAGAGAGGGGGGGATGCGCGGTCCTTTCGCAGGCAGGGTGTTACCCCGCTTCCTCCTTGACTCTCTCCCTTCCTTCCTTCCTTCCTTCCTTCCTTCCTTCCTTCCTTCCTTCCTTCCTTCCTTCCTTCCTTCCTTCCTTCCTTCCTTCCTTCCTTCCTTCCTTCCTTCCTTCCTTCTTCCTTCCTTCCTTCCTTCCTTCCTTCCTTTCCTGCACAGGTGGGCGCTGAATCCATCTCCCCGAGGAAGACTCTGAGGGAGAAGATGCTGCCCCCTCCTCCTCCTCCGCCGCCGCCCCTAGCCGCCTTGCCGCCCGAGGCCCCGCCGGGCGCGCTGTCTTGGCTGGAGGCCGGGCTGGGCGCCGCGCTGGCCCTGGCCCTGCTGCTGGCCCTGGCCCGTCCCCTGTGGGCCCTGCGCTGGAGCCTCAGCCGGGACCGCGCCTGCGCCCTGCCCTTGCCCCGCGGCTCCATGGGCTGGCCCTTCTTCGGAGAGACCCTCCACTGGCTGGTCCAGGTGAGTCAAGGAAGGGCGGGGAGGAGCGGGAGAGGAGAAGCGCCTCCGCGCATGCGCAGAGCCAGCCCTGGCAGCCAGGCAGGTTGACCTAGCTCAGTGTTTCTCAACCTGGGGGTCGGGACCCCAGGGGGGTCGCGAGAGGGTTTCATATATTTCTGATGGTCAGAATAGACCTTCTCTTTGGCAGAGAAGGTTGAAGACCTCTCCACTTGTCCTTCTCTTTCTTTTTGGAAACAGACTGCGAATTCTCCCACCTAAAGCACTCCTTTGCTGTGATTGGCAGGCCTCCCAGCCAAGGGGAGGGCTGTTTCTGAGACTCCAAGCAGGGAGGGGAGAGCAGGCGTGCTTGGCGCATGGCAGCATGATGCGCATGTGTGGGTGAGGGCGAGAGTGTGATGGAGGCTCGCGCCAGATAGTCCCTTCAAGGCATGAGGGTTCTGCATAGGAAGTTTGACCCAATTCTATCATTGGTGGGGCGCAAGGGGCTCCTTGATTGTAAGTGAACTATAAATTCCAGCAACTACAACTCCCAAATGTCAAGATCTATTTTCCCCAAACTCTACCAGTCAGGCATGTAGCCGGGGGGGGGGGGGGGCTAAGGGGGCTTCAGCCCCCCAAATTCTCAGGGTGGTCCGCGAAAAAGGCCTTACTGGTACATTATTTAAACTGTTATGTTTATTCATATCATGATCTGATCACCATGCTCATTATATCCCACATTAATCGGGTTATTGGGATAACAATACAAAAGGTTTGCTAGGGTAGACCCTCTTCCACCCAGTCTCGGCCCCCGAACCAAACTCAGCCCCGAATCAAAATCCTGGCTACGGCCCTGCTACCAGTGTTCACATTTGGGTGTATTGAGGATTCGTGTCAAGTGTGGTCCAGATCCATCATTGTTGAGTCTATAGTGCTCTCTGGATGTAAGTGAACTACAACTCCCAAAACTCAAGGTCAATGCCCACCAAACCCTTCCAGTATTTGCTGTTGGTCATGTGAATTTTGAGTGCCAAGTTTGTTTCAATTCCATTGTTAGTGAGTTCAGAATGCTCTTTGATTGTAGGTGAACTATAAACAGGGGCGGTCTAAGGTAATTTTAAATGGTAGGTGAACATTATTTTGGTGCCCCCCAAAAAAAAAAACATTAATTTGCCGCCCCCATGTAAAACAAATATACAATTATAATATCACAATACCATTAGTAGTATTATATTGTATCAATGTATATACAATATATTATACTCATACTATATTATATCATAATTATATTATACTACATTACAATATAATTATATTATAATATATTGACATTATAATATAATGTAACATTCTATTATATTATTATTATAAAATAATAAAATAATTTATTTAAATAAAAGTATCCTCTACTAAATATTTTCATTACTCCTATAAAACTCAAATAACCCAAAATAAAGTAAAATAAAATATTATATATTACTATTTTGTACAATACCACTATACTGCAATATTGTTTGTAATATTACATGTAATATAAAATATATCATTATTCTATTGTTATATTGTATTTGTATTATATTGTATGACAATATTAAGCAGAACTGTATAATAATCAACAAGAAATGCAATGTAAATGCATCAAAATCAGAATATATTACCTATCACCTGACTCATAATCCATAGGAGTCTCCCATAAGTCCAAAATTAGGATCCCAATGTAAATGTAAATAGAAAAACAGCCAAAATGTTCAAATGAGGACAAATACAGGCAGCGGCCTGGGCAAACTTGCTCGAGCTCAACTTCAGCTCCGGAGCAACTGCGCCTGCGTGAAAACCTCCGCGCGTGCCCAGAAGCGGCGTCGGAGCGCACAAGGCCGGGGTCAAAAAGCAGGCGACTGCAGCACTGTCTGAGGAACATTGGCAGGGCCAGGATGGCGCCCCATGCGGCCAGGATGGTGCCCCCTTCCCAGATGGCGCCCTAGGCGGCCGCCTACTTGGCCTATCTTGTAGGACCGCCCCTGACTATAAATCCCAGCAACTACAACTTCCAAATGACAAAATCAACCCACCTACACACACACACACACACAAATACAGTTATGAAGTAGCAATGAAAATAATATTATGGTTAGGGGTCACCACAACATTAGGAACTGTATTAAGGGGTCGCAGCATTAGGAAGGTTGAGAAACACTGACCTAGCTGAATGAAAGGAGGTCGCACTGAAGAGGGAGCAAAAGTCAAACTTCAGGGGAAGAGATTCCAACAAATCACAGACAGTGGGATAGGCTGCCTGCTGCTCAGGCATGTAGCCAGGGGGGGGGCTAAGGGGGCTTCAGCCCCCCCCCGAAATTCTCAGGGTGGTCCGCGAAAAGGCCTTACTGGTACATTATTTAAACTGTTATGTTTATTCATATCATGATCTGATCACCATGCTCATTATATCCCACATTAATGGGGTTATTGGGATAACAATACAAAAGGTTTGCTAGGGTAGACCCTCTTCCACCCAGTCTCAGCCCCCAAACCAAACTCAGCCCCCCCCGAATCAAAATCCTGGCTACGGCCCTGCTGCTGCTAGATCTACACTTCCCTTTATCCCAGGATCTGATCTCTGATTCAATTCTTTGAACTGGATTATAGGAGTCTACACTGCCAGATAATCTGGGATCGGATCCTGTGATAAAGGGCAGTGTATAAATAAATAAATAAATAAATAAATAAATAAATAAATACTAGATCCAGCCTGAGAGTGTGGTGGAGTCTCTCTCTCTGGAGGTTTTTCAACAGAGACTGGATGGCCATCAGTTGGGAATGCTTTGATTGTGGCTTCCTGCACGGCTGAATAGCTCTCCTGGTCTCCTACGACTCTAAGGTCGTTGTGTGATATTCACATTGAACTGGATTATATGGCAGAGTGGACTCAAATGATCCATTTCAAATCAGATATCGTGGATTATCTACCTTGATGTTTTGGGTTATTTGACTGTGCTGGAAGGGCTCTAAAACGGAACCTACGCTGCGATATAAAATCCAGATTACTGCATTGTACTGGATTATATGGCAGGATAGATCAGTGTTTCCCAACCAGTGTGCCGTGGCACACTAGTGTGCCGTGAGCAATCATCAGGTGTGCCGTAGGAAATTGGAACCTCCAATACCCTTTCCCCCCCCCTCCTGCCGAACACTTTTTCTTTTCCACTCGGGCTCCCTTCTTCCCAGCAAGTCTGCGCAGTAGCACCCACATGGGTCATGTCTTCCCCCCTCCCCCTCCCCTCCTGAACACGCTCACGCTGCCCCCTCGGATCAAAATGGCAGCAGAAGCGGCAGGGTAGAAGAAAAAGTAAGTGTTCGGCAGGAGGGGGAAGAAAGGGCACGAAGGGGAAAGGGGAGGAAGAGGTCTCTGTCGAAAGCTGGCATGGGCAAACTTGGACCTTCCACATGTTTTGGACTCCAACCCCCACCATTCCTAGCAGCCTCAGGACCTTTTCCTATTCCCCCCTCAGCCACTTAAGCAGGAAAGGGCCTCAGGCTGTTAGGAATGGTGGGAATTGAAGTCCAAAGCACCCAGAGGGTCGAAGTTTTCCCGTGCCTGTTTTTGGGACCTTAAAGTGGTGAGCCTCCTTCCAACATTGTGATTCTGGATAGAAAACAAACAACAACATAACATTGTTTGAGTCCACAGTCTTCTCTGGGTGTAGGTGAACTACAACTTCCAAGCTCAAGGTCAATTCCCAAGCAAACCCTTTCACTACTTTCTGTTGGTAATGAGAGTTCAGTATGCCAAGTTTGGTTCAATGCCATTGTTGCAAGAGTTCAGGATGCTCTTTGATTGTGTGTTAACTATAAATCCCAGAAACTGTAACTCCCAAATGTCAAGGTCTATTTTCCCCAAACTCCATCTGTGTTCACATTTGGGCATACTGAGTATTCATGCCAAGTTTGGTCCTGATCCAACATTGTTTGAGTCCACAGTGCTCTCTGGATATAGATAAACTACAACTCCAAAACTCAAGGTCAATGCCCACCAAACTCATAGTATTTTCTCTTGGTTATGGGAGTTCTGTGTGGGATGTTTGTGTCTTTCTGCCATTCCTGCCAGGATATCTATGTTGTGTTCATCGAAACAGGCCCAGGTTTCACACTGAGTATATAATTACATTTAAAAACATATTAACTATATGTATTACTGTGTTAGAGTGTCATTTTGTGTCATTTTGGTTGGTGGTGTGCCCCAGGGTTTTGTAAATGTAAAAAATGTGCCGGGGCTCAAAAAAGGTTGAAAAACACTGGGATAGATAATTCCGTTCAAAGCAGATAATGTGCTTTGATGATCTGGATTACATAGCATTGCAGAAGGGGTCTTAGGTGGATCTATACTTTGATATAAAATCCAGATTGCTTGCTATGAACTGGATTATATGGCAATGTCAATTCGTATAATCCAGTTCATAGCAAATTAACTTGGGATCAGATCCTGGATAATAAAGTAGTGGAGATCCAGCCCTAATGATGTCAAACTACATTGTTTCTACAATAGAGATGCACCCATTTGAGAGCCCTTCTTAGGATGCATCTCCACTGTTGAGTTAATGCAGTTCGACACCACTTTAGCTGTCATTGCTCAGTGAATATGGAATCATGGGAGTTGTAGTTTGACCAGAGCCTTAGCTTTTGAGTTTGGTCCCTCCCCAAGCTACAACTCCCATACAGGGAGCGTACTACTGCTCTGTTATGTCAGCTCCACTGGCTGCCGATCCAGTTCCAAGTGAATATGGAATCATGGGAGTTGTAGTTTGACAAGAGCCTTAGCTTTTGAGTTTGGTCCCTCCCCAAGCTACAACTCCCATACAGGGAGCGTACTACTCCTCTGTTATGTCAGCTCCACTGGCTGCCGATCCAGTTCCAAGTGAATATGGAATCATGGGAGTTGTAGTTTGACAAGAGCCTTAGCTTTTGAGTTTGGTCCCTCCCCAAGCTACAACTCACATACAGGGAGCGTACTACTCCTCTGTTATTTCAGCTCCACTGACTGCCGATCCAGTTCCAAGTGAATATGGAATCATGGGAGTTGTAGTTTGACAAGAGCCTTAGCTTTTGAGTTTGGTCCCTCCCAAGCTACAACTCCCAGGGATACACTGCTCTGGTCAGCTCCACTGACTGCCGATCCAGTTCCAAGTGAATATGGAATCTGTTAGTTTGACAAGAGCCAGCTTTTGAGTTTGGTCCCCAAGCTACAACTCACATACAGGGAGCGTACTACTGCTCTGTTATGTCAGCTCCACTGGCTGCCGATCCAGTTCCAAGTGAATATGGAATCATGGGAGTTGTAGTTTGACAAGAGCCTTAGCTTTTGAGTTTGGTCCCTCCCCAAGCTACAACTCCCATACAGGGAGCGTACTTCTCCTCTGTTATTTCAGCTCCACTGACTGCCGATCCAGTTCCAAGTGAATATGGAATCATGGGAGTTGTAGTTTGACAAGAGCCTTAGCTTTTGAGTTTGGTCCCTCTCCAAGCTACAACTCCCATACAGGGAGCATACTACTCCTCTGTTATTTCAGCTCCACTGGCTGCCGATCCAGTTCCAAGTGAATATGGAATCATGGGAGTTGTAGTTTGACAAGAGCCTTAGCTTTTGAGTTTGGTCCCTCCCCAAGCTACAACTCCCATACAGGGAGCATACTACTCCTCTGTTATTTCAGCTCCACTGACTGCCGATCCAGTTCCAAGTGCTGGTCTTGACCTATAAAACCTTATATGGTTCCGGCCCAGTGTACCTTTCCGAACATATCTCCTTCTGCATCCCACCTCGGAGTTTAAGATCTGGAGAGGCCCCACCCCTGTCACAAACACATTGGCAGGGGCAGGGCCTTCTCGGTGGTGGCCCCCCCTACCTGTGGAATTCACTCCGTGGGGAAATTACGTCACCTTCATCCCTCCTCTCCTTTAGAAAGAAATTAAAAACGTGGATGTGGGACCAGGCCTTTGGGTAACCTTGCAGACTTGGCGATAACACTGACAACAATTGCTTTGGAAATGGTTTATGGACAAGCTTAATGGAGACTGCAATTACAGAACTCAACGGGATGATGGCCATCAGACTGCCCCCCCCCCTTTTAATAAACTTTAATGTATTAATTTAATGTTTTAACTATTTAATTATTGATTTTGATGTGTATTTTAGTGTATTTTATGTGTGGGCATCGAATATGTGCCAGCTGAAAGCCGCCCTGAGTCGTGGCACCACATTGTATTCACCTTCGCTGCAGGCTGTATATAATAATAATAATAATAATAATAATAATACTTTATTTATACCCCGCCACCATCTCCCCAAAGGGACTCGGAACGGCTTCCATGAGGCCAAGCCCAACAACACATCAATCAACAACAAGCAGCACAATTAATATAATTCGCATATAAGCAATAACACCAAAAAAAATTAAAACCTTATGGCTGGGCCAGGTGTAATATTAAAATTTTAAAATAAATAAACAGAGGTAGGAGGCATCTAAGCAGGAGGGTTTTAAAGGATAATGTAGGGCAGGGCTGTCCAACTGGTGGCCCCGGGGCCGGATCCGGCCCCGTAGCCTGTTGGACACGGCCCCACCTATGCCCTCAGCCGCCATTTTTAAATTTTTTAAAAATCGATTTTTTAAAATAAAAATGGCGGCCGGGGGGGAGGGGGAGGCGGGGCAGGAGGAGGAAGAGAGCTAGCTCCTCCTTTTCGGCGCCCCCTCCTACCTAGGGGGGGAGCCGCCGAAAAAGGGCAGAAGGCGGCGCCAAGAGCAGCGCGTCACAGGCCTGGCGTGACGCTGCTCTTGGCACCGCCTACTCCTCCTTTCGGCGGCTCCCGGCCTAGGAAGGGCGCCGAAAAGGAGGAGTAGGCGTGCCAGGGGGCAGCGCGTCACGCCAGGCCTGTGACGCTGCCGTTGGCGCCGCCTTCTGCCCCCGGCACCCCCTCCCTTCCTAGGGCAGGAGCCGCCGAAAAGGCAGAAGAAGGCGCCAAGAGCAGCGCGTCACAGGCCTGGCGTGATGCGCTGCTCTTGGCACCGCCTACTCCTCCTTTCGCGGCTCCCCGGCCTAGGAAGGGAGGGGCGAAAAAGAGGAGTAGCGGTGCCAAGGGGCAGCGCGTCACGCCAGGCCTGTGACGCGCTGCTCTTGGCGCCGCTTACTCCCTCATTTCGGCGGCCCGCCGGCCTAGGAAGGATGGGGGGGCGCCGAAAGGGAGTAGGCGGTGCCAAGGGGCAGCGCGTCACGCCAGGCCTGTGACGCGCTGCTCTTGGCGCCGCCTACTCCTCCTTTTTCGGCAGCTTTAGGAGGGGCGGGGCCTGGGCTGGGGGCGGGGCCTAGGGGCGGGGCCGAGCGGCCCCACAGGTCATCAGTGACCTCTTATCCGGCCCTGGACCCGCCAGAAGTTGGACAGCACTGATGTAGGGAGATCAACCCAACGGATACTTAAAGTGCTTCTGAGGACATTTCGCAAGAAATTGGTAAGAGCAGGACATTGTTTACTTTATCCAGCCATGTTTTCAGGCTCCTCCTAAAGACCGCCAATGTGGGGGCTTGTCTGATATCCTTGGGGAGTGAGTTCCAGAGTCGGGGGGCCACCACAGAGAAGGCCCTCTCCCTCATCCCCACCAATCACGCCTGTGAAAGGGGCATGAGAGAGAGCAGGGCCTCTCCAGATGATTGAAGAGATCGCGTGGGTTCGCAAACAGAAATGCGGTCACGTAGGTAGGCGGGTCCCAAACAGTTCAGGCCTTTGTAGGTAAGAACCTGCATCACCAGAAGATGAACAGCAGCCAATGGAGCTCCTAAGGTGACCAATGGTGAGGACTGCCATATAATCCAGTTTCAGAATGCAGATGAACTGCATTGAAGGGGATTACAAGCAGTCCCCAAGTTATGAACAAAATAGGTTCTGTAGCTTTGTTCTTAGGCTGAATTTGTATGTAAGTTGGAACAATGTAACTCTCTCTACACACACACACACACACTGGATATCATAGGGCAGTGTTTTTCAACCTTTTTTGAGCCGCGGGACATTTTTTACATTTACAAAATCCTGGGGCACATCACCAACCAAAATGTCACGAAATGACACTCTAACACAGTAATTCATATAGTTAATATGTTTATAAATGTATTTATACACTCAGTGTGAAACCTGAGCCTGTTTCGATGAACACAACATAGATATCCTGGCAGGAATGGCAGAAAGACACAAACTTCCCACAGAGAACTCCCATAACCAAGAGAAAATACTACAAGAGTTTGGTGGGCATTGACCTTGAGTTTTGGAGTTGTAGTTCACCTATACCCAGAGAGCACTGTGGACTCAAACAATGTTGGATCAGGACCAAACTTGGCATGAATACTCAATAGGCCCAAATTAGGGCGCTTGTGCCCGTTTTGTGCTGGTCTGTGACCGTAATAAAGTTTTGATTGAATAGGCCCAAATGTGAACACAGATGGAGTTTGGGGGAAATAGACCTTGACATTTGGGAGTTACAGTTTCTGGGATTTATAGTTAACACATAATCAAAGAGCATCCTGAACTCTTGCAAAAATGGAATTGAACCAACAGAAAGTACTGAAAAGTTTTGCTTGGGAATTGACCTTGAGTGAAAGGGCCTCAGGCTGTTAGGAATGGTGGGAGTTGGAGTCCAAAACGCCTGGAAGGTCCAAGTTTGCCCATGCCAGCTTTCGACAGAGACCCCTTCCTCCCCCTTTGCCCCTTTCTTCCCCCTCCTGCCGAACACTTACTTTTTCTTCTACACTGCTGTTTCTGCCGCCATTTTGATCCGAGGGGGCAGCGTGAGCGTGTTCAGGAGGGGAGGGGGGAGGGAGGAAGACATGACCCGTGCGGGCGCTACTGCGCAGACTCGCCCCAGAGCAAAGCGAGCAGAGCGAGGCTGGGAAGAAGGGAGCCCGAGTGGAGAAGAAAAAGTGTTCGGCAGGAGGGGGAAGAAAGGGGATTGGAGGTTCCAATTTCCCACGGCACACCTGATGATCGCTCACGGCACACTGGTTGGGAAACACTGTCATAGGGAACAGTTAACACTCCCGTGGTGTTTCTTTTGCTGTCTGTGCCCCTGTTCAGAAGATTTCACCTTACTTTCTGTCTCTGTGATAATTGGATTTTGAAAAAAAAATTGTTGTGGAAACAAGGACTGGTGAGAAAGTTTCAGCGGAGACCCCCCCATAATAACTCTTCCAGGAATGAATTTCCCTTCGTAGGGGTAGATTTCTCTCACTTCTTGTTGTATCACTTCATTCTTATATATGAGTTGTTTGTAAGTCGGATGTTTGTAACCTGGGGACTGTTTTTTTTTCACGTCAGGAGCAACTTGAGAAACTGCAAGTCGCTTCTGGTGTGACAGAATTGGCTGTCTGAAAGGATGTTGCTCAGGGGAAAGCCCAGATGTTTTGATGTTTTACCATCCTTGTGGGAGACTTCTCTCATGTCCCCACGTGAGGCGCTGGAGCTGGCAGAGGGAGCTCATCCGTGCTCTCCCCTGATTCGAATCTCCAACCTGTCCGGCTTTAGTCCTGCCAGCAGAACGGTTTAACCCATTGTGCCAACTCAGGGACTGTCTGTGTATGAGTCCACAGCACTGCCATAGAATCTAGTTCAAAGCAAATCTTCCAGATTTTTTTATGATGGTGTCAATGGGGGCTAAGGCTGGATCTACACTGGCATATCATCTAGTTTCAGAATACAGACTTATTGACCCTCCCTCGTAGTCCAGAAACTTCATTTTTGTGGCTGCCACAAACTATGTTGAATTGCTTGCGACTCTATGAGATATTCATTGAAAAACTAGATGTGCTGCAGGATGTCCCACAAAAACAAAAGTTTGCGCAGTTTAATACACTTTCCCCATGTTTTTATGACAGAACCAGTAAGCTATGAGTCCACACTGTCATATAATCCAGTCCAAAGCAGATAATATGGATTTTATATGGCGGTGTCAATGGGGCCTAATGTTGGATCTACACTGCCATGTAATCCAGTTTCAGAAGGCAGATGAACTGGATTATATGAGTCCATACTGTCATATAATCCAGTCCAAAGCAGATAATATGGATTTTATATGGCGGTGTCAATGGGGCCTAATGTTGGATCTACACTGCCATGTAATCCAGTTTCAGAAGGCAGAATGAGTCCAGTCATATAATCCAGTCCAAAGCAGATAATATGGATTTTATATGGCGGTGTCAATGGGGCCTAATGTTGGATCTACACTGCCATGTAATCCAGTTTCAGAAGGCAGATGAACTGGATTATATGAGTCCACACTGTCATATAATCCAGTCCAAAGCAGATAATATGGATTTTATATGGCGGTGTCAATGGGGCCTAATGTTGGATCTACACTGCCATGTAATCCAGTTTCAGAAGGCAGATGAACTTGATTATATGAGTCCACACTGTCATATAATCCAATCCAAAGCAGATAATATGGATTTTATATGGCAGCCAATGGGGCCTATAGCTGGATCTACACTGTCATATCATCCAATTTTGGAATGCAGGTGAACTGCATTGAAGTCAATGGCATGAGTCGGCTCTGCCATATAATCTAGTTCAAATCCAATAATCTGGATTTTATATAATCCAGTTTGGAGAAAATAATCTGGATTTTATATGTCTCCCCCCTGCAGGGCTCGGCCTTCCACAGCTCCCGGAGGCAGAAGTATGGTTCAGTGTTCAAGACCCACTTGCTGGGGAAGCCGGTCATCCGGGTCAGCGGGGCGGAGAATGTGCGGAAGATCCTGCTAGGAGAACACAGCCTGGTCAGTGCCCAGTGGCCACTCAGCACCCGCATCCTGCTGGGCTCCCACACCCTCCTCAGCGCCCGTGCAGAGGCCCACCGGCAGCGCAGGAAGGTCAGGAGGCTGGGCGTCTGTCTCTCTGTGTGTGTCTTTTGTGTCTGTATATCACACACAAATATTGCAGAGTTTCAGAATTGTTCTTTCAGTCGCCCCAGAACATCTAACTCTTCCTTAAAACATCTTGATTTTTAAATCATGCTCTCAAGAGGCAAAATAAGTAGACTTCTTTACAAAGTAACATAGTTAGTTTACTCACAAACTTCATGTATTCAGCATACAGATACATTGCTTATCAGTCCAGTTACAGATAGTTGTTTCTCTGTGTAGCTAACACAGGACATATTTCTCCTAATCAATAGTCCATAGTCTAAAGCAGGGGTCCCCAAACTAAGGCCTGGGGGCCAGATACGGCCCTTCAAGGTCATTTACCTGGCCCTCGCTCAAGGTCAACCTAAGTCTGAAACGACTTGAAAGCACACAACAACAACAACAATCCTATCTCATCAGCCAAAAGCAGGTCCACACTTCCCATTGAAATACTAATAAGTTTATATTTGTGAAAATTGTTATTCATTTTAATTATTGTATTGTTTTTAAGTATTACTAGCTTGGGGACCCGGCGGTGCCTAGGTAATTTGAGAAAGGCATTGTGGGTCAAGATTGTTCTTTATCCATTATTTATATGGCTCGCAGTGCTCTCAGGAAGTTAGTGAAGGTACTGCAAATCCCATCGTGCAAGGTCCATCTTCCTCCAAACGCGACCAGGATGTAAAGTGGGTCATGGAGGGTCTGTCTGCCAAGTTTGGCGAGGCTGGCCGATCCGAAACCACAGTGGGAGCCATTCCTGACAGCCTGAGGGCCTTTCCTTTTCCCTCTTTGCCTCCTAAGAGTGTTGTAATGTTGGTGGTGGCTGGCCAATCACGTGTCCATATGCAAAATCTCCCTCAGTGGCAGCCAATTCACCTCTCTGCCGCCTTCCTTCTCTGCCTCCTAAGAGTGTCGGAATGTTGGTGGTGGCTGGCCAATCAAGAGTCCGTATGCAAATTCTCCCTCAGTGGCAACCAATCCCCTCTCTGCCTCCTAAGAGTGTTGGAATGTTGGTGGTGGTTGGCCAATCAAGAGTCCGTATGCAAATACTCCCTCAGTGGCAACCAATCCCCTCTCTGTCTCCTAAGAGTGTTGGAATGTTAGTGGTGGTTGGCCAATCAGAGGCGTTATGCAAATAATCCCACAGTGGCAACCAATCAAAACGCTGCCATATATTCCCCCGCACCTCCACACCTCAGCACCTCTGCAAACACTGACTTTTATTATATACATAGATTTGCACTACAAATAAGACATGTAGAGCGTGCATGGGAATTAATTCATGTGGGTTTTTTCCCCCAAATTATAATCTGGCCCTCCAACAGTTTGAGGAACTGGGACCTGGCTCTCTGTTTTAAAAGTTTGAGGACCCCTGGTCTAAAGTATCTCTCTGGTCCGAACGTCTGAGAGAGTTTGAGAGAGTCTCATAGAGTCAGTTCTCATTTCTGCAGTCTTCTAAAAGCCTACTGTTTCTACTGACTTCTAAACTCTACTGTCTCTACACTGAAAGTCTAATAGCTTCTGCCTTTCTAAAATAGAGTCCGACTCCTGAATAGTCCCAGTTCTAATCCTGTGATCTGCAGCCCCTCTCACAACATAGAGTTGAGGAAAACTGCATGCCAATACACACATATGCAGTACAGTAAGCAATAGGATACAACCTTGCAGCACTTACACTGTGGGAAAGATGCAATTTGACCCCACTCAAAGCTGTGGAATTATCCAAGTTGTAGGTACCAACGGGTGCCGTTGTCTCATCAAGCTGGATATACACTACCCTATATTCTAGGACCTGGTTCCAGATTGTTTGCTTTGAACTGGATTATTTGAATTTACACTGCCAGATAATCTGGGATAAGAAGATAATCTGGGCTCAGATCCTGGGATATAGAGTAGTGTATACCCAGCCTGAGGAAGAGTGTATGTGTGAATGGGGCTGGGCTCAAAGTGACCCTCTGTCCTGACTCTCTCCTTCCTCTTCCACCCTAGATTCTGTCCAGGGTCTTCAGCCGCGCTGCCTTGGAGACCTACCTGCCGGCCATCCAGAAAGTGGTGAGCCAGGAGCTACGCGGCTGGTGCCGGGAGAGGGGTCCCGTGGTGGTCTACTCCTCAGCCAAGGCCATGACCTTCCGGATCGCGGCCCGCATCCTGTTGGGCCTCCGTCTGGATGAGAAGCAGTTCAAGGAACTCTCCAGCACCTTCGAGCAGCTGGTGGAGAACCTCTTCTCTTTGCCCCTCAACGTCCCCTTCAGCGGCCTACGTAAGGTAGGGCTGCTACCAGGTGCGTTGCCATGGCCCCATACACACTAGCCATTGAAAGCAGGCAGGATCTACGTTGCCCTATATTCCAGGATCTGATCCCAGATGGGGATGTTGTGTAGTTTCCGGGCAATGTGGCCATGTTCTAGCAGCATTTTCTCCTAATGTTTTGCCTGCATCTGTAGTTGGCATCTTCAGAGGATCCTCTTAAGATGTCAGCCACAGATGCAGGCAAAACATCAGGAGAAAATGCTGCTAGAACATGACCATACAGCCAGGGGCGGCCCGACCTAATTTGGGGGGGTACGCAAAGACATTTTGTCGCCCCCGCCGCCGCATCACTCACCGCCGCCACGCCGCCGGCCGCATCGGCCGCAGCACACCTCTGCGGCGCACCTTTCTGCCAGCCGCGCATGCGCAGAAGCACCTACAGGTGCTATAGCGCCTGTAGATGTTTCTGCGCACGCGCGAATGTACGAGCACTCGCACTCGCTCCCAAGCGCGCCTGCCGCTTTGGAGCCAGCGCGCATGCGTGCAGTGCAGGTTTTGCGCATGCGCACTGGCTCCAAAGTGGCAGGCGCACTGGCTCCAAAGTGGCAGGCGCGCTTGGGAGGGAGTGCGCGGGCTCGAACGTTCGCACGTGCGCAGAAACGTCTACAGGTGCTATAGCGCCTGTAGGTGCTTCTGCGCACGCGGATGGCGGCGCAGGGCAGTGCGGCGGCGGTGGGGGCGCTGAGTCGGCGCGGTGGCGCCCCCCCCGGTGGTGCTCCCAGCCGATGACGCTCTACGCGACCGCGTAGGTCGCGGAATCCCTGGGGCCGCCCCTGCATACAGCCCTGAAACCACACAACCCACCGAGTGATTCCGGCCACGAAAGTCTTTGACAATACATTGATCTCCTATGGTCTTCTTATCCCAGATTATCTGGCAGTGTAGACTTGTATAATCAAGTTCAAAGCAGATAATCTGGGATCAGGTCCTGGAATGTAAGGCAGTGTGGATGCAGCTGCAGTTTTATAGCAGTATTGAAGAAAATGGCTTGGTTGTGCTGTTGACTCCATAGGAAATCCTGGAATCGGTTGGAGGCCAAGGTAGGGATATAATAAATAAATAAACTTTATGTATACCCCGCCACCATCTCCCCAATGGGGACTCAGGGTGGCTAACATGAGGCCAAGCCCTTCTAAAATACAATACGACACAGTAAAATACAAAATACAAAACAAAATACATCATAAATAATAATAATAATGCAATAACAATAACAAATGGAATGATACAAGATACATTGTGGATTACACACACCACAATGCACTCATGTGCATTCAGGATTTGTTTTCCCCTACTTTTGTTGGAGTTCATTGTCTGGCTTCAAAATGTGATTTTAGGCCCCTTTTACACTGCCATATAAAATTTTTACCATCTGCTTTGAACTGGATTATAGAGCAGTGTAGACTCATATAATCCAATTCAAAGCAGATAATGTTGGAAGTGTTTTGATTGTATTTTCCTGCATGGCAGCGGGTTGGACTAATGGCTCTTGCAGGGCCATAGCCAGGATTTTGATTCGGGCAGGGCTGAGTTTGATTCCGGGGGGCTGAGCCTGGGTGAGAGAGGGTCTACCCCAGTGTTTCCCAACCTTTTTTGAGCCGCGGCACACTTTTTACATTTGCAAAATCCTGGGGCACATCACCAACCAAAATGACGCAAAATGACACTCTAACACAGTCATACATATAGTTAATATGTTTTTTTAATGTATTTATACATTCAGTGTGAAACCTGGGCCTGTTTCAATAACCACAACATAGATATCCTGGCAGGAATGGCAGAAAGACACAAACTTCCCACACAGAACTCCCATAACCAAGAGACAATGCTATAAGAGTTTGGTGGGCATTGACCTTGAGTTTTGGAGTTGTAGTTCACCTATATCCAGAGAGCACTGTGGACTCAAACAATGATGGATCAGGACCAAACTTGGCATGAATACTCAATATGCCCAAATATGAACGCAGATGGAGTTCAGGGGAAATAGACCTTGACATTTGGGAGTTGTACTTGCTGGGATTTATAGTTCCCCTACAATCAAAGAGCATTCTGAACCCCACCAATGATAGAACTGGGCCAAACTTCCCACACAGAACCCCAAGGAGGCAAGAGGAGGTCTCTACTTGAGGAAAGGGAGGTGGGCCTTCTCAATGCATGGAAAGGGAGTGACAAAATAAACAACGGGTGGGGAGGGGGTTGGTTGTAATTTTGTGCCTTTATCGAGGTAGGTTTCTTAGGGTTTTTATACTTCAACACACTAGACTCCCCCCCCCCCTTCCTGGAGGTTCTAATTTCCCACGGCACACCTGATGATCGCTCACGGCGCACTAGTGTGCCCCGGCACACTGGTTGGGAAACACTGGTCTGCCCTAGCAAACCTTTTGTATGGTTATGCCAATACCCCCATGCATATGGGATATATTGAGCATGGTGATCAGATCATTATATGAATACACATAACAGTTTAAATAATGTACCAGTAAGCCTGAGAATTTTGGGGGAGGGGCTGAAGCCTCTCAAGCCCCCGGCTACATGCCTGGGCTCTTGGCAGGGGTTCTATGATTCTATGTTATGAACCACTTTGTCACTTGATCAGTTAAAAGAGGGCTATAAATAAGTATAAAGATGACAATACTATAATTAATTTAAGCCACAACAAGTCACCCTCGCTCTGACAGTTTGGCAAACCAATGGCCAGATCCATTCAGGCTCATGGGTTTCTATGAGCAGGAATAGACTGGCTTCGAGAAGTGGGGCAAGACCAAGCAAAGACTTTCTCCTATTTCAGTGTGTTCCTACCTGGAGAAATATGATAACAGGTCTACACTACAAAAAGGGCAAATTTGTTTGTTTGTTTATTTATTTACAGCATTTTTACGCCGCTCTTCTCACCCCCGCCGGGGGACTCAGAGCGGCTAACAATGGCAACGATTCGATGCCGCAATATATTACAATTATAATAACAAAATAAAAACAAACAATACCATAGCATTACTTAAACAATCATAAAGCCTTTCCCATTATCACAATCATATGGTCTGAATGCCATGTTCAGGTGCCGTTAGATCCATTAGCCAAAAGCCTGGATCCACAACCAAGTCTTCAGTTTTCTTCTGAAAGAAAGGAAGGAGGATGCCGATCTGATTTTGCTGGGGAGCGAATTCCACAGGCGGGGAGTCACCACCGAGAAGGCCCTCTCCCTCGTTCCCCACCAGCCGTGTTTGCAAAGCTGGTGGGACCGCGAGCAGGACCTCCCCGGCAGATCTTAGGCTACGAGGCGGAATGTAGAGGGAGATACGTTAGGACAAGTACGCTGGGCTGGAGTCGTATAGGGATTTATAGGCCAAGACCAGCACTTTGAATTGTGCTCGGAAATGGACCAGCAGCCAGTGGAGTTGGCATAACAAGGGGGTGGTATGCTCCCTGTATGATGCTCCAGTGAGCAATCTGGCTGCCGCCCGTTGGACTAGTTGAAGTTTCCGAACAGTCTTCAAAGGCAGCCCCATGTAGAGTGCGTTGCAGTAATCTATTCGGGATGTAACCAGAGCAGCTCCCAAGGCACTAACCCTACATGTTCTATCTCTCTGGCCACTTCTATACTGCCCTATATTCCAGGATCTGATACCAGATTATCTGTTTATCCCAGATTATCTGACAGTTTAATGTAGTTAATCTGGAATCAGATCCTGAGATACAAGACAGTTCTCGCTCAGCTTTCCCTGAATGACCCTGTCCATCTTCCCCGCAGGGAATAAAGGCTCGGGACCTTTTGCATAACTACATGGAGAAGGCGATCCTGGAGAAACTGCAGCGGAAAGATCCCGAGGCCCACAGCGATGCCCTTGACTTCATCATTCATGGAGCCAAGGAGAATGGGAAGGAATGCACCATGCAGGAGCTGAAGGTAGGAGAGTCCAGAAGGGAGAAAGTAGGTGTTCTGTCCTGCCCTACAAGAAACAGGGGATCTTGCCCTTGTCAACATGAGAGGCTTAGACTCTGTGCTTGTACAGAAGAATAAAATCATAGGTGTCTCTGGCCATGTGAAGAGGGCATTCCTTTATGTAATTATGGCAGGGATCCTCAGGTTTCCATCTTCTTTAAAGTTCTTTAAGGTGCATTTCGGGGAAGCCTGTGCGGTGTCATAGTTTGGATTGCAAGGGATAGAGTTCAAATCCCCTCTTAGCCATGGAAACTCAGTTGGCAGGTCACACTCTCTCAGCCTCAGAGGAGAGCAATGGCAGAACGCCTCTGAATACATCCGTCCAAGACAACCCTTCCGCAGGGCTGCCATATATCAGAAACTTGAAGGCACGTGACAACTGTGCATTGTGGTGGAATAATTCTCCCTAGGATTCCCCATATATTAGGTTTCTCAATAGCCTTCTCATGGCATTGGCTAAATCCAGACTTTATTTGCTCTTGACTAAATCCAGACTTTATATTGCTCTTATGTTGTGTATAATTATGTTGTATTGCTTTTAGCTGATGTTTTAAATTGGTAAATGTTTTCTTCTGTGTTTTAATTTTCTCTTGGGCTTGTCCCTTGTAAGCCGCCCCGAGTCCCCAAGGGGAGATGGTTGGCGGGGTCAGGCCCGGATTATCCATTAGGCAAGCAAGGCCGTGGCCTATGGGCGTAAGCCGAGGGGGGCGCCAGATCAAGGCCAAAAAAAAATGGCGATGACTCACGCCAAGTTGTCCCAGTGGCAGCTGCACGGCGCCCTTCCGCACAGCGCCCCATTCACGCAATGCGGCTGCCGCTGCCTGTGGGACAACTCAGTGTGTCCTCAGAAGGAGGAAGGAGGAGTGCAGCCCGAGCGATGTCACTCCCTCCGGGGGCGGGGTCCGAGCGACGTCACTCCCTCCGGGGGTGGGGCCCAAGTGATGTCACTCCCTCCAGGGTGGAGCCCAAGTGACGTCACTCCCTTCAGGGGCGGGGCCCGAGTGATGTCACTCCCTCCAGGGGTGGGGCCCAAGTGACGTCACTCCCTCCAGGGGTGGGGCCCAAGTGACGTCACTCCCTTCGGAGACGGGGCCCGAGCGACGTCACTCCCTCTGGGGGGTGGGGCCCAAGTGATGTCACTCCCTCCAGGGTGAAGCCCAAGTGACGTCACTCCTTTCAGGGGCGGGGCCCGAGTGATGTCACTCCCTCCAGGGATGGGGCCCAAGTGACGTCACTCCCTCCGGGGGTGGAGCCCAAGTGATGTCACTCCCATCGGGGGCGGGGCCCAAGTGACGTCACTCCCTTCGGGGATGGGGCCCGAGCGACGTCTCTCCCTCTGGGGGCGGGGCCCGAGCGATGTCACTCCTTCCGGGGGCGGGGCCCAAGTGGTGGCGCGTGAAAGGGGGCGTAATTCCAAAGTGTGACCTAGGGTGCAAAAAGGTCTTAATTCGGGCTTGGGCGGGGTATAAAAATTAAGTTATTATTATTATTATTATTATTAGAATCAGTCAGAAAATGGCTTCTTTTTTAATTTATAAGATACTTTTTCTTTGGGGAGAGAAGCATTGTTCATTTTTGATAAGGTAAAAAAAAAACCAATCCCCTTCCAAAATCCCAGTGCCTTCTGAGTATCTTTGGACATTGCCAATTGCCAACGTAGCCAATTGGTATTATAGGAATTATGGTCACACATCTGGAGGAAAAATGGCAAAGCATTGTATTAGGTTGATTAATTGCATTGTCCATAATGTGAGGTGCTGCTGGATTTCTGATGACATTTTCTCATGCATGCGAAATGTATACATCTTATCTACACCATATTGTTGACAAAAGGCAAATCTGTAACAGCATGTCTTCCTCGCCAAAACTGTACCAACCTATGTAGTTGAGCCTTCTTGGGAATTATGAATGAGAAGTGTCCCTAATGATCAAGCACTCAGGAAGATAAAGAAATAATGTTGTCATTTAGGTCCCCCCTCTACACTGCCATATAAAATCCAGATTATCTGCTTTAAACTGGATTATATGGCAGTGTAGACTCATATAATCCAGTTCACAGCAGATAATGTGGATTATTTGCTTTGATAATCTGAATTATATGGCAGTGTAGAAGGGGCCTGAGCCTTCTCAGGAATAACATTGGGTATGCCTACATTGTAGAATTAATGAAGCCTGATACTACTTGAACTTCCTTGGCTCAGTGCTATGGAATCACGGTGGTTGTAGTTTTACAAAGTTTTTAGGCTTCTCTGCCAAAGAGTGGAGGTGCCTCAACAAAACTACAAATCTAAGAATTCAATAGTAATGAGTCATGGCAGCTCAATTGGTGTCATACCACATTAATTTTATAGTATCGATGCACCCCTAGGCTGTCCATAATCTATATCAGGGGTCGGGAACCTATGGCTCGTGAGCCAGGTGTGGCTCTTTTGATTATTGCATCTGGCTCACAGATTTTGGCTTTTCAGATAAGATCAATGCTGGAGCAATCCCCAAACAATACGGGCAAGAAAGCGGTGTGTAAATAAAGTCCTACAACGCTCCCAGGCTCTACGGAAAGGCAGAGTGGAACGAAGTTCACATGAGGCTGCTGCGGAGGACCAAAGCAATCAATCGCCAAATGGGGGTTGGAGGAACGCTCTACACACCACTTTCTTGTCCGTATTGTTTGGGGATTGCTCCAGCATTGGTCTTGGTCTACGGATTCTTCGGTTGGACATACACACCGTCATTCTGCCGGGGGAATCCTTTTCTCATAGTATGTACATATATAGTCACATTTAGTTGAATTCAGTCTTAAAATATATTATATACTGTATATTATATGGCTCTCACTGATATACATTTCCAAATATTTTGCTTTCATGGCTTTCTGAGTCAAAAAGGTTCCCAACCCCTGATCTATACGATCCCTTCAGGGAGAGAGGGAGAGTTATAAATAAAGTGTTGTTGTTGTTGTGCATATTTTCTTGGGAGTAAACTGCCCTAAACATATGAAGGAAACTTCTATATATACAATGTGCTTCCTAGCCCAAGATGCTGGAATAATAACAGATGGGGGAAGTGATTTGCCTTCGTCTTGCATGTAGCTGCATGCTGACAACATTAATAACAATTCACTTACTCGTACCATTGCGTCTCACGTTCATAAAGTAACTCAGGATGTATGTGCAACTGTTTTGATCTGTGGGCACATGAAACAGTCTCCTGTGCTCATCCTGGGAATAATCCAAAGTTGACTGTTGAAATATTTGCAGCCGGCAAGTCTACTGTTTGAAGATTTGCTCAAATGTCTAAGTAGTCACTCCTTTGAAAAGCACTGGTGTTTGAGCTAAACAAAGCTGACGGAAAACCCAACTCAGTGACTTCAGTGGGTCGACGGCGTTAAGGATGATGAAAGACATTACTGCAGGTTCAAAGTGTGGTCTGTTCCACTATGTAACAATTTTTAAAAAAAAAAATCCGTTCCTGATTTGAAAGTGTTATTTCCTGTTTCATTATGAGGGACTTACTTGGAAAGTAGTTGTTATATTCCAGAAACTTTGTTTTTTGTGGTTGCCACAAACTATGTTGAATTGGTTGAGACTCTATGACAGTGGTTCTCAACCTTCCTAATGCCGCGACCCCATAATACACTTCCTCATGTTGTGGTGACCCCCAACCATAAAAATTATTTTCATTACTGCTTCATTACTGTTAAGAATCATAATGTAAATATCTGATATGCAGGATGTGTTTTCATTCACTGGACCAAAATTTGGCACAAATACCCAATATAGTCAAATTTGAATACTGATGGGGTTGTGGGGGGTTGATTTTGTCATTTGGTAGTTGTAGTTGCCGGGATTTATAGTTCACCTACAATCAAAGAGCATTCTGGGCCTCACCAACGATAAAATTGAACCAAACTTGGCACACTGAACTCCCATGACCAACAGAAAATACTGGAAGGGTTTGGTGGGCACTGATGTTGAGTTTGGGAGTTGTAGTTCACCTACATCCGGAGAGCACTGTGGACTCAAACAATGATGGAACTGGACCAAATTTGGCACAAATATTCAAAATGCCCAAATGTTAACACTGGTGGAGTTTGGGGAAAACAGAGTTTGACATTTGGGAGTTGTAGTTGCCGGGATTTATAGTTCACCTAAAATCAAAGAGCATTCTGAACCTCACCAACAATAGAATTGGGCCAAATTTCCCACACATAACCCCAATGACCAACAGAAAATACTGAATTTTCTGATGGTTTTTGGTGACCCCTCTGACACCCCCTTGTGACCCCTCCAGGGGTCTCGACCCCCGGGTTGAGAAATGCTGCTCTGTGAGATCTTCATTGAAAAACTCTGGCAAAATGTACTTCAGGATGTTCCTAAAAAACAAAGTTTTTTGCAGTCTATGTTTTTATGATAGAACTAATTAGCAAATGACATTTATTACCCAGGAACAAAAATCATGTTACAGAGTGTTATTCATTCTGTACTCTCTCCTCCACGTATCAGAATAAGGTACAGGCTGGATAAGAGTACTTTTATTTATATGCCACACCAAAGATAGGGGGGTGGAGGGTGGAAGCGAGGCATTTCAATACTAGGTATAATCCTAACCACATTTGAGGAAAATGTCACTTAAAATCAGTGTTACGTCTTGCAAGTTTTTTAAAAAAAAAAACCTCTGACTTTTAGACACAAACCACATCAACGAGAAAGGTTTTGAAAGCAAAGAATGAAATGGGTAATAATGCTATTGAGTCGACCACTGTTGCTTTGACACTTGAAATCTGTTGGAACAGTCAGAGGTAAACGTTTCCAGGGTCGAGATAATAAACAGAACCACATGGGCTAATTGATGGGCTTTCATATGATATATGCAGCTAGGGTAGGGAGGGAAAAATGTTGAATACGAACATTTCTAGGCCCCTTCTACACTATCATATAATCTAGATTATCAAAACAGATTATCTGTTTTGGTTCAATGGGTTAAACCAGGGCTGTCCAACTGGCGGCCCGGGGCCGGAATCCGGTCACTGAGCCTGGGGACACGGCCCCATCTATGCCCCCCTCAGGCCGCCATTTTTAAATTTGAAATTTTCCCTCCTCCTCCTTTTTCCCGGGCATGGCGGCTGGGAAAGGGGAGGAGGAGGGAGAGCAGGGGCAGGGAGGAGAAAGAGAGGAGCTCCTCCTCCTTTTTTGGCACGGCGCCCCTAAAAAGAGGAGGAGGGAGAGCAGAAGGCGGCGCCAAGAGCAGCGTCACAGGCCTGGCGTGACGCGCTGCCCTGGCACCGCCTACTCCTCCTCGGCGGCCCCGCCCTTCCTAGGGAGGAGGGAGCCGGAAGGAGGAGTAGGCCGTGACGCCAGGCCTGTGGGCGCGCGTGCCCTTGGCGCCGCCTACTCCTCCTTTTCAGTGGCTCCCCCTCCCTTCCTAGGGCGGGGCGCCGAAAGAGCAGAAGGCGGCACCAAGGGCAGCGCGTCACAGGCCTGGCCGTGACGCTCTGCCCTTTGGCGCCACTCTACTCCTCCTTTACGGTGCGGAGAGCCGGGACAGAGGGGCGGCGCAAGGGAGCAGAGTCACAAGCCTCTCTTCCTCCTCCCTGCCCGCCTCCCCCTCCCCAGCCGCCAATTATTTTTAAAAAATTAGATTTTTTTAAAAAAATAAAAATGGCAGGCCTGGGCGCTGCTCTTGGCGGGGCCGTGTCCAAGGGGCAGGCCTGGGCCTGGGGGGGGCCGGCCCCCTAGGTCATCAGTGACCTTTTATCCGGCCCTGGACCCCAGTGGGACAGCCCTGGGTTAAACCACTGAGCTGCTGAACCTGCTGGTAGTTGGTAGTTCAAATCCACAGGATGAGGTGAGCTCCCACTGTTAGTTTGAAAACATGCAAATGTGAATACAGCAATGGGTACTGCTTTGGCGGGAAGGTAATGGCGCTCTTTGCAGTCATGTCAGCCATATAGCCTAGGAGGTGTCTACGTACAATGCCGGCTCTTCAGCTTAGAAATGGAGATGATCACCCCCCGCAGAGCCGGAATTGAGCACCACTCCTCAGAGCCGTAAGGGAAAGCATTTACCTTTATTTATTTATTATTTTTATTTATTTACTACATTTTTATAGCGCCATTCTCAGCCCGAGGGCGACTCATGGCAGTTTACAAGCGGCACTATTCAATGCCCATAACAATGTAAAAGCAGATAAACACTCAACATAGTTTAAAACATTCACATCCATATCTATGTTATACATTATCTATGTTTGGTTGTTTCTAGGCATTGAATGTTTGCCTTTGTGTATACTGGAATCCGCCCTGAGTCCCTTTGGGGAGATAGGGTGGAATATAAATAAACTATTATTATTTGATACATAACAATATTAGTACACAGTAAACAATATCACTATGCTGGCTTTTGTATTGATCACACGCTGGACACTTCCCAAGTGTCTAGGACTGTGTGATGTATTGGCAAATCATATGCACAGATCCGAGTAGGGTGCCTTTTGCAACTCACAGATGGTAATTTATTAAGTGCAGGCCAAGGTCTTTAGGCAATGCACCCAGTGTGCCAATCACAATAACAAACTGTTATTATTTGATACATAACAATATTAGTACACAGCAAACAAGATCCCTATACTGGCTTTTGTATTTGATCAAACGTTGGACACTTCCCAAGTGTCTAGGACTGTGTGATGTATCAGTGAATAATGTGTGCAGATCCGAGTAGGGGGTCTTTTGCAGCTGACAGGTGGTAATTTTGTCAGCGCTGATCATTTTTTAAGTATAGGCCAAGGTCTTTAGGCACTGTACCCAGTGTCTCTGGGACCACCTTTCTGGCTTGTGCCAGAGTCTTTGCAGTTCTGTCTTTAAATCCTCATATCATGTAAGCTTTTCCATTATCATCATCATCATCACCATCGTTTTTGAACTGGATTATATGAGTCTACACTGCCATATAATCCACTTCAAACCAGATAACCTGGATTTTACATTGTAGCACAGAAGGGGCCTTGGGGAATAAAATAGTAGTGTTGTTATGTGCATTGGCTATGTTGATAGTTTTTCTCGAGCATGTGCTTTCCTTATGTGTCAGATTACAGCTCCAGTCACCCACAAACCAGCATAGCCAGTATTATCTAAAGCAGGCCTGTACAACCTGCAACCCTCCATGTGTTTTGGACTTCAGCCCCCAGAATTATTTCCATTTGGACAAGTTGGCTACGGCCTCTGCGAGTTGGAGTCTGATGCACCTGCAAGCCAGATTGTGCATGTCTGACCTAAAGGGTCCCAGGCTGAGGAAGGGTGATATAAAGATATGCAATACACTGTTTTGTGTGTGAACTTTACAATGTAAGTTTACTATAGAAAAGTAATATTCCTTTTGCACTAAAAGTGGAATTTTAAGAGAACTGTCCATGGTGCTGAAACCCATCTCAAAACAGATTAACTGCCACGAAAACCTCCTTTAAAGCTGTCAATAAATGCTGGGATAGATTATTTATTTATTTTTATTTATTTATTATTTCGTTCGGCTTCTATGCCGCCACTCCCGGCGGGCTCGGGGCGGCTCACAACACTAAAAAACACAGCGTAAAACAGCGACAGAATAAAAACAGAGCATAAAAACATCATTAAAATGTCACAATAAACAACGACAGTTAAAAACGGCCTGGGATAAAAGTCGCTTCCAGCAGGGGGGTGCGTACCACTAGGGCCTACACCTGGAAGGTGAGCTGGAACAGGTGGGTCTTGCACGCCCGCCTGAAGGGGAGCAGGTCGTGGATGGCGCGCGTATCTGCAGGAAGGGCATTCCAGAGTGTTGGTGCAATCACCGAGAATGCCCTTCGACGAGTGGATGTAAGTTAGGCTGCCTTTGCGGAGGAGACAGCCAAAAGGTTGGTATTCTCGGAGCGAAGTGATCTCAGAGGGCAGTATGGGGAGAGACGGTCCCTCAGATACGCTGGCCCCAGGCCGTGCAAGGCCTTAAAGGTAAGAACCAACACCTTGAAGGTGATCCGGTGCTCAATTGGCAGCCAGTGCAGATCCTGCAAAGTAGGTGTTATGTGGCAACCTGCTGGCGTGCCAGACAGGAGCCGGGCGGCAGTGTTCTGCACCAGCTTGAGCTTCCGGGTCGCCGACAGGGGAAGGCCAACGTAGAGCGCGTTACAGTAATCCAGCCTCGAGATGACCGTGGCTTGGATCACCGTGGCCAGGTCGTTCCGGGATAGGTAGGGGGACAGCCTCCTTGCCTGTCTAAGATGGTAAAACGCTAGCTTGTGGATGTAGAGTGGGTCATGAAGGCCCTGTGTGTCAGGTTTGGTCTTGATCAGTCATTGGATTAGGTTTGCAGCAGTTTTGGGAAGCGAGTGAAGGTACTTCAAGATTCACCAACCTTCGTCACTATTTGTCAAAGGTGATACTTCTTTTTTGTTTTTTTCTTTCTCTGTATTTACTTAACACTCATTGGGATAGACAGACTATCTTTCTATCATTGCTGACAGGATCGAAAGTTTGCCTGAAGGTGTATGCTTGATCTTATTATATTTCCTTACTAGCTTGTGGACCCGGCGCTGCCCGGGTTATTTGAGAAAGGCATTGTGTGCCAAGGTTGTTCATTTGGCTTGCAGTGGTTTCGGGAAGTGAGTGAAGGTACTTCAAGTCCCATAATCCATGGTCCATCCTCCTCCATATTGCACCAGGATGTAGGGGGTTCTGTGTGTCAAATTTGGTCTTGATCAGTCATTGGATGAGGGTCTCAGCAGTCTCTGGAAGTGAGTGGAGGTACTTCAAGTCCCATCATCCATGGTCCATCCTCCTTCAAACGGCACCAGGATGTAGAGTGGGTCATGAGGGCTCTGTGTGTCAGGTGTGGTCTTGATCAGTCATTGGATTAGGTTTGCAGCAGTTTTGGGAAGCGAGTGAAGGTACTTCAAGTTCCATCATGCATGGTCTGCCCTCCTCCAAGCTGCACCAGGATGTAAAGTGGGTCATGGAGGCTCTGTGTGCCTAGTTTGTTCTTTTTTGGTAATTGGATGAGGGTCACAGTGGTCTCAGAAAGTGAGTGAAGGTACTTCAAGTCCTATCATCCGTGGTCCATCCCACTCAAAACTGCAGTAGGATGTAGAGTAGGTCATGGGTACTCTGTGTGCAAAGTTTGGGCCTGGTCTGTGATTTGTAGGGGCTTCAATGTTCTGTGGGAAATGAATCATGTGAAGGTACTGCAAATCCCATCATTTGTGGCCCATCCTGCCCTACACTGCACCAGCTTGTAAAGTGGGCCAGTGGGCATCTGTGTGCCAAGTGTGGTCCTGATCCTTCTATGTAGTGGGCCAGAGGGCTCTAAGCAAGTGAGTTAAAGTACTGCAAGTCCCGTCATCCATGGTCCATCCTCCCTCAATCTGCACCAGGATGTAGAGTGGGTTTTGAGGGTTCTGTGTGCCAAGTTTGGTCTTGTTCTCTTATTGTTTGGGGTCGCAAAGGGGTCGCAAAGTGTATTGTTCTGAAACTCCCACCATGCCTGACTGCCTCAGGCCTTTTCCTTGCCCCCTCTGCCACTTTAGAGGGTCGGAATGTTCGTGTTGGCTGGCCAATAGAGGCGTTATGCAAATACTCCTTCCCTGGCAACCAATCATGTTGTCAGAATGTAGAGGCTTGGAGCCAATCAGAACACTGCCACACACACACACACACAAACATTCCGCTTTATTATATATAGAGATATGCTGTTAGATACTTTTGCTTTGAAGAGTTCTCTTTCCTTTGTTTGAGGATATCTTCATGTGATGCTTAGAATAATTAACACTTACTTTGTCCTAAAATGTAGATATGTTGTTCTGTGCCATCCTGTTTTTTTGTGAGTATGGTAACCCTAAGGCAAATATAGCATTAGCTTTCTTGGTAAGATTTGTTCAGAGGGATTATACCTTTGCCTTCTAATAATAATAATAACAATAACAACAACAACAACAACAACAACAATAGCAACAACTTTACTTATATAACACTCTATGTCCCCTAAGGCAGTGTTTTTCAACCTTTTTTGAGCCGCGACACATTTTTTACATTTCCAAAATCCTGGGGCGCACCACCAACCAAAATGACACAAAATGATACTCTAACTTACTATATTGTACTATACCATTATACTGTAATATTATTAGTACTATTACAAGTAATATAAAATATATAATATCAATGTTGTATTACCGTATTTTTAAAAGTGTAATCATGTATTACATTATAATAATATAAATATTATAGGTGCATACAATATATTATCAGTAAAGCACAGGAGTTAATCCTGACTGTTATCATTATTCTCATAGTCAATAACGATATACACCATGACTATGACAAATACTGATAATATAACAATATAACAAACATATACTGTATTAAGGGAAAATAATATTACGTTAATACATAGTTCATAATAATAATAATAATAATAATAATAATATAGCCCATGAGGCTCCTTCCACATGCTTTAGAGGCTTGGGGCTCCCAAGGACCAAGCTGAACACTCTAGTTAACTCAAGCAGGCTTTATTGTTCGTAACATGAGTTAACTTCACTCAGGTTAGTTCCCCGAAAAGATAAAGGAAAGCTCTTACTTTACAGTTTCTCTGTAGCTTTAGTCCAGGAAGCTTCAGCCGGATGGCTCTCCAAGTCCTCTCCTTCTTTATGGCCTCGAGGTAGGGACACTCACAGCCCCAGTCAGTTGGCCTATGTTGAAGGCCTTCCTCTGGGTGCCAACTGACTGGTTTGAAGGCGCTTGAGACTCCTCAGAGCTACCCAACCTTCCGGTATGCTGGGCTTTCTGTATGAGTCCCAAGGAAAGTCAGTCTGGTGTTGGAAGGTAGCCTGACCAAGGCCTGGCCTGGCAAACCTTCAGTCACGTCCTCTCTGGAGAAATCCTGGTGGTTTAATGAATATAAAAATGGCATTCTTCCCAGATCCCTGGGAAAGGGGGTGGAACAAACTCAACTGGGATCTGTGAATGATGATTGACAGGTACTAGGGACCAATCAATGCAACCTCACCTTTAACAAACTGTGCAAGCTACAAAACACATATTAACAAAGCAAAACTTTACAAACTCAAGATCCTATATGCTTGCCGCGCTGTCACACTATGCCTAAGTAGGGATTGAACTCCGGTCTCCAGAGTCATAGTCCAACATTAAACCACACCATCTCACTGTAAGGCAAATGCAAAACCCAATCAGATTACACCATTCATCTCCCACCACTAGTCTATCACACACACACACACATTTTAATGTACTGTCAGCATTAGAAACAATGGCAGAGAATAAATAACACTTCAGAGCAGGGGTAGGGAACCTATGGCTCAGGAGCCAGATGTGGCTCTTTTCACGATTGCATCTAGCTCTCCAGAGCAGCCCGGGCCTCGGTTTCCCAGCATGCAACGGGGAGGAGTGACACTAATGCGCTGCAACTGCCACTTCCACACCGCCATCGCCGCCTCTTCCTCATCCCCCGCTGCTCTCGGGGTCCTGCGCCCTCTTCGCCAGGGATGGCGGAGCCCGCTGGTGGTGCCTCGTCCTCGTCTTCCTCTTTGTCCTACACCACGGGCTTCTTTCTTTTCCCCTCCTTGTCTCTCTCCTGCTTTTCTTTTCTTCCTTTTACATAGTTCGTTCTTCTTTTCTTTCTTCCTCTTCCCCTCCCTCCTTTATTTCCTTTGTCTTTCTTTCTTTCTTTCCCCCTTCCTTCCATCTTCTCTTCCTTCCCAGAGTCCTGAGCATGCCTTTTGCAGAGCCAGGTCTGAAATGGCTTCACTGGCTGCCTGTCCACTTCCGGGCTCAATTCAAAGTGCTGGTTTTGACCTATAAAGCTCTATACGGTTCTGGCCCAGCTTATTTGTACGAACGCATCTGCCTCTACGTCCCACCTCGCTCCCGTCAGCATCTCAAATGCGGCTGGTGGGGAGGAGAGACAGGGCCTTTTCGGTTGTGGCTCCCCGCTACCAGGCAAAATACAATTGACCCCATCCCTCCTAGCATTTAGGAAAACAGTGCAATCCTGGTTATGGGACCAGGCCATTGCACAGTAGCAGAATGCAGCATGTGGATTAGTATAGGATTGGCAAGTTGACAGACGAAATATGGCTTCTTGTTTTTAACCTGACTTGTGGACGAAACATTGTTTTTAACTTAACTCAGTACTGTGATGTTGTTTAAATGTTGTAAATGTTATTTTAATGGTTTTTATATTGTATTAGGCATCACATTGTTGTCTTGTTGGCCGCCCTGAGTCCTCCTTTAGGGATGAGAAGGACGAGGTAAAAGTATTGCAAATAATAAATAAATAAGAAAATTAATAAATAAATAAGCGTCCCGTCATTCTGCCAGGGGAATCCTTTTCTCATAGTATGTACGTATATACTCACATTTAGTTGAATTCAGTCTTAATATATATTATATATGTTATATGGCTCTCACTGAAATAAATTTCCAAATACTTTGCTTTCATGGTTCTCTGAGTCAGTCTTTCTCAACCAGTGTGCCGTGGCACACTAGTGTGCCGTGACGGACCTCTTGCTGTGCCGCGAGAAAAGCTCTCTGCCCCCCTTCCTCCCCCCCTCCTGCCGAACTCTTGCTTCTTGGGGGAGGAGGAAGAGCCGGGCAGTGGCGAAGAAAAAGAAGAAGGGACTGGGGTGCTGCCTCCTTCGGCCATTTCCCCAGCAAGCCTCCAATCTGCCATGACTCCCACCATGACTCTCGCCCCGCTCGCTGAAGCTGCGTGGAGGAGGAGCCCCGCCCACTGAAGCCCGTCCACCGCTCATGCTCCTCCTCTGTAGGAGAGCTGAAGCTGGGGAGGGGGCAGGGCATGGCGCGCCTGGCTCTGCCCCTCCCCGGCTTCGGCACCCCAGCAGCTGTTCAAGCCTTGAAGGGACAGTGCCAAGCCAGCATTGTGCTGGCTCTGGCACCGCTGGCTTGGCACTGCCCCCTCAAGGCTGGATAAGCTGTGGGAGAGCTGAAGCTGGGGAGAGGGGGCGGGTCATGGCACAGCCTGGCTCCGCCCCCTCCCCGGCTTCGGCACTCCCAGCAGCTACTACCAGCAGGCCACCATCCCCCAGCCATTCTTTACTGTGTTAGAGTGTCATTTTGTGTCATTTTGGTTGGTGGTGTGCCCCCGGATTTTTTTAATGTTAAAAGTGTGCCACGGCTCAAAAAAGGTTGGGAAACACTGCTCTGAGTCAAAAAGGTTCCCGGCCCCTGCTTCAGAGGATCACATGCATTTTGTACAATTCAGTCATATACAGGGGCGGTCTAAGGTTATTTTATATGGTAAGCGAACATTACTTTGGCACCCCCCCTTTGTCTCCGCCCCTTTCCCTTTGTCTCCGCCCCCTCTCCCTTTGCCTCCGCCCCCCTGCCTGCCCAATTGCGTCTCGTGACGTGTTTACAGGTTTCTGTGCCTGCAGGAGCTTCTACGCATGCCCAGAAGCTCCTGCAGGCGCTGAAGCCGAAGCCTGTAAACACATCACGTCAGCACTCCGTCTGTATTCGGCACGCAGGGGGCAGAGGCAAAGGAAGGGGTTAAGCCTCTCCCTTTGCCTCCGCCCCCTGCGTGCCGAATACGGACGGAGTGCTGACGTGACGTGTTTACAGGCTTCGGCTTCAGCGCCTGCAGGAGCTTCTGGGCATGCGCAGTGGCTCCGGAGCTCAACTTCAGCTCTGGAGCCACTGCGCATGCGCGAAAATCTCTGCGCATGCCCAGAAGTTCCTGCAGGCCAGGCGCTGAAGCCAATGCAGCAGCAGGGAGGTTTGCTACGGTGGCGTGGCGGCGCCCTTCCCAGAAGATGGCGCCCTACGCGGCCGCTACTTAGTGTATACTCCGGATCGCCCCTGATCATATACATCAGGGGTGCTCATGATGGTGATCGGGAGCACCTAGGTGATCTTCAGCCCTTTTCCAGGGGATCTTTGGGGTTCCCCAGCCGGATGGCGCGCTCCTGCCATGCGCGCGCATGTGCGCTCCCGCCGCCGCCTTCGCGGGGCTCCTTTTGCCAAAATGAGGCTTTAGTGGGCGGGCCCTGGCGCTCGTCTTGCCACGCATGGTGTGGTGACATGACCGCCCATTGGTTGCTGCTGGGGGGGGGGGAGAGCAAGGCGAAGGCATACGCACGGATAGGATGCGAGGCTGTGGGAGGGATGGAGGGAATGTGTGTGTGTGTGTGTGTGTGTGTGAGAGAGAGAGAGAGCCAAGGAGAGAAGAAAAAAATCCTTTTGGCAGGCAGGCAGGCGGGTGCTGGAAGGAGAGAGAGAGAGAGAAAGAGGCGAAGGAGGCCGGGCAAAGTGGGGCAAAGCCAAGCAAACCCCGCTGCAAACCCTGCTGCTGCCCTCGGGACTCCCATTCCAAGCCGAGACCTGGGCAAGCAAGCTGTGTGGGGCTACTTTCTTTCCTTGGTTGGGGGCAAGGAGGTAGGGCTACGCCGTGTTCCTGGGGCTGAACCCAAGGAGGAGGGGGCTGCAGGGATGGAGACTTCACTTGCTGCTGCTGCTTGTGCCCTCGCCGCCTTTCTCGCGCCTCGCCCTCCCTTGCCCTCGAAGGAGAAAGGCGGCGAGGGCCCACAGGAGAGAGAGCGAGAGAGAGAGAGCGAGAGCGAGAGCGAGAGAGAGAGAGAGAGAGAGAGAGGCCCCTCTTCCCAGCCCTGCGCCTTCCGAGCTGCCGCTGAAGCCATATCTGGCCGGAGCGCTAGCGGGTGCGCCTATAAATACCCTCCTGCTGCGTGCATGGGAGGGGCCTGCTGTGCACACAAGAAGCAGGATGGGATGGGGACTTCCTGCTTCGCGAAAGCACGCAGCAGGAAGGAGGAAGGCAACGAAGACATTAAGAGAGAGCGTGCGCGCAGACAAGGAGGATCCCCTTTCTGGGTGCGCGCAGCGGCGAGTTCGTGGGCAGGCAAGAAAGAAGCCCCGCGTGGACGGAAGGCTGCAGTAGGAGCGTGCGCGCACGCATCCGCGCACACGCTCACATGCACAACAAGTGATCTTTTCAACTTGATTGTTCATATAGTAGCTCGCATGATGAAAAAGTGTGGGCACCCCTGATATACATGCTCATTGTGGAAAGAAATGCGATTCTAATCTCTGCTTTAAAGGTGTAATTTTTTTAAAAAAAATGTCAGTCATCTTTGGGATAATGTGTTGCTTGTTTGTCTGCTGCCAGTATTTGAGAATTCTGTTTTGCCGCTGCTATTTTTATCAGGTGGTCTTTACTCAAGTGTGTGAAGCGATTATATTTTAACACCTTAATGTTGTTTTTGTATGGTTTTATTATGTTGTTTTATTGGGTGTTGTAAACTGTCTTGGAAGGGTAATTATAAAATTATTATTAAAAGTGAATGAATGAATGAATGTGCCTCAGCACCCAAATTTCTCGTGGCTATTGAAACATTCTGGGCTCTGGGTACGCTTTGGAAAATATATTCCTTTTAAATAAACCAGATGATGAGATTAGGAAGCCAATTTAATTATGCACGGAGTACATAGACTTTATGGCACCCCTTAATATCAAAGTAGGGCCTTCATGTTTTGTTGTTTTGGCCTGGCACTTTAACTTGCTTGGAGATAAATGTGTGCCATAGCACGGGAAGCTCTCCTGGATTAAACACTGATCTAAAAGGAAAAGAAGTCATTCTATGGTGAAAATTGGTTGCAAAAATGCCTTGATTCATCCCGGTTTGGCTATGGCAGGAATGATAACTATGGGTCCACACTTTCCCAAGTACATCAGTTTGCAACCTGTGGTCCGTGAACCACCAGTGGTCCACAAGAATGAAAATATGGTCCGTGGCCTCACCATTACTACACCGTTGCCTCAAAACCATGTGGCAATGAGAGCGACTGGACTCACGAAAGCCTCTTATAGTGCCGAGGCAACGGGGATGTCAGGAGGGGAGAGACTCACTATCCACGAAATATTACTACTACCACATCAGCTCTAGGTGATTAAATATGGTTTTCTGTGTGTGAGCAGATGGCACCTACTGGATGGCATATGTTCTGTATCAGAAACTAGAGCTGATGTGGTCTATCTAATGCAATTTTCTGAATTGTGGGGACTGTGGTGCAGCTGGCTGGGAATCAGCTGCATTAAGATCACTACTGACCGAAAGGTCATGAGTTTGAAGCCAGCCCAGGTCGGAGTGAGCTCCTGACCAAAATTGTGTAGCTTGTTGTTGACCTTTGTAGTCTGAAAGAGAACTGCATCTGTCAAGTAGGAAATTTAGGTACCACTTTGTGGGGAGGCTAATTTAACTGATTTATGAGGCCATAAAAATCTCCAGGAAGTATGCAAAGAACGAGAAAGCAACCGCTCCCCTGGTGGCCAGAAGCTGGAATGTTAAATAGCCTCTGAGTGTCTGTCTGTATATATTGTGTGTCTATGGCATTGAATGTTTGCCATGTATATGTGCATTGTATTCCTCCCTGTGTCTCCTGCGGGATGAGAAGGGTGGAATATAAATACTGTAAATAAATAAATAAAATAAAATACCTAAATCAAATCTAAAGTTAGCGAAAAACTGAATTGTAACCCTTTTAGTACTAATGTTGGAGAGTGGTCCCTGGACAAAGTGATCCTTGGTCAAAGTGGTCCCTGGTGAAGAGGTCCCTGGTCAACAAAAGGTTGGGTACACCAAAGCTACCCTTATCAGCTATGAGTAGCTAGCCTACCCATAAGAGAGCAGAAACCTTAGACAAGCCATATAGCTCTGGTCATGTGAATAACCTGGTTTTGGAGCTGTAGAGAGACAGTTCTAGTAGGCTGAGCTTGCGAGCCAGTCTGTTTGTATAGAGCCTGAGGGCTAGAGATAGGCAAGGTGCCTATAGGAGGAGAGAGGTTCTGTGTGTGAGATAGTTACTAGGCATGTTTTAGAACCCAAAATGGCGATTCTAAAATCAAATGGGGGGGGGGATTTTTTTTGATTAGTAAAAGAAAGACTTACAAAAAAATTTCCAAAAATTTCTAAAATGTAACTTAAGTACTAACAAAATTCGTTAGTAATTCGTATGCCAGAGCATGCGCATTACAGATGGTTTTGGCCTACAACTCCCAGAAATCCTAACAGCTGGTAAATTGGCTGGGATTTCTGGGAGTTGTAGGCCAAAACTTGAATAAACCACACTGAATTCTAGATGGGACTCTCCAAATAGGAAGGAGGGAGAGAAGGAGGGAGGGAGGGAGAGAAGGAGGGAGGGAGGGAGGGGGTATTCTATTCTTGGAAGCAGCAAAAAAAGGAGGAGGAGCCCCCCCCTCGCTCCTCGCTGCCTCTCTCTCACCCCGATCCTGAGGGAGCGAGGGCCCAAGTTTGCCCAGGCTGAGAGGAAAAGGAAGAGGCCTGAAGCTGTGAGGAATGGTGGGAGTTGAAGTCCAAAACACGTACCTGGAGGGCTGAAGTTGGCCCCTGCGATGGGGCAAGGCAGCAGAGCAACGGGGAAGAGAAGCATCTGAGAGAGTGCAGGGAGAGAGAGGAGGAGAAGCGTGTGTGTGTGTGAAGCTGGCCCCTGCGATGGGGCATGGCAGCAGAGCAACGGGGAAGAGAAGGGGGGGGGGAACGTGGAGGACTACACTTTCCAGAATGCATTGCCTACCTAGCAGCAGCGTCACTTCCAGTTCCCCATAGAAATGCGGGAAAAAGAAGAAGCTGAATGAAGGCGGGAAGGAAATGAGGGGGGAAGACAGGGAGAAGTGAGTACGTAGTACAATAATTAATTAATTAAGAATTAAGAATTTATTACAATCCTAACGCAAATTGTTGGCCTCAAGGACCGTAAAAGGAAGTCTACTTCCGGGTTCGCGGCAGCGATCCGTAAAAGCTCAAAAGTCCCATTACATACGAATCTCTTACGAATCCTTTTAATTTCCGTTTCATTTTTCTCATGCCTAATAGTTACATACTGATCTGAGTAATAGTAACAGTCAAACATTTTAAACTTTGTATCTTCTACAATACCAATGTAACCATGATGAGTTGAGCCTCTAAGAAGTTATAACGTATCCATCACGCTTTTGTGCCAAGCTATAAATAAACTGTTATTGTTCTTTTCATCAACAACCTCTCTGTTCCGTATTCTACAAGTCCAGCCTCAGAGTAAAGCAAGACAGGAAAGTGTTTTTAACCTGTCTTGTTACACAGTTTGAAGTCCCACAATAATTGGTGACAGAACCTCCTAGATAACTGATAACAACAACAGTCCTCACAATCTGGTGGCTAATCTCTTCATATTTAAGGGATCCTTAAACTAAAGTTATACAACACCCTTTTACATTAGGTCAGATACGTAGTGACCTCATCGTTACAAATTGGTGGCAGCGGTGGGATCAGTAAAAGAGGGTCCACCCTGTCCAGCCGGTTCATTTGAATAGCCTCCTCACAAATTAATATAATTTATATAATTAATTATAATATATTATATAATTTATATAATTAATTATAATATATTATAAAATTAATATAATTAATATAATATAATTGGCTATGAAGTTGTAGAGAGGCTGTGTTTTCTTCCTGCAGTATGGTCGATAAAGAAGCTGATCCCACCAATACTTGACCCAGTAAGAATCAGCTCCAAGGAAAAGCTGAATAATGTGCTCATGTGAATTTTTTTTTTAAAAAAACCATTCCTCAATGAATATGTCGTAGAGTCTGAACCAATTCAACACAGTTTGTGGCAGCCACAAAAATGAAGTTTTTGAAGTAGAACAACTGCTTTCAAAGTAAGTACTGCACAAGTAAACAGGAAATAACATTTTCAAACCAGGAACAAATTATTTTTCAAATTTTGTTAACATAATGTTACGAGTCCCTGGTAGTGCAGTGGGTTAAACTGCTGAGCTGCTGAATTTGCTGACCGAAAGGTCAGTGGTTCAAATCTGGAGAGCAGATTTGAGCCTCTGGTGTTAGTCCCAGCTTCTGCCAACCTAGCAATTTGAAAACATGTTAATGTGAGTAAATCAATAGTGAGTAGATCAATAGGTACCGCTTCAGCGGGAAGGTGACAATGCTCCATGCTGTCATGCCAGCAAAAAGTAATAATTATAGTTCCCAAAAATGGAGAGGAAGGACAAAAACGCAGACACAATGTAGAGTTCAAAAATCAATATTCCTTGTTCAATATTTCAGTATAAGATTCAACTCTTATGGAAACAACATAATGGGAATCATAGCCGCATAAAAGCGGTAAACGAAGTCTTAAATGGAGTGAAGGTCCCCGAGTCGCAAATAAATGATATAAATCCAATCAAATCAATATTCCAAAATATAACATATGGCAACCCAGGTTGGTCGACGGTCTAGCCGTTTCGCCTGTCAAGGCTTCATCGGGACCCTGCGACCAAAACTCCAGAATCAAAGGTTTCCAAAAGATCCGGTTTAAATCTAGAAGTAAAATAGCATATAATAGTAAATCCACTAGAAGAGTCATATAATATTATACAATGCGTTCGAGAGAACAAACAATAGGAAGGCTGAGTATACATACCAATAATAATTATGTAACATCATCAAGGTAAATACCATCATCATATATTACCGGATAGGGAATGGGAATGAGGCATACGGTATAAATGCTTAAGGAGTGAAAGTCATTAGCATAAGTAATTACAGCAGTACTTCACCAATTGTAAGTCGGTCATTAAGACCTGATTGTCTCATGCTGGGCTTTCGAGTGGCTTCTGTTCCTAGTTTGACAATCCAATAGGCTTCACGTTGAAGGAGTTTGGTTTTGATGTCCGTATAGGGTGTAGGTTTGATCCGTTCAAGAACCAGGACTTGGAAATCTTCAAAATGATGTTTCTCTTTGAAGTGGCAATACAACAATGAGTTCTCATTTTTCATGCGGAAACGTGAGCGGTGTTCCGAAATTCTAGTCCGGAGTTCCCTTCCGGCTTCACCAATATAAAGCCTATTGCAGCCACATTTTAGGCAATAAATTGCTTAGAAATGGAGATGAGCACCATCCCCCAGAATCAGACTAGACTTAATGTCAAGGAGAAACCTTTACCTTTATTGTTATGAGATAATGTTATTTATGTTCCCCTTTGTGGTGAAAACTCTCCTATTGTTATATCTGAACTTAAATCTCAGTGGGTAGAGTAGACCTCCCATCCGAAATAGCCGTTGTGTGCCATGAAAATGTCTATTCTGATGTACACTCCTTTGGTGTTGGTTTATCTTGCAGGAGTCTGCCATTGAACTGATATTTGCTGCATTTTTCACCACTGCCAGTGCAAGCACTTCCATGATCCTTCTCCTGCTGCAGCACCCTTTGGTTGTGGAAAAGATCCAGCAGGAGCTGGCGTCCCACGACCTCACCAAGCAATGCCATTGCTTCACAGCCGAGGAGTCTCCAGCAAAGTCCCAGTCTGGCCAAAAGAACCGGCGTGACCATGAGAAAGTAAACAAAGATTGGGACTCCAAGCTTCCCCTTCCTCACAGACTGGAAGGAGAAGAAGGCAAAGAGACAGAAGGAGAAGATCACTCCTATTCCGCTGCTACAGTACCTCAGAAAACCACACACGGGACTCCAAATTGCCTTCATTCAGGGCCCAGGCAAGAAGAAGCCAGCCAGCTCTATGGAAACCTGGAAGGGCCTGAGTGCTATTGCCAACCCTACTTGACCTTGGAGAAGTTGAGTCGCCTGCGCTACCTGGACTGTGTCATCAAGGAGGTCCTGCGCTTGCTGCCCCCAGTCTCTGGAGGCTATAGGACGGCCTTGCAAACCTTTGAGCTGGATGTGAGTTCACCTGTTCAGGTCCAATGGTGGATAAGGGTAGAATCTATTGTGGTTTGGCTGAGACAGATTTCTAAGGCTTAGTCTGATCAATTTTGTTTATTTATTTATTTATTTAAAAAATTACACTATATTTATATGGCGCCCTTCTCAACTCCGAAGCAAACTGGAAATACAACAAACTACATTACTGCCATAGCACGACATCAGTACTACACATCACATTGCACTATAACATTATATCGCAGTATCATTAGCAATATTGCATGTAAAACATGGGAATGTGGCGCAGCTGGCTGGGTGTCAGCTGCATAAGATCTCTACTGACCAAAAGGTCATGAGTCCGAGGCCTGCCCGGGTCGGGGTGAGCTCTCGACCAATTTGTGTAGCTCATTGTCGACCTTTGACAGTTGCATCTGTCAAGTAGGAAATTTAGGTACCACTTTGTGGGGAGGCTAAATTTAACTGATTTATGGATAGTTAAATTGTCTCTATGTCTGTCTATATATGTTGTATGTCAATGGCATTGAATGTTTGCCTGTATATGTGCATTGTGATCCGCCCTGACTCCCCTGCGGGGTGAGAAGAGCAGAATATAAATGGCGTAAATAAATAAATAAATAAATAAATATACAATTATAATATCACAATATCATTAGTAGTATTATATTGTATCAATGTATATACAATATATTATACCAAACTCATATTATAATATATTATATCATAACTATCTTATGCTACATTACATTCTAATTATATTATAATATATTGACATTGTAATATAATATAATGTTATATAATATAATGCCAATATATTGTATTATAATATATTATAATAATTGTAACATAATGTATTATTTTATTATTATAATATAATATGATATATTGACATTATAATATAATATAACATTATATCATATTATATTATAATAATAAAATAATACATTATGTTACAATTATTATAATATATTATAATACAATATATTGGCATTATATTATATAACATTATATTATATTACAATGTAATATAACATTATATTATATTATTACCATATTGTATTATATCATAATGCAATACAACATATATATATATATATATATATATATATATAATTAAATAATATACTAATAAATAAAATTATTCATTTAAATAAAATGAAATTATTCATTTAAATAAAATAATTTTATAAAATAATTTTATGGAACCCATGTGCATAGATAAAGTGATCTAGGAGTCTTTCCAGTTTATGGGAAAACAGAACCTGAAGGGAAAAGCACTGAGGTCATGCAAGATCCTTAAAAAAATTACAAATATTTATCAACTGCTTTGATTGGGAAATTTGAAATCTCTGTCCATATTACAATACTCTTCTAAACCAACATGGCAATTAAAACCCAACATTGATTTTGTCCATAAAATAGGTGGCTGGTTGGATTATATATAGGCGGGGCTTGTAAAAACTAATGTGACTTCAACATATATCAGAAATAAAACGTATGATTTGGTCTAGCTCAGTGCTGTCCAACTTCTGGCGGGTCCAGGGCCGGATAAGAGGTCACTGATGACCTGCTGGGCTGCTTCGCCCCGCCCCCAGGCCCCGCCCCAGCCCAGGCCCCGCCCCTCCTAAAGCCGCCGAAAAAGGAGGGTAGGCGGCGCCAAGAGCAGCGCGTCACAGGCCTGGCGTGACGCGCTGCTCTTGGCACTGCCTACTCCCTCCGGCGCCCCCCCTCCTCCTAGGCCGGGGAGCCGCCGAAGGAGGAGTAGGCGGTGCCAAGAGCAGCACGTCACGCCAGGCCTGTGACGCGCTGCTCTTGGCGCCGCCTTCTGCCCTTTCGGGCGGCTCCCCTGCCCTAGGAAGGGAGAAGGGGGCGAAAAGGGCAGAAGGCGCCAACGGCAGCGTCACAGGCCTGGTGTGACGCGCCCCTTGGCACCGCCTACTCCACTCCGGCGCCCCTCCTTCTAGGTCGGGGCCGCCGAAAAGGAGCAGAGGCAGCGCCAAAAGCAGCGCGTCACGCCAGGCCTGTGACGCGCAGCTCTTGGCGCCCCCTCTGCCCCCTCGGTGGCTCCCCCGCCCTAGGTAGGAGGGGGCGCTGAAAAGGAGGAGCTAGCTCTCTTCCTCCTCCCTGCCCCGCCTCCCCTCCCCGGCCGCCATTTTTTTAAAATCGATTTTTTTAAAATTTAATAATGGCGGCTGAGGGCATAGGTGGGGCCGTGTCCAACAGGCTACGGGGCCGGATCCGGCCCCGGGGCCGCCAGTTGGACAGCCCTGGTCTAGCTCTTTAACCTGCTTAGTTAAAGAATGTGTGCCAAATTAAGTGTAATTCTGCTCAATGAAATGCACATAGGAAATGAAATTAAAAGTGACTCCATGGTAGTGTTTGGGTAGTGGAAGTGTCCTATTTCAACCTAGCTTGGTTCTGGCATGCAGGAAAACCCTCGTTCTCCTACGGGGGGGGGGGGGATCAGAATTAGTGATCAGAATTAATACTGATCTTCATAGAAAGACTGTGGAGGAGATCTCAAGAGCATGTGGCACTATCACAAGGTACCTCACTAAAGAATCTCCAAGGCATTTGAAAGAGGCGGGCCAGGAAATTGGTCAAAAAGAATGGGTTATCGATGTGTTAACACTAATGCTGTGCACTAGGGAAATATTATTTATTATTATTTATTTACAGTATTTATATTCCGCCCTTCTCACCCCGCAGGAGACTCAGGGCGGATTACAATGTACACATACAATGCCATAGACATACAACACATATAGACAGACAGTCAGAGGCTATTTAACATTCCACTTTTCTGGCCACTAGGGGAGCTGTTGCTTCACCGTCCATCTGTGACATTGATGAAGTACTTCCGCATTCCCCGCATGGTTTGCTGGAGATTTTTTTTATGGCTTCATAAATTAGTTAAATTATCCTCCCCACACATAGGTGGTACCTAATTTTCCTACTTGACCGATGCAACTGTCTTTTAGGTTGCAAAGGTCGACAAAAAGCTACACAATTGGTCGGAAGCTCACTCCGACCCAGGCTGGCTTCGAACTCATGACCTTTTGGTCAGTAGTGATCTTAATGCAGCTGACACCCAGCTAGCTTCGCCACAGTCCCGGTAGGTCAATGAACAGGAGTGCTGCTCACTTAGTGAATGATTGGTTGAGAGTTAGTGAGGATAGTGGCCGTTATGGCTAGTGTCATTAAGGCTGAATCTACACTGCCCTATATCCCAGCATCTAATCCCAGATTATCTGGTAGTGTTGACTCATATGATCCAATTCAAAGCAGATAATCTGTGGACCCTCCAGTCCATCCCCCTGCCAAGAAGCAGGAAAATCATATTCGAAGCACCCCTGACAGATGGCCATCTAGCTTCTACTTAAACACCTTCAAAAAGGAGTCTCCACTACATTGAAACATGGCAGTTTAAGTGGTGGCAAACTGCATTAATCCTGCGGCACTGATTCACGTCATTAATTTCAGTGAACTATTATTCGCAGGTACATATGCAATGAATTGTAGCCTAACTGAATTGAAGCTCAGATGCGATGGGTAAGATGTGAAATTTAACATAAATGAAGCCGTATTTGCATGCTTGTGGTTTTACTGACTATTATCACATTCTGGTAGAGCCATGGTGGTGCAGCAGGTTAAACTGCTGAGTGTCAGAACTTGCTGACTGAAAGGTCAGCAGTTCAAATACACCGACGGGAGTGAGCTTCTGTCCTTAGCCCCAGTTTCTGCCAACCTAGCAGTTCAACAACATGAAAATGTGAGTAGATAAATAGATGCTGCTTCGACGGGAAGGTAACGGCACTCCATGCAGTCATGCCGGCCACATGATCTTGGAGGTGTCAATGGACAACGCTGGCTCTTCGGCTTAGAAATGGAGATGAGCACACACCCCCTTCCCGAGTTGGACTCGACTAGACGTAATTTCAGGGGAAACCTTTTCCTTTACCTTTTTATCACACTCTGTTCCATTTTAAACACCTCCACTCTTGTTTTTGTGCTTCTCAAGTTAGGCACTGCAGTTTATGAGATCTTTGTTGTTGTGTTGTTGGGCTTGGCCTTATGTAAGCCGCCCTGAATCCTGGTTGGGGAGATGGTGGCTGGATACAAATAAAGATTATTATTATTATTTTGCCCAGTAGTTGCTTCAATATAATGTTGCAGAAGGAAGGGGCAATTTTGTTGCTGTGGTTGTTAAACAGTTGGGAGCCAGAAATCCTCTCTAACTGAATAGAGATCACACGGAGATCTTCCAGTTGATCTACATCCAATGTTTGTTTTTCCCTGCTCTAAAGTACTTTTTGTGTAGCTATGGCTATCAGAATGACAGAATAGTACTGTAAGGCGTCAGGGTTGGCCGTTGGTCCTTACAGTAAATACGCTGCCACCCCATAATGTAATGAAGTATATAAAGAAGGCTTCCAGGCTCCTTATGTTAACCGTGGCAGGGCAGGACTACTTGGCAAATCTTACCACTGCCACTAACATGTAAGGAACGAACCCTTTTATAACTCTGGGCAGTAAGGCTTTCTTCCCACTGTGGTAGGGTGGGTACTTTCCCTTTGAGCCCCACCAACAGATGTTCAAACTGCCACCATTAATATATTTGCTGCCACCAATGGTATCAGATCATCCACCGATGTGAGAACGACATTGAGAGGTGTTGTAATAAAGATGTTCAACAGTTTATTTTATAACAGAGTTCAGAGCTTAGTTGGTTGCAAACAAGTCTCCTAAGAGGTACAAATCTTGCAGTTACAACGTTTCAACAATAGGGTACAGTTTCCACTATACTTCCCAACACGGAACCAAGCAGTCCTAATAACTAACTGCTCCAGCAGGTAAACAGCCAACTATAGGCTTTACCTATCTATTAAGTTAGTTTTCTACTCTAACTTGGACAAAGTCTGTCTTTCACCTGGGTTTCTCAAACCCCTAACCGAACTGCTTTCTAAAAGCTCCGAAAGACAGCTTCCCTCCCACCAACCGACAAAACTAACCGACTTATTTTAAAAATCTGAAAGTTCCAAAACAGGTGCAGCTCTAACTTCCATCTCCACGGCAACAGCCTTCACAGGGGCCTGCTGCTCCAACATTCCCCCCCAACCCTCTGTGGCTTGTTAAACATTTTACCATCAAACGTATAGGCAAATAAGAAATAGCAAACTATACATTTATCTTGCAACAAAACAACACGACTTGATCACAAGTACATTGTTGACTTCCTTATATTTTTCCTGAAACTGTAATTCTCCCATAACCGAAGCTCTGACATTTCTACGCCACACATTATCGTTATTTAGAAATGTCTTTCAGAAAGACCAGTTCAAAGAGAGTGCATCTGTTATAGCTTTTTGTTTCCCCCTTGCTTTCATTGAGCAGGTTGCCCTCTGGAGGCTGCTGTCTCTGGTGCTGATTCTGTATTGTCTCTCCCACCCTCTCTTTCTTCCAGGGCTATCAGATCCCCAAGGGTTGGAGCGTGATGTACAGTATCCGGGATACACACGAGACTGCCAACATTTACCAGAGTCCTCCAGACACCTTTGATCCGGAGAGATTTGGGGTGTCGCAAGAGGAGCGTGAGGAGCACAAAGGAGCCGGCGCCCTCCGCTTTCACTACATTCCCTTCGGCGGCGGAGTTCGACACTGCATTGGCAAAGAATTGGCCCAGGCTATCCTCAAATTGCTTGCTATCGAACTGGTCAACACCACTCGCTGGGAATTGGCAACAGCTCATTTCCCTAAGATGCAAACGGTGCCGATCGTACACCCCGTGGATGGCCTGCAGCTGCATTTTCATCCTTTGAAACCGGGAAGAAAAAGCAAGCCAAACACCTGAGAAGCACCAATATCTCCACCACAACTTCTAGCTTAGGATCATAATAGATCTGGGGCAAAAAAAAAACCAAACCAATTCCTTTCCAGCTGTAGCTTTTCCACCTGCACAAAATCCTTCCTTCTTAACCATTGGTTCGGGAAATATGCAAGTGGGAGAAAGAGAATGGCGTCTCTATCCTTGATCCTGAATGCTCTGTCAGTTTGTTAGCATCCATTTCCGTTCAGAAATATACATCCACAGTCCTAACATCCTTTACGGTTCGTAGTTGCACTTTCTTGTGGGTGTATGTGGCTGTGTACGTGATGTTACTAGTTAGGAGAAGAGATGTTACAAAGGTGAATGTCTCCGAAGGAACAATGGCATGAGGAAGAAACTCAGTATCTATAGGTCAAATGCAGGTAGAGTAGAAATTCTGCCAATATGCAGATTTTTTGAGAGTGGTCTTTGAGTTATATATATAACTGATGACGATCCTCAGAGGTCCTCACAACTATGGACAAGACTGTTCCTGCGTCACAAGGCAAGAGTCATTGAGAGGAGCATTGATAGACCAATTGCCGACTGAATGGATGATCTAAAAGTACAAGAGGAGCTGTAAGAGAAGAGAATTATGCCCATCTTTGGGTGAGGACAACCGAAGAGGAGCATGGCATACAGATCAGAAATAGACGTGGACTCGAGAGTCTACGATAGTTGGACATTTAAGCCTAGACATGTCTGCAAACATTGAACTGACCAAGAAGACATAGGTTCTCCTGTATTTAATAATTTTTCTGTGTGTTCCAAGTCACCTTTGGAAATTAATGAGCCGCAAAGCATATACTCTACACCAGGGGTGCTCACACTTTTTCAGCATGCGAGCTACTCTTAAAGCAACCAAGTCGAAAAGATCTACCTGCCCCCGCGCGCTCCCGCCACCTTTGAAATCATAACACTCGTGGGAATTGTAGTTTCCCAAGGTCCCCAGTCCTTTTTGTCAAGGTTTTACAAGGTTTTAGTACATACAGTGTCCCGTCCCCCCCCGGGACCAGGATCGCATAGCAGTTAAAGCGGTGTGAAACCGCATCAACTCTACAGTGCAGATGCGATCACATGGTGGAGACCTCCAAGGCTTACCGGCCGCCTCCAGCTTGAAGTCTTTCGCAGCTGCAGCCGATGGAGAAGTGGCCCGAGGGCGCCGCCTACTTCCTGCCTCGCTCCCATCCCAGCAGAGATGAAGGAGCGAAGGGAGGGCACCGGGGTGCCAAGGCATGCCAGGAAATGTAGTCACTCTGACCCTGCCCCTTGCCCGGGGAGACTGTTCCCAGTGATGGCTGTGAACCATGAATCTCGGCAACCTTTGGGGCCACCCAGAAGAGGCAGAGTCTCCTGCCTCACCAGCTGGATGGGGCGTTCCTGCCATGCGCGCGCACACCCTGCGTGCACACGCACTCCTGCTCCTGGCTTCTGCTCTCGCGGTTCTTCTTTTGCATGCTGGGTATTGCAGGAAGAAGGAAGCATGAGGCGGGGCCTCTGGAGGGAGCGCTCCGCCCTGCCTGTCTCGCCGGCAATGCCCCGCAGGCAGAAGAAGCACCGCAAGAGCGGAAGCCATCAACAGGAGCGTGCATGTGTGCAGTGTGTGCGCGCGCATGGCAGGAGCACCGCATTTGGCTGGTGAGGCCTGAAGATCGATTGGATGAGAGCCAAAGATGGACCAGTCGATCGCGATCTACCTAATGAGCCCCTGCTCTCTACACACTTTTGGATTGAGTTTGAAAAAAAAAGTTGGACAATTTGTTTACCATACTCTGCTCTGTCCACACTAACCAGCAACAGCTCTCTTGAGTTCATACTCAATACTTCCCCAAAACACCTGGAAGAGTAGAGTTTGAGAAACACTGATCTAGAGGGTCCAAGGTTTCCGAATGCTCCTGTAGTCGCTGCCGGAGCATGAATGTTGTCACAGGCCGGTGCCGAGGCTTGGGTTTCAATGAAAGAAGGATAACGTTATTGCAAAAGTGAAGCAGTGTTTCCAGATAATCTCTCTCTATTCTGGATCATATGGACTACTCTCTTAGAAACACTCAAGAGTGCTTTAGTGGCCAAGGCTGAACAGCTTTCCTTTCTACCATGACTCACGGCTTTGTAGTAGGAAACAGTGACTCTGACAGGAAGCTGTGAATTAAAGCTGCTAGTAGTTTATGTCAATCCATCCAAGGAATGGGCATATAGGATTATCGGACGGCAGGAAAGTCTGGTTGTGTGTTTAGCAACTCAGGGTAGTGGCATTTTTAAGAAGAGCAATGCAAAGGGAACTTCTACTGTTGTCTGCTCAGTTAGTGTGACATCACAGCATCTCAGAGATAGTTTTGACTTTTGTGTAATTCTTTCTGAGATGATGAATCCGTTCCTGGACTGCATCCTAGTTGGATATATCTTTGAAATATTTTGGTCAGCTATTATCCTCAAACAAGAGAGCCAGAAGCTATGCTGGCTACACATTGTAGGGTTGTAGGCCAATGTATCTAGAGCAGTGTTTCTCAACCTGGGGGTCGTGAGTGGATTTCAGAGGGGTCACCAAAGACCACCAGAAAACATACATCTTAGGAACCTCTTGAGCAGAGAAGGCTGACGATCTCTCCGCATATCCTTCTCTTCCTTTTTGGAAACAGACAGCGAATCCTCCCACCAAAAGACCTCCTCCGCTGTGATTGGCTGGCCTCTCAGCCAAGGAGAGGGCTGTTTCTGAGAGTCCAAGTGGGCGAGGGGAAAGCAGGCATGCTCAGTGCATGGCAGCATGGTGCGCATGTGCAGGAAAGGGAGAGCATGTGAGGTTGAAGAGAGTTTTATGCCAGCGAGTCCCTTCAAGGCACGGGGGTTCTGTGTGTGAAGTTTGTCCCAATTCTATTGTTGGTATGGTACAGAATGCTCTTTGATTATAAATGAACTATAAATCCCAACAACTACAACTCCCAAATGTCAAGCTCTATTTTCCCCAAACTCCACCAGTGTTCACATTTGGGCACATTGAGCATTCGTGCCAAGATTGGTCCAGTTTTATCATTGTTTGAGTCCACAGTGCTCTCTGGATGTAGGTGAACTACAATTCCAAAACTCACGGTCAATGCTCACCAGACCCTTCCAGTATTTTCTATTGGTCATGGGAGTCCTGTGTGCCAAGTTTGGTTAAATTCCATTGTTGGTGGAGTTCAGAATGCTCTTTGATTGTAGGTGAACGATAAATCCCAGCAACTACAACTCCAAAATGGAAAAATCAATCCTCCCCGACTCCATCAGTATTCAAATTTGGGTATATCAGGTATTTGTGCCAAATTTGGTCCAATGAATGAAAAGACATCCTGCATATCATATATTTAAATTATGATTCATAACAGGAGCAAAATTACAGTTATGAAGTAGCAACGGAAATAATTGTATGGTTGGGGGTCACCACAACATGAGGAACTGTATTAAGGGGTGGCGGCATTTGGAAGGTTGAGAAACACTGATCTAGAAGGTGTGAGTTTGAGGAAAGCTTCCTTAGGCTGTGGTACTTCAAAATATATCCTTGCAATTGTGGTCCTTTTTAAAGGATTATCCATTTAATCCCATTGTTAGCCTAGTTTGATCAGGTATTGCGTAATGGTGTTGTATGTTTTAAATGTATTGTGATGACCACCATGCTGCTATGGTCAATGATGTAGTAATATATGTCCAAAAATGCTGCTGTAGAGAACTGAGCTCTGGATGAAATTCTGTACAAGATTTCAGCAAGTTCAAGAACTTCCAGGAATAAATGTTGGCAGATAGCAGCCTTGTCTTGTCTATTTATTTGAATAACGTTTGCCAGATATTTATTTATTTATTTATTTATTTATTTATTTATTCGGCTTTTATGCCACCACTCCCAAACCGGCTCGGGGCGGCTCACAGCCAGAAGCAGACAATACACAATAAACAGTAAACATATACGCTCTAAAATGCAATACAAATGCAGGGTAAAAACACACGATAAAACATCAATTAAACACATACAGGTAAAATACTTAAGGCGGTCTAGCAACATTGGCATGGCTTGAGGAGCTCTTGGCCTATACCTGGAAAGCCAGCTGGAAGAGATGCGTCTTGCACGCCCGCCTAAACGGGAGTAGGTCATGGATAGCCCGAGTGGCTGGGAGAAGGGCATTCCACAATGTCGGCGCTATGACCGAGAAGGCCCTTTGGCGAGTGGCAGTTCTTTTAGCCACCTTAACAGAGGGAACGGCCAAAAGATTAGAGTCCTCCGAACGAAGTGATCTAGAAGGGTAATATGGTATATTACAGGGCTGTCCAACTGGCGGCTCTGGGGCCGGATACGGCCCCCCAGCCTGTTGGGCACGGCCCCAGCTATGCCCCCAGCCGCCATTTTTATTTTTATTTTTAAAAATCTAATTTTTTAAAAAAAAATGGCGGCCAGGGGGGAGGGGGAGGCGGGGCAGGGAGGAGGAAGAGAGCTAGCTCCTCCTCCCTGCACCGCCCCCTCCGTCCCTCTCTCCGCGCCGCCGATTGCATCAGCGCCGTGAGAGAGGGACAAGGGGTGGTACAAGAAGGAGGAAGAGGGCTAGCTCCTCCTCCCTGCACTGCCCTCTTCTTCCCTCTCGCCGCGCCGATGCCTTGCAAGGAAGGGGGTCCCCGCGGCACCCTCCCTTGCAAAGCATCGCAGCAGCGGCTGAAGCCAGCGCCGGCTTCTGCGGCTGCCGGGATGCTTTGCAAGGAGGGGGTCCCGGCGGCACCTCCCTCCCTTGCAAAGCATCGCAGCAGCCACCGAAGCCAGCGCCGGCTTCTGCGGCTGCCGGGATGCTTTGCAAGGGAGGGGGTCCCCGGCGGCACCCTCCCTTCCTAGGCACTCCGGCAGCAGCTGAAGCCGGCGAACCGCCAGCTTCATCTGTGGCTAGGATGCCTTGGAAGGGAGGGGGTGCCGCGTGGCTCCTCCCTCTCTCCCAAAGCTTCCCGGCAGCCGGGGGCGGGGCTGGGCGGCCCCCCAAGTCATCAGTGACCTGGAATCCGGCCCTTGGCCGGTTAGAAGTTGGACAGCACTGGTATATTACATGAATGATGGAGAAATTTTGTCCTCTCACCCATGGAGATATCCCACTGTGGATACAGTTGATGGTAGTTGGAGTCAAAGGCAAAAATAGCTGGAGTTTGTAGCATTGGAGGGTCACGTCTCCCCTCAACACGCACACACCAATATACATGAAAGGAGGCAGCAAGTTACCCACTCTAGAATGGTAAAGCACTTAGAAAATCACTATGTTGTCCTATTTATAATCATGGTATCATGAAAGTAACATTTGGAAGGGCCATTAAGTGAACATAATAAGGTAAAGGTTTCCCCTTGACATTAAGGCTAATCGAGTCCGACTCTGGGGATTGGTGCTCATCTCCATTTCTAAACCGAAGAGCCAGTGTTGTCTGCAAATGCCTCCTAGGTCATGTGGCTGGCATGACTGTATGGAGCACTGTTACCTTCCCACTGAAGCAGTACCTATTGATCTACTCACATTTGCATGTTATCAAACTGCTAGGTTGGTAGAAGATGGGGCTAACAACAGGAGCTCACCCCGCCTCGTGGATTCGAATCTCCGACCTTCCAATCACCAAGTTCTGCAACTTAGTGGTTTAACCTGCTGCACCGCCGTGGCCCCTAAAACATAATGATTCTATATAACAGGGGTCGAGAACCTTTTTGACCCAGAGAGCCATGAAAGCAAAATATTTGGAAATTTATTTCAGTGAGAGCCATATAATATATAAAATATATTTTAAGACTGAATTCAACTAAATGTGAGTATATATGTACATACTATGAGAAAAGGATTCCCCGGCAGAATGACGGGACACTTCAGACCTGGCTCTGCAAAAGGCATGCTCAGGACTCTGGAAAGGAAGAGAAGACGGAAGGAAGGAAGGGGGAAAGAAAGAAAGAAAGATAGAGCAAATAAAGGAGGGAGGGGGAGAGGAAGCAAGAAAAGAAGAACGAGCTATGGAAAAGGAAGAAAATAAAAGCGGGAGAGAGACAAGGAGGGGAAAAGAAAGAAGGAAATTGGGAGGAAAGGAAAGTGGGGAAAAGAAAGGAACGGGAGTGAGGAAAAAAGTAAAATAATCAAGGGAAAAGAAGAAAGGGAGAGAAAAGGAAATGAAAAGGAAGGAAGGAAAAGGAAAGGGCGAAGAGGAGGAAGGAAGGAAGGAAGAGGAAGGAAGGAAGGAAGGAAGGAAGGAAGGAAGGAAGAGGGAGAATGAGGGAAAGAAGGAAGGGGAGAGAGGGAGGGAAAAGGAAGAAGGAGAAGGAAAGGGTGAAGGGGAGAAAAAGGAAAAAAGAGGGCCCCAAGAGCAGCGGGGGATAAGGAAGAGGTGGCGATGGCGGAGCAGAAGTGGAGGTTGCGGCGCATTTGCGTCACTCCTCCCTGCTGCATGCTGGGAAACCGAGGCCCAGGCTGCTCTGGAGAGCCAGATGAAATCATGAAAAGAGCCACATCTGGCTCCCGAGCTACTGAGATTTATCTCTGAAAGCGGAAACAAAGGCTTACATCAAATAATAATCACTGCATGCAAAGTTTCAACATGCAGTGTAGGGATACTTTGCAGTGCAATCCTCTATTGACAAAATCAATCCCATAAATTTTATAGGATTTGTTACTAGATCAGGATATATACGCAGCTGCATATGTCAAACCAGATAATCTGTATTTTATATGGCAGTGTAGAAGGGGTCTAAATCTGTAAACCGTGCTGGATCTCTGTGTGCTTTACTGCAATATCAACACAGATTCGGGGTATTATAATCCTACATGTTTAGACTAAGGCCAGGGCCGTAGACAGGATTTTGATTCGGGGGGGCTGAGTTTGGTTCGGGGGCTGAGACTGGGTGGAGGAAGGTCTACCCTAGCAAATCTTTTGTATTGTTATCCCAATAACCCCATTAATGTGGGATATAATGAGTATGGTGATCAGATCATGATATAAATAAACATAACAGTTTAAATAATGTACCAGTAAGGCCTTTTCACGGACCACCCTGAGAATTTCGGGGGGGGGCTGAAGCCCCCTTAGCCCCCCCCCTGGCTACATGCCTGACTAAGGCCTCTCCCACATTGCCCCTATATCTCAGGATCTGATCTCAGATTATCTTCTTATCCTAGATCAGTAATTATCTGGCATCAAAGACTCCTATAATCTGGTTTAAAGCAGATAATTTGCAATCAGATCCTGGGATATAGAGCAATGTAGAAGGGGCCCCTGGGCCCTTCCGCACAGCCCTATATCCCAGAATATCAAGGCAGAAAATCCCACATTATCTGTGTGTGGACTCAGATAACTCAGTTCAAGGCAGATATTGTGGTATTTTCTGCCTTGATATTCTGGGATAGAGGGCTATGTGGAAGGGCCCCAAATTAGTGACGTTTGGTCTGGATCCATGGTTTGTTTGATAGACTCCCTTGGTAGAGATTTTACGCAGACATCATGAATGTTTCAGAAATCATAGGCAATATTTTTCTCCTCTTCTTGACTTTGAAAAAAAATTCTAGACAGGCCCTATATCCCAGGATCTGATCCCAGGTTTTCTGATGTGGCAGTGCAGACTCGTGTAATCCAGTTTAAAACAGAAAACTTGGGATCAGATCCTGAGATATAGGGCCTGTCTGGAAGAGCCTTATGTTTTTGCCCTGGAGCTTTTCAATGACATTAATATTCGACACACTAACAGGTGACTCAATTGGATTCTGTCCTTTCATCTGTGCTTACCCGTGTTGCCCTTTTCACAATGAGATCTCATAAACTATTTAGATTTTTGACAATGCCTAGGAGTCTCTCTATTGTAAGAGGAGAATAATAACACTGCTAAACTGCATATAGAATAAGAAAAGATCCACAGGTAATGCTTAGTTGTATGTATACTATCGACAGAAACCGAACAGCTGGCATGAACGCCCCAGGCTCGCCTTCTAATCTCCACTACCACTGCTAAAAAAATTAAAATGCAGCCGTTTTCTCCACCTGGTGGTAATTGAAGAAACAACTGCAGAACGCATATATTTATGGTGTGCAGCAAATCACTATAAATGTGAACAAAACTGTCTGCTGGTTTTATTAAAGTCCGTGGATATAATGAAGAGCCAAAACCAGATGCAGCCCATGTTCTCGCTAGCACTCCAATGTTCTGGTGACATGCTCACCTTGCTTGGACCACATGTTGGCTTTCACCGAAACATATTTTCTTAGTGGTCCGATAGAGAGATTCAGTAGCAAGGTTTAAAACAGAGAAATAGTTTTCTAAGATCTACACAGGCCCGGATTACCCATAAGGCCACCCTAGGCCATGGCCTAGGGGCGCAAGCCAAGGGGGGCGCAGTTCACATGGACCAAAAAAAATGTTGAAAAAAACCGCAACACGCGGCATGAAGATGACTCTTTCTCTCTCTCTCTCTCTCGGGGGAGGGTGGGAGGGACAGCGCTGCGAGGGGGCGGGGGAGGAGGGAATGGCGACCCCCCTCGCCATCGCCCCGGCCCCTTGTCAAGGAAGGAGGGTGCTAGGAGGTGGGAAGCCCCCGGGGCCGCTGCCGGGCATGTGCGGCACCAAGGAACATGGTGGAGGAGGCAGAGGTGCTTGCGCCCTCCTGCTGCGCATGCCTGGCAGCAGCCCCTGGCGCGGGGCTTCTCTCCTCCTCGCAAGGAAGGAAGGCGCGCCATGGAAGGAAGGCGCGCCATGAGGAGGAAGAGGAGGAGGGAAGCCCCGCCTCCTCCTCAAGCCGTCCTTCCTTGACTCAAGGAAGGAGGGCGTGCCTCGAGGAGGAGGAGGAGGAGGCGGAGTGAAGCCCCGCCTCCTGGACTACTGCCTCAAGGAAGGACGGTGCATGGCACCAGAAGGAGTAGGAGGTGGGGGGTGCGGTAGAGGCTGGTTTGGGGGCGTAATTCCAAAGTGTGGCCTAGGGTGCCAAAAGGGGTTAATCCGGGCCTGGATCTACAGAGACACTCGCTGGAACACTTCAGCAAGCAAGAGTCCAAAAGTGGCAGGCTAAAAGCCAGAACCTCAATCAATGGCTGATACCAAATGAGAGACTCCCTCCTGGGCGCCCAGAAAACTGGGCGGCTTGGAAGGCGCTAAACAGATTGCGCTCTGGCACCACGAGATGCAGAGCCAACTTTAAGAAATGAGGCTACAAAGTGGAATCCATGACATACAAGTGTGGAGAAGAACAAACCACAGACCACCTACTACAATGCAACCCGAGCCCTGCCACATGCACAATGGAGGCCTTCTTATAGCAACACCAGAGGTGCTCCAAGTGGCCAGCTACTGGCCAAAGGACATTTAATAGAATGCCAAGTTTGCAAACTTTGTGTGTGTGTGTTTATTTTTTTAAAAATACAATACAACTGTTTTGTTTGCTCCTGACATGATAAATAAATAAATAAATAAAGGGTTTGCCATTGATCTCAATTGAGGCCGGGAGTGTGGCTCCTTCAAGGTGGGTTTCCACGTCTGAGCAGGAATCGCTACATCACGCTAGTGCAAAGATTTAGTCTTTAACCGGATTTGTCTAGATCAGGGGTGCTCATTAGGTAGCTCGGGAGCTATTAGTAGATCTTTGGCCCTCTTCCAGGTGATCTTCGGGCCTCACCAGCCGGATGGGGCGCTCCTGCCATGCGCGCACACACTCTGCGTGCACGCGCACTCCTGCTGCTGGCTTCCGCTCTCGCGGTGCTTCTTTCGCCTGCGGGGCATTGCAGGAAGAAGGAAGCACAAGGCGGGGCCTCTGGAGGGAGCGCCCTGCCTCTCTCTCGTCCAGAAGCAGCTGTGCAACCTTCGTTGCTGGCGAGACAGGCAGGGTGGAGCGCTCCCTCTGGATGCCGCACCTCATGCTTCCTCCTTCCTGCAATGCCCCGTAGGCGGAAGAAGCGCTACGCGGGCGGAAAACAGCAGCAGGAGCACGCGCAGTGGCAAGAGCGTGGGGTGGCGGGAGCGCACAGCGGCGGGGGCAGGTAGATCTTTTGGACTTGGTTGCTTTAAGAGTAGCTCGCATGCTGAAAAAGTGTGAGCACCCCTGGTCTAGATCACTTCAATCATCCTTTTGAAACTGCAGCATGGAGCCATATTTCTGTGCCGAAAGACAGTATAGACTGGTTGCCTTCTAGATATTACTCGGATTATTTTAGCCATGCTGCTTAGAATAGATAAGGGTTGCCATTTTTTGATATGAGAAATAAGGGACATTTACGGGATTTTTCACAAAAATAAGGAACACTTCATTAAAAACTTGAAACTCAAACATTAGATAATGATTGAAACTCACAAAAGAAACTGACTTACACCCTCTTAACAGTACATGGTATGTTTCTGCATGCTTTGTCATGCAGAAAAAACATCAGAACTACCTAATTTTCTCCATCTGTATTTAGTACTTGGCTTTGCTGACTTTAAAAGTGCACTGTCTAAACATTAAAATAAAATAATTTTTATAAGACAGTACATCTTCATGATTATTATGTCAATAGTTAATGGTATAGTATAGTATGGGATACACAGCATTGTATAGTATTGGGATGCACAGCTAGGCCTATTTTAAGAGTAACGCTCAAGCAACCAGAAACTATCTTTATCCAACATGATCCAGCATTCCCCTTGAGTAACGGTTAATTAGTCTACTGTACTTTGAAAAAAGTCCGGGGGATGCAGGCTGCCCCTTCCTTCCAGAGGAGGTTGTGACAGGCTGCAGCCAAGGCAGGATTAGACAGATTCATGGAACCCCCTGAAATGGACATCCAAGTGCCATCTGCCGATGGAGGCAGGCAAACTGCAGTGGGGGTCGGGGGCAGGTGAGTTTCCTCTGGTGAACCCCAACCCAGTCCTGTCCTGCTAGTCAAAAATAAGGGGCAGGGCCTGAAAATAAGGGACACAAATTTTAGGGCCAAAATAAGGGACGTCCCTTAGAATAAGGGACATATGGGAACCCTAGAATAGATGGAAGCTGGAAACCATCATAAACTTGAGAGCAGCACAAATTCTCTATTCATGGCTTGAAGTAATTTATCAATATTTTTCCCCAGATGAGTTCCTGCAAGTATCTCTGTAGATCTTAGGAAACTATTTCTTGATTCAAGACATTAGCGGGCTGGCTGATACCCAAACAGAGGATGGGCTGGAGATGTTAATGCCTTGGTCCTTTCATTACAGGCTGCTACTTCCCAGCCTTTTAGCATACCCAGTGTCTTTTCCTACTTCCTAGTGGATCTCAGGTGGTGTGATATCAGCTAAACAGTGTAATTTCTCCAATGGTGTAGGGCATAAACATCCTGTGATAATGCGGCATGTCTCATTAAAAGCCACATCCACAGTTTTAAGGTGGTGAAAATTATTCAATATAACACAACGGGTGTGGTCACTGTAGATCCAGGAAAAATATCTGAACACAGAATTTTCAAAGTATTTTGTATTGGATGATTACTCCGAAGGTGTGTCAGGCAAATTAAATATATAAACCCAAGTCGGGTGCCAAAACCAACAAAACAACTTAATCCCACAGCTTGAATAATACACATCGAAATCAATGTCAATCAAGGTAAATTCACAAGTTCGCAAGTGGGAAAAGAGGACGGAGTAACGCCGCTGTAGATATAGTATTCCACCCCGATGGGTATTTGTAATCCCACCCCGATGGGTGTTTGTAATCCAGTAAGGGAATAGGAGGCAAACTCGCCGTGGGGCCTGAACGAAAAGATCCCTATCAATAATCTTCTCCTTTAATCACCTCACCTGTAGATTTCCCTTACCTACTAAATCCTCCCTCATTTACCTGTGTTTGCGCATTTGCCCCACCTATTGAGGTGGAATACACCGGAGAACCTTTCTCCAAGGTAAATTTCATGTTTATGTAGTACCTTGTGCTTCCATTTTCATTTATGTTGTATAAATAACAGTGGTTACTTTATTTGAATGCTTACTATATATATGTAATGTGAATATACACTATAAGCGTCTTTATATCCATGTTAGATTCTCGCCGCCTGCCCTGTGATGCGCTACGTGGGGATCGTTACTTTGGCCTTGAAAAAGACCCGTGGGGGTTGAAACGAGGTGGGACCCCTGTACACTTGTGTCCTCGTCGGCCAGAAGACTCTGCAGACATCGCCCGTATAACCAACTCTCCGGATTGGGGATGGCACTGAGCCTACGATTGTGTTTTACGGCGAGTTTGCCTCCTATTCCCTTACTGGATTACAAACACCCATCGGGGTGGGATTACAAATACCCATCGGGGTGGAATACTATATCTACAGCGGCGTTACTCCGTCCTCTTTTCCCACTTGCGAACTTGTGAATTTACCTTGATTGACATTGATTTCGATGTGTATTATTCAAGCTGTGGGATTAAGTTGTTTTGTTGGTTTTGGCACCCGACTTGGGTTTATATATTTAATTTGCCTGACACACCTTCGGAGTAATCATCCAATAAAAAATACTTTGAAAATTCTGTGCTCAGATATTTTTCCTGGGTGAAAATTATTCGACACTGGGCATGTGGATTCAGCAGCAGAGTAGCAAAGCGCAGGGGCAGATGTCCTCACTGTGTCTGGTTGTGATGCCCAGGTTTTGCTAGCTAGCTTTCGTATGATATTATCTTTAACACCCACTTTTTGCCTGATATTTAAGCAGTGCTTCTTATAAGTCAGAGCATGGTCCAGAGTAACTCCCAGGTGTAATAGGCAGTAAGAGCATGCCTAATTATTTCCCATGTCTAATTAAAATATCTGAAATGTGCCTGATATCCTATTCCAAATATATTTGCTCCTCATTTATTACTTATTTATGTATTTATTTATTTACATCATTTATACCTCACCCATATCAGCCCGAAGGTGACTCAGGGCAGCGAAGAATTGGCACAATTCAATGCCATTTAAAAACATACATCAATAGAATAACAACATATTATTGCAATATCTAAAAACATCAAAAACAATGACAATATCTTTTTAAACTATGTCATCATATTCAGTCTATTATCTATTCCGTTGTCGTTGTTGTTCCTAGGTCATCTGTACAGGCAGGCCTTTGGAGAGTAGGCTCGTGTACTTTGGGTACTGCGCTGGCACCTGTTGCTGCTCCGCTTGTAGTAGGTCCTGTCCTGCTATTGTTTTAATTGTTTAATTGTTTAATTGCTCAATTGTTTTATGTTTTTAATTGTTTATGTTTTAATCCTGTTTTATGCCTCTGGCTTTGTGAGCCCTCAATAATAAAATAAAAAAAATAAAATAAATTCCGATTCAGTTGACTAATTAAGCTGAAACTCCAAGTTTTCAATTTTTTTGAAAGATAAAGAGGGAGGGAGCCGATCTGATATCCCTGGGCAGGGAGTTCCACAGCCGCGGAGCCACTACAGAGAAGGCACTGTCCCTCATCCCGCCAAACGTGCTTGTGAAGCCAGCAGGATCAAGAGCAGGGCCTCCCCTGATGATCTCAAATTTCTTGTGGGTTCATAGGGAGAGACACATTCAGATACATAAGCTGGGCCAGAACCGTCTAGGGCTTTATAGGCTAAAGCCAGCACTTTGAATTGTGCCCGGTAGCAAACTGGCAGCTAGTGGAGCTGGCGCAACAGCGGAGTTGTGTGCTCCCTGAGTGCCGCTCCTGTTAGCAACCTAGCTGCCGCATGCTGGACCATTTGAAGCTTCCGAGCAGTCTTCAAAGGCAACCCCACATAGAGCGCGTTGCAGTAGACTGTACGGAATGTAATCAGAGCGTAGACCACCGTGGCCAAGTCAGACTTCCCAATGTATGGGTGCAGCTGGTGCACAAGCTGAAGTAAAATTCTAATTGTTATACTATCTAATGGTTACACTATCCAATTTAGTCAGCACCCATTAAGATTATCTATATATATAAAATCCGAGCGGTCGTGGGATGTCGTATATGCACGGCCAAACTAAACCCCCCCCCAAACACAAATCCCACGACACACATTTCCCCAGACCACGAGATACAGACATAACACAAAAAAACCCACCTCCCTAACTTCAAACCCCGCCCAAAAACAGCCCCCAAAAACCGCCCATTGACTCCCATTCTGCGCTGCCCGCGAGCGCTAGAGAAAGGGAGAGCAACCGCGCAGGCGCACAACCACCCCCAAAAAACCCCAAACCCATTCCCTTAACCCACTCCCCACTCACGGGGACCTTCGCTACCACACCGGCGACGCACTAACAACCTCCTCGCCATCCTCGCCCTTGACCACACGTCCCCGGGCCCAGAGCAGCTCTAGGCCGCCGCACTACACTTCCCAGAAAACCTCCCATACACAGTAAGTGACCATGCCGGGGTTTCTGGGAACTGTAGTCCAAAACACCGCACTTCAAGGGAGGCCCGGAGATCGCCGATCCGCCTCCGCGTGTCCCTCGCGGTTCTGCCGGCCACGCCTGAAACAAGGTAAGCTCCCGGCCTTTCCATGCATCAGGCACGGCCGCAGCAACCGCTGGGACACGGCGGAGGGCGGATCGGCGACCTCCGGCCTCCCTTCCGCCTCCGCGACTCCTCTTGATTTGCAGCGGACGCGCCTGAAACAAGGTAAGCTCCCGGCCTTTCCTTGCTTCAGGCGCGGCCGCCGCAACCGCGGGGGACACGCCGGAGGGCGGATCGGCAACCTCCGGGCCTCCCTTCCGCCCTCCGGCGAGTCCCCCGCGGTTGCAGCGGACGCGCCTGAAACAAGGTAAGCTCCCGGCCTTTCTTGCTTCAGGCGCGCCACCGCAACCGCGGGGGGACACGCCGAGGGCGGATCGGCAACCTCCGGGCCTCCTTCGCCCTCCGGCGAGTCCCCGGATTTGCAGCGGACGCGCCTGAAACAAGGTAAGCTCCCGACCTTTCCTTGCTTCAGGCGCGCGGGCGCAACCGCGGGGTACACGCCGGAGGGCGGATCGGCAACCTCCGGGCCTCCCTTCCGCCCTCCGGCGAGTCCCCTGCGGTTGCAGCGGACGCGCCTGTATAAAGGTCAGCTCCCGGGCTTTCCGTGCGTCAGGCGCGCCGCGCAACCGCGAGGGGTCATGCGGCAGAGGGCGGATCAGCGACCTCCGGCCTCCCTTCCGCCCCGGCGACTGTTTGCAGCGGACGCGCCTGAAACAAGGCCGGGCCTTTCCTTGCTTCAGGCGCGCCACCGCAACCGCGCGAAACACGCCGGGAGGGAATGAGATAGACAGAGGGGAGGCCTGAGAGAGGGGGGGGAGGAGAGAGAGAGGGGAACAGACACAGAGAGAGACGGGGGAGGGGAAAGAGGGGGAAGTAACACAGAGAGAAAGAGGGGGTGAAGAAAGGGGGAATCAGGCAGCAAGACAGAGGAGGGAACAGAGAGAAGAGGGAAAGTTAAACAGAGAGAGGGGGGAGGGGAGAGAGACAAAGGGAGGAAACAGACAGAGAGAGAGGGGAAAGTGTACATACACACATACATACAGAAACACTCACATACATACACGGACATACACATACATACACACACACACATACATACATACACACACACATACATACAAATACACACACAACTACATACACAAACATACACAAACACACATATATATACAGACAAACACACATCCACACACATACATACACAATAACACACACACACATAAAAAACACACACAAACACCCACACATACATACATACACACACATACAAACACACATACACATAAATACACACACAAAACACATTGTCAAATCATTCCCAAACCTTACATACCCACACCACCACACATCTCCTAAATAGGGCACAGCAACGCGTGCCGGGTTCAGCTAGTTATATATATTTAAAAATCTTAATAGATATGAATTTTGTCAGCCATACTGGCTGGGAGATCCTGAAACTTTTAGTCACAAATATGGCTGCAATCCTATTGGTTAGTAGAGCCATTCAATAACTGCTAAATGGTAGTGATGACATGAGTCAATCTCACCTATTAGATAGGACTAACAATGGAATTCAGGCCAGTTTCTCTCTGGCTGGATCTACACTCCATATAATCTAGTTTCTGAATCCAGATTATCTGCTTTGAAGTGGATTATATAGCTCTAAACTGCCATACAATCCAGTTCAAAGCCGATAATCTGGGATCAGTTACTGGATAAAATAGCTGCGTAGATCTAGCCTGCGTTTGCCAAATTTCCTAAGGATTTACGACAAACCTATTAATTGTATTGGATTTTCTTAGGCAAGGAACACTCAGAGGTGGTTTTGGTAGTTCCTTCATCTGAAATATGGACTACAGAACTTATTATTCATTGTCAATCCCCCATTCATGGAAATGTTAGTTTGGTGAGCGCTATGTAGGTAAGAAGGTGAAAGTCTACTGTAAACTAACACTACCATGATTTTCATCGCAATGAGCCATGGCAGTGAAACTGGAACCAAACTGCATGAATGCAACAGTGTAGATGCCTCCTGAATTGAGCTTCTGGAAGCGATTAGAGTTTGGATCTAATAATAAACTTTATTTATATTCCGCCCGACTCCCCCAGGGGACTCAGAGCAGATTACAGCATTTACATACTGTACATAGGCAAACACCTGTGCCTTTACAATCACATACAATGAGACACACAAACACAAACAAAGGCAGAGGATTCTCCTTCCCTTTTTTACTACTGGAGTTAGAGCTCATCTCCTTCTCTGGGGAGGTGCTTCCTCCATTTTCAAGCCGAGGAGCTTGAGAAACCTTCAGATTGTGTGACTGACAAGATTGCTTGGAGCATCTCTTTGTCTTTTCTCACTGAAGTAGTACTTATTTATCTACTCACATTACATGTTTTCGAACTGCTAGGTGGGCAGTAACTGGAGCTCACAGATGGGAGCTTGAACTGGCAACCTTCAGGTCAGAAGTTCAATCAATCTTCAGGTCAGCGGTTCAGCAGCACAAGTGTTTAACCCATCACACCACTTCAGTTCTACACAATTTGAAATGCAGTAGACCCATATACAGGGGCGGTCTCAGCTCTCCTGGGGGGGTAGGCGAGCCTTATTTCTGCGCCCCCCCCATGGCTGCTGGACGCGGCAGCCCGCGCGGCGATGTCACCGCGCATGCGCAGGCGTGCATGACGCACGCCTGCGCATGCGTGGTGACACCACGCGCAGCTGCGCGGCGACGTCACGCACACCTGCGCATGCGTGGTGATGTCATGCGCAGTTGCGCGAGTGCGTCGCGCACGCCTGCGCATGCGCAGTGACGTCTGGCGCGGCTGCATCACCGGCGGCGCCACCGGCGGGGAGCACTGGCTCCCGGGCAGGAGACGCGGCGGAGGGGCGGCCAGCGTGGCGGCGCTCCTCGCAGGCGGCGACGCCCCTCCCAGGACCCATCGCCCTATGCGGCCGCTTACATGGCAGAATGCCAAAGGCCGGCACTGCCCATATAATACAGTTCAGTGAAGTTCAAGCTGCATTATATGGCAGTGTAGATCCAGTCACACTCCGCCTTCTCTATCCAAGGATTCAGTGCCCATCGTTTTATTTTTTTTTTAAAAAAACATTGATTTTGCCATTTTATGAGGGATGCCATTTTATTATTCATTGTCTACAATGAGGCTTGAGCATCCATGCATTTTGGCATCTATGGGGGGTGTCATAGAATCATAGAGTTGGAAGAGACCTCATGGGCCATCCAGTCCAAGCCCCTGCCAAGAAGCAGGAAAATATCATTCAAAGCACCCCTGACAGATGACCATCCAGCCTCTGTTTCAAAGCCTCCAAAGAAGGAGCCTCCACCACACTCCGGGGTAGAGAGTTCCACTGCTGAACAGCTCTCACAGTCAGGAAGTTTTTCCTAATGTTCAGATGGAATCTCCTTTCTTGTAGTTTGGGACCATTGTTCCACATCCTAGTCTGCAGGGCAGCAGGAAACAAGCTTTCTTCCTCCTCCCTATTGTGGTGATCTGATAATTTGGTTACAGGTTAAATGTAATTATATATGTGTGTTAAAATGTTGGGGTAATGTGAGCCGAAAGGGCTGATATTAAGGGCTAGTCTCTGCAGGGAGAGCAGAGTTGCCATAGCAACGTGGCTGTGAGGCAGAAGTGGGAGGAGTCAACAGCTTTCTGCCAGAGCCAAGAATAGAATTCTGGGGAAGTTTGAATTTTGACAGTTGAACTGTCAGACCACTCTAAGACAGTTGGTGCTGAGAGCTCAGAGAGAGCAGTTGACTGTCAGACCAGCTCGAGTAGAGAGCAGGTTCTGAGCAGTCGGTGTTTAGAGCTGTGAGGATACAGTTCTAGAGAGTTGAGCTTGCGAGCCAGCTGGTTTTATGTAAAGCCTGAGGGCTAAATATAGACAAAGTGTCTGTAAAAGGCCAGAGTGCCTATATATTGAGAGAGTTAGACGTTGATCTAGCTGAGTAATAGCAATAGTCAAACATTGCAACTGTGTATTAGTTACAACTAGAACATTTGTAACCTTTTCAAGTCGTGCCTCTTTGTAAGTGTTATATAAAGTATCAAACCAAGCTTTTGTGTCAAAATAAACTGTTTATTGTTAGTTCATCTGAAAACCACTCTCAGTGCCATTGCTTTCAAAAGTCAAGCCTCAGTTTAAAAGTTTTATCCTGTCTCATAATGTGAACCCTCACAAATAGCTGACATTCCTCACAAAATTGTTCCAGTTGGTCTCTCTCTCACAAAATGGTGGCAGCAGTTTGAAGAAACAAATATTCGCATAGTGACGCCAGCTAAAAGCTGTGTCCTCACAAATTGAGTGAGGTGAATAACGCTTCTTCACACTATGATTTCCCCTCACATTTATACATAGCTATCATGTCTCCTCTCAGTCTTCTCTTCTTCAGCTCTTTAAGTCACTCCTCCAGACCCTTGATCATTTTGGTCAACCTCCTCTGGACACATTCCAACTTGTCAATATCTCTCCTCAATTGTGGTGCCCAGAACTGGACACAGTATTCCAGGTGTGGTCCAAGCTGGAACCAAACCCCAGCAGATACCTGTATATGAACCCCACCTAGGCTTGTCTTACCTGGAGGACCCATTGGAAAAGCAGAATTTCAGAAGGAAGTTTGAAGAAGGGGTTTCCGCCATCTTTTTCTTTCTTCCCTTGTCAAAGCTGGAGAAACTGTTGCCCCATAAGGCTGAGCTAAATGTGGATGGCAGGCTGACCCTCTAGTGAACCAGAAGCCCCTGCCCTCCTGACCTTGCCTTTAAAGGTGAATCTTTGTGGTAAACTGAGAAAAAGAAAACAGCCAAATGTCAATGACTAACCTTAATTAGCACAGGCTCCCCGTAGGATCCATCCCAAAAGGCTGCACTCAATGCTCTCCAGGCCAGCGATGCAATCCTGCAATTTGTAGGGTGCATCTTCATTGGGGATTTAATACAGTTAGACACCAGTTTAACTGCCAAGGCTCAATGTTATGGAATCCTGGGAGCTGTCATTTCACAAGGTATTTAGTAGGCCTGTGTGATCAAGGAAAAAAATGGTTCAAAACTCGTTGCGGGGCGCTGGTGGTTCGAATCGAAATGACTTCAAAATTTTCCCAAAAAATTGCGGCAATTTTACGAATTTTTCAGAAATTTCGGAATGGCTTCGTTAATGCAGACACGCAGTGAGAAAGAAACAGCACTGACTGTATGAAAGAAACAGCACTGGTTAAACACCCAGTTTGGACGCGGATGTGCTTCCCTCCGCGTCAGAACTGGGGCAAGAGCCGTGTGTGGCTCTCGCCCCAGGTCTAATGTGGAGGGAAGCACATCCGCATCCCAACTGGGTTAAACACCCAGTTTGGACACGGATGTGCTCCCCTCCGTGTCTCGCCCCAGGTCTAACGCGGAGGGAAGCACATCTGCATCCAAACAATTCCTTTCCAAAAATGGCGGTGGTGGCTTCGAAATGGCAAATTCACTTCTGGGTTGCTTACATCGCCTCGAAACCGCTTCAAAAGTGAATTTAATCCAAATTCATTATGATTCACATCCGGGTTGCTTACATCGCCTCGAAACCACTTCAAAAGTAAATTTAATCCAAATTCATTCCGATTTTACAAGCATTATGGCGAACCTACCCAGGCCTAGTATTTAGCCTTCTCTGCCAAATAGTGCTGGTGCCTTACCAAGCTACAACTTGTATGATTCCATAACATTGCGATATGACTTAATTCTACCTTATAGATGAACCTTAGAGTTTGTTACTCTAATGAGCTCCTAGGCCTATGGTTGGATCTACATTGCCCAATAATGCAGTTTAAACTGGACAGTATAGATTAGGGCTGTTCAACTGGCGGCCCGCGGCCCGGATCCAGCCCCCAGTACTTTCCCTACGGCCCCCTACCCTTTTAAAAAGAAATCGGCTGTTTTTATTTTATTTTATTTGTTTATTTTTTTATTTATTTTTATTTTTTTCTCGCAGAGGGGCGGGGCTGGGAGGAGGAGCAGGCTCCCTCCTACTCTCTCCCTCCCCCCTGCCAATCGGTGCTCACGTCGGCGCAGTCGCACTCGCGCCGGCGCAGTCACACTCGCCGGTGCAGCGCTCTCGCCCGCCAGCGGCGGAGGCCTGGCAGCGGAGGCCTGGCGGCAGAGGCCTGGCCGCGGCTGCGAAGGCCTGGCCGTGGCCGTGAAGGTCTGGCCATGGCCGCAAAGGCCTAGCCGTGGCTGCGAAGGCTTGGCTGCGGCCGCGGAGGCCTGGCCGCGGCGGCCCAGCCCAGTTCGCGGAGGCCTGGCCGCAGAGGCCTGGCCCAGGTTGCGGCGGCGCTCCCGCCTCCTCCGCCGCCACCTCAGGAGCCCCAACTGCTGCCCGGCCTTCTTTCCTCCCCCTTCCCTCTCTTTCTCCTTCCTCCCTTCCTTTCCTTCCACTCTTTCCTCTTTTCTTCCTTCCTTCTTTCCTCCCTCCCTCTCTTTCACCTTCTTTCCTTCCATCCACCCACCCTTTCCTCCTCCCTCCCTTCTTCCTCCTCTCTTTCTCCTTCCTTCCTTCCTTCCACCCATCCATCCACCCTTTCGTCCTTCCTTTCAACTGTTCTCCCTCCCTCCTTGCCCCTCTTTCACCTTCCTTTCTTTCTTTCCTGCCACCCTTTTTTTTTCTTCCTTCTCACTTTCCCTCCTCCCTTTCCTCCCTCCATCCTTCTCTTCTTCCCCTCCTTCCTTCCTTCTCCTGTTCATATTTGGGCATATTGAGTATTCATGCCAAGTTTGGTCCTGATCCAACATTTTGCTCTCTGGATGTAGGTGAACTACAACTCCAAAATTCAAGGTCAGTTCCCAAGCAAACCCTTTCAGTACTTTCTGTTGGTAATGAGAGTTCAATATGCCAAGTTTGGTTCAATTCCATTGTTGCAAGAGTTCAGGATGCTCTTTGATTGTGTGTTAACTATAAATCCCAGAAACTGTAACTCTCAAATGTCAAGGTCTATTTTCCCACAACTCCATCTGTGTTCACATTTGGGCATATTGAGTATTCATGCCAAGTTTGGTCCAGATCCATCATTATTTGAGTCCACAGTGCTCTCTGGATGGAGGTGAACTACAACTCCACAACTCAAGGTCAATGCCCACCAAAGCCTTCCAGTATTTCCTGTTGGTCATGGGAGTTCTGTGTGCCAAGATTGGTTAATTCCATCATTGGTGGGGTTTAGAATGCTCTTTGATTGTAGGCGAACTACTAATCCCAGCAACTACAACTCCCAAATGTCAAGGTCTATTTTCCCCCAAATCCACCAGTGTTCACATTTGGGCATATTGAGTATGGGGGGCGGAGCCGGGGAGGGGGCGGAGCAGGGGAGGGGTGGAGCCAGGGAGGGGGCGGAGCCGGAGGCGGGGCCAGACCCTTCGGCCCCCCAAGTCATCAGTGACCGGCAATCAGGCCCCTGGTCCGGTAGATGTTGGACAGCACTGGTATAGATCTCAACTTTTAATAACTCTTATAAAAAGACCATGAAAGCCCAGTAGAGTAGCTGGTCTTGTGAAAGGTAGTTTTGTGCCATTATATGGCCAAAAAGGACCCTGAACATGGATGGGTTATATATGAACATAAATGGATCTGGTTCTTCAATGCCTGGTTTAATATACAGGCAGTCCCCGCGTTACAAACATTCGGATTTGCAAATGACACATAGTTAAGAATGGGACTGAGACAACAGGAAGTGAGAGAAATCTACCATTCGGAAGGGAAATTCCTACCTGAAAGAGTTATCATAGGGAAAAGGTGTCTCAACTGAAGCTTTATCTCCAATCCTTGTGTCCACAACAAGCCAAAATGTTCAAAAGCCAATTATCACAGGGACAGAAACTGAGGTGAGATCTTCTGAACAGGGGCATAGATAGCAAAACAAACGCCACAGTGGTGTTAAGCCTTCCTCATGCTATTCAAAGCAAGTGTGTGTGTGTGTGCCTGGAGCACTTAAAATGTACTTGTACCAACTTAGATACAAATTCAGCTTAACAACAAACCTACAGATCCTATTTTGTGCGTAACTTGGGGACTGTCTTTATAGGATGATGGTGATCTATTTTTTACCTGCCTCTCCTCAGGACTCTAGGAGAATCACAACACAGTTGAATTATTGTTATTATTATTATTATTATTTGGGGAGTTGTGTGGTTTCTGGACTGTTTTCTAGCAGCATTTTCTCAAGATGTTTCATGTGCATCTGTGGCCAGACAGTAATTACAACTGTGAAAGCCTTTGACAATTATTATTATTATTATTTTATCATGTCAGAAGTGAATTGAGAATATACTGCAAGTTGCTTCTGGTGTGACAGAATCGGCTGTCTGCAGAGATGTTTCCCAGGAGCAGGGCCGTAGCCAGGAGTTTGGTTGGGGGGGGCTGAGTTTGGTTCGGGGGGCTGAGACTGGGTGGAAGAGGGTTTACCCTAGCAAACCTTTTGTATTGTTATCCCAATAACCCCATGAAGGTGGGATATAATGAGCATGGTGATCAGATCATGATATGAATAAACATAAGTTTAAATAATGTACCAGTAAGGCCTTCTCGCGGACCACCCTGAGAATTTTCGGGGCTGAAGCCCCCTTAGCCCCCCCTGGCTACATGCCTGCCCAGGAGATATGTTACGATCCTGTGGGAGACTTCTCTCATGTCTCCTCATGGGAAGCTGGGACTGGTAGAAGGGAGCTCACCCTGTCTTGCAAATTCAAACATCCGACCTTCAGGTCTTCAGGTCAGCAGTTCACCCAGCACAAGGGTTTAACCCAGTAGTTCTCAACCTGTGGGTCCCCAGATGTTTTGGCCTATAATTCTCAGAAATCCTAACAACTGGTAAACTAGCTGAGATTTCTGGGAGTTGTAGGCCAAAACACCTGAGGACCTACAGATTGAGAACCACTGGTTTAATCCATTGTGCCACCACGGCTTCTATTATTATTATTACTATTATTTATATCTACAAGGAGACTCAAAGCGGCTTACATTCATAGCATTTCAATACAATTTAAAATCTACAAATCTATTGACCTTAAAACAGAATTGAATATCATTGGTATTTCAAAAAATTCAAAACGCATCACCATAAAATGCATACAATAAAATACATAGTATATGTGCCCCTCCTCGAGCCTTAGGAGAGGCGGGTAAAAAAATACATCACCATCACCATAAAATACATCATCATTAAATTGTATAGTATATACACCGTATTTTTACAATCACTATGAGGTTGGGTTTTTTTTAGCATTGTCTTGCATTCTTAGTTTTTAGTCTGTTTATTTATGGATTTTAATTGATTTTCTAAAATACCAATTATATTTAATTCTGTTTGTAGATTTGTAGATTTGAAATGGCATATAAATGCTTTTCATGTAAGCTGCTTTGAGTATCCCTGTGGAGAGAACAAGGGAGGTATAAATAAACATATTATTATTAATAATAATATCTAATAATAATAATGGTGATAATTATATATATTATTTAGTAAATAAATAATATAGTCTAGTAAATCCAAATAATAAATAAATATATATATATATAAATTATATATAATTATATATACAGTATATATATATATATATGATTTATATATAAATATATAAATTTAATTAATAATATAAGCTGACATGATATGAGGATTTAAAGATTAAACTGCAAGGACTGCCACAAGCCAGTCAAGGTGGTCCCAGTGGTGATCAGCACACTAGGTGCAGCGCCTAAAGACCTTGGCCTGCACTTAAACTCTTTTTTTATCATCTAAATTAATTTTATTATCAGTCTTTTTGGCTTTCGGCCTCTATGTTTTGCAGTATCCGGGAATGACGTTACTCTCAAGGAACCCCATTGACTTGCATCGGAGATGCAACCGAGGAAAGGTGCGAGAATGTCCAAATATTTATTGCCATAAATATGGAAATAATGTTGGGCTCAACAGAAGATCCATTTGCATTCCTCTAAAATTCACAAATCGGTTGGATTAGGAAGGTGACATTGCAGGGCGAGAAAAAATAACTTAAATAAAGCAGCTCCCATGTAATAAATAAAATTATGGAAAACAATGGCATTATTCACAAAATAGCCTGTACTTGGCAGGATCTTTGAAAGCAGGCATGGGCCAACTTCAGCCTACCGGCTGCTTGGAATTGTGGGAGTTGAAGTCCAAAACACCTTGAGGGCCCAAGTTGGCCCATGCCTGCTTTAATGGATAATGGGAAATAACATAACCCATCATCTTCATTTGCAAACCAAGCCTATCGTCCACCAATAAACAAAGATTTGGGCCTCCAGGCTGGTGGTACTGCTATTGTGGGTCTGTGGGATGGAGCGCCTTCGGGGGCCCAAAGCGGAGGTGGCCTTGGCCTCTAATGAAGAGGTGGAAGCACCAGCTGTCAAGCACATCCTCAACTTCAACCTGATCCTGTGCCTTAGCGCTGGGGTCTTCCTTTGGGCCTACTTTGCGTAGGGAAGAAGACTTTATGGGATTTTTAGTACTTTTCACTACAGCAGTGAACCCCAAAAGTCAGCTGCCATCTGCACGGAAACAGACCTCTGTTTGGCAAAGTACATGCTTTGCCTTAATTCTGCATCTTGCATTGGGCCTGCACTTAAACTCAATTGGCACTGACAAAATTACTATCTGTCAGTTGCAAACGGCATCACACAGTCCTAGACACTTGGGAAGTGTCCGATACAACAGCCAGCATTGTGACCATCTTTGCCATGTACTAATCTTGTTGTGTTTCAAACAATATCTTTAATATCCTATTGTGACGAGGTGACCTATTTCTGATTTCAGAGCACAGACACTTGCTTGGTGGTTACAGTAACCAGGGTGGATCTACCTGTTCCCGGGGGGTACGCGAAAAAAATTTTTGCGCCCCCCCCAGTTGCTCCCGGGGGGAGCCCAGTGCGCATGCGCCAATCTGTGTGCACGCGCGCACTGACTCCAGAGCGCGCCTCGCTTTGGAGCCAAGTGCGCATGCGTGAAATTGCGCACACGCGCACTGACTCCAAAGTGGGAGGTGTGCTCTGGAGCCAGTACGCATGTGTGGAGCCGCGTCCACACATGCGGAGGTGCGGCGAGCGCCCGGTGCGGGCCACCTAACAAAGGCCCAGCTGGCGTGGCGGCGCGGGACCAGCTGCGGAGGCCTGGCCAGCGCAACGCCGTGGCAGGGGCAGCGCGGCGCAGGCAGCGAGCGGAGCTGACGCTGACGCCCCTCTCGGGCGACGTCGCCCCTCCCGGGTGACATCGCCCTCACGCGCGCCCCTCCCATAGTCTGCCTAATGGTCTGCCCGGCCCTGACAGTAACTTTTTCTTTCAGGATGATGTTACAGAGTATGTTCCAGTTTAAGTTTCCTTCAAGCCTTTTCTTCATAAAAAGGACTTGTACTTATAACTGAGTTCACTAACTTAACTAATCCTAGCTAACTCCCAGTTTCTTCAGTTAGCTTTCTCCCCCTGACAGACAGCTGACCAACTGACCACTGCCAGATCCTTCTGACAGGTCAGACTACTGCTCAGTCCCCTAACTCCACTGACAATAAGGCTCTAACGCTCTCCTGCTCTAACAAACAGTTTTTAACTCCTCAGGGTTCCAACCAACAACCCTAACTGCCGCTTTTTTAAAAAAAACCCTCTCTTGCTGCGTCAGTTGGCTCCGCCCCTTCTCCTCAGCTAGGGCTGGTTGTCATAGCAACACTTATAGCTAGGGCCTGCTTCTAACGAATGGTGACTTTAAGACAGGGGTAGGGAACCTATGGCTCAGGAGCCAGGTGTGGCTCTTTCATTGCATCTGGCTCTGCAGAGCAGCCCAGGCCTAATGGTGACTTGCTGTTTCCGCGCCGCCATCAGCCTCTTCCTCACAGGGGATGGAGGGAACTTTCGGGCTCAGGGAGGTGGCGGAGGTGGGCCTGGCCCTGGCGCCACGGACCCGGCCTCACAGCCCCTGGGGGGATGCCCAGCTCATCGCCCTCATCGTCGGGCAGCTCAAGAGCCGCTGCCTCTTCGACGCCTTCCGGAGGGACTGTCTCACCAATGTCGGCACCAACGTCCGCCTTGGCCCTGAGCCCTCTTCTCCCTCCCTCCCCTTCCTTCCTTTTTCCCTCTCGTTTTCTTTCATTCTTTTCCTCCCTCCCTCTCTCCCTACCTTCTTTCCTCCCTCCCCCTTCGTTCCTTCCTTCCTCTTCCATTCTTTCCTTCTCTCCTTCCTTTTCCCTCCCTCTCTCCCTTTCCTTCTTTCCTCCATTCTCCCTCTTCCTTCCTTCCTTTCTCCCCCTTCACCCTCTCCTTCTCTCCTTACTTTTCCCCCCTCTCTCCTTTTCCTTCTTTCCTCCATTCTCCCTCTTTTCCTTCCTTTCTCCCCCTTCACCCTTTCCTTCTCTCCTTCCTTTTCCCTCCCTCTCTCCCCTTCCTTCTTTCCTCCATTCTCCCTCTTCTTTCCTTTCTTTCTCCCCCTTCACCCTTTCCTTCTCTCCTTACTTTTCCCTCCATTTCTCCTTTTTCTTCTTTCCTCCATTCTCCCTCTTCTTTCCTTTCTTTCTCCCCCTTCACCCTTTCCTTCTCTCCTTACTTTTCCCTCCATTTCTCCTTTTTCTTCTTTCCTCCATTCTCCCTCTTCCTTCCTTTCTTTCTCCCCCTTCACCCTTTCCTTCTCTCCTTACTTTTCCCTCCATTTCTCCTTTTTCTTCTTTCCTCCATTCTCCCTCTTCCTTCCTTTCTTTCTCCCCCTTCACTCTCCTTCTCTCCTTCCTTTTTTCCCTCTCTTTCCTTCTTTCCTCCATTCTCCCTCTTCCTTCCTTCCTTTCCCCCCTTCACCCTTTCCTTCCTTCCTTCCTTTTCCTTCCTTTTCTCCTTTTTCTTCTTTCCTCCATTCTCCCTCTTCCTTCCTTTCTTTCTCCCCCTTCACCCTTTCCTTCTCTCCTTACTTTTCCCTCCATTTCTCCTTTTTCTTCTTTCCTCCATTATCCCTCTTCCTTCCTTTCTCCCCCTTCACCCTTTCCTTCTCTCCTTACTTTTCCCTCCATTTCTCCTTTTTCTTCTTTCCTCCATTCTCCCTCTTCCTTCCTTTTTCTCCCCCTTCACCCTTTCCTTCTCTTTTCCTTTCTCCTTTTCCCTCCTCTCTTCCCTTCCTTCTTTCCTCCATTCTCCCTTCTCTTCCTTCCCTCCCTTTCTCCCCTTCTTCCCTTTCCTTCCCCTTCTCCCTCTTTACTTTTCTCCTTACTTTCTCCCCCATTTTCTTTTCTTCTTTCCTCCATTCTCCCTCTTCCTTCCTTCCTTTTCTTTCCCCTTCACCCTTTCCTTCTCCTTCTCTCTTTACTTTTCCCTCCATCTCTCCCCCTTTCTTCTTTCCTCCATTCTCCCCTTCGTTCCTTCCTTCCTTCCTTTCTCCCCTTCACCCTTTCCTTCTCTTCTCTCCTTACTTTTCCCTCCATTTCTCCTTTTTCTTTCCTCCATTCTCCCTCTTCCTTCCTTTCTTTCTCCCCCTTCACCCTTTCCTTCTCTCCTTACTTTTCCCTCCCTCTCTCCTTTTCCTTCTTTCCTCCATTCTCCCTCTTCCTTCCTTCCTTTCTCCCCCTTCACCCTTTCCTTCTCTCCTTACTTTTCCCTCCATTTCTCCTTTTCCTTCTTTCCTCCATTCTCCCTCTTCCTTCCTTCCTTTCTCCCCCTTCACCCTTTCCTTCTCCTTCTCTCTTTACTTTTCCCTCCCTCTCTCCCCTTCCTTCTTTCCTCCATTCTCCCTTTCCTCCACATCTATGGCAGGCATCCTCAGAGGTTGTGAGGTCCTTTGAAAACTAGGCAAGTGAGGTTTGTATATCAGTGGAATGGCCTGGATGGGAGAAAGAACTCTTGTCTGCTTGAGGCAAGTGTGAATGTTACAATTGGCCACCTTGATTAGCATTGAATGGCCTTGCAGCTTCAAAGCATGTGGACAATTACAAGAGAAAGGAGAAAACCATGAAAATAAACATAATCTGGCTATCAGTATTTTTTTTTAAAAAACTCTAAAACCAGGAAATAAAGAGCAACACTAAAAAAAAACAGGGGATTCCAGGCAGGAAACAATCAGAGCCAGCGAACACCTCCCAACAATGGATTCCCCTGGGCAGGAAGCAGCCAGGCAGCTGTGACATACTGTTTTTGTGTCCGTAAAATAATAATAGTAATAATAATAAATCTCGATTGCTGTGACATACTGTGTTTTTGTGTCAGTAAAATAATAATAATACATAATCTCGGTTGCTGTGACATACTGTGTTTTTGTGTCAGTAAAATAATAATTTAAAATAGTCTCGGTTGCTGTGAAATACTGTGTCTTTGTGTCAGTAAAATAATAATAATAATAATCTCGGTTGCTGTCATACTGTGTTTTTGTGTCAGTAAAATAATAATTTATAATAATCTCAGTTGCTGTGAAATTTGTGTCAGTAAAATAATAATAATAAATCTCGGTTGCTGTGACATACTGTGTTTTTGTGTCCGTAAAATAATAATAGTAATAATAATAATAATAAATCTCGGTTGCTGTGACATACTGTGTTTTTGTGTCAGTAAAATAATAATATAATTATAATAATAATCTCAGTTGCTGTGACATACTGTGTTTTTGTGTAAGGAAAATAATAGTAATAATAATATTAAATCTCAGTTGCCGTGACATACTGTGTTTTTGTGCCTGTAAAATAATAATAATAGTAATAATAATAATAAATCTCGGTTGCTGTGACATACTATGTTTTGTGTCAGTAATATAATAATAATAAATTTCGGTTGCTGTGACATACTGTGTTTTTGTGTCCGTAAAATAATAATAGTAATAATAATAATAAAAAATCTCGGTTGCTGTGACATACAGTATGTTTTGTGTCAGTAATATAATAATAATAAATCTCGGTTGCTGTGACATACTGTGTTTTTGTGTCCGTAAAATAATAATAGTAATAATAATAATAATAATAAAAAAAAAAATCTCGGTTGCTGTGACATACTGTGTTTTTGTGTCCGTAAAATAATAATAGTAATAATAATAATAAATCTCGGTTGCTGTGACATACTATGTTTTGTGTCAGTAATATAATAATAATAATAAATCTCAGTTGCTGTGACATACTGTGATTTTGTGTCCGTAAAATAATAATAGTAATAATAATAATAATAATAAATCTCGGTTGCTGTGACATACTGTGTTTTGTGTCAGTAAAATAATAATAATAATAATAATAAATCTCGGTTGCTGTGACATACTGTGTTTTGTGTCAGTAATATAATAATAATAATAATAATAAATCTCGGTTGCTGTGACATACTGTGTTTTTGTGTCAGTAAAATAATAATAGTAATAATAATAATAATAGATCTCGGTTGCTGTGACATACTATGTTTTGTGTCAGTAATATAATAATAATAATAAATCTCGGTTGCTGTGACATACTGTGATTTTGTGTCCGTAAAATAATAATAGTAATAATAATAAATCTCGGTTGCTGTGACATACTATGTTTTGTGTCAGTAATATAATAATAATAATAAATCTCGGTTGCTGTGACATATTATGTTTTGTGTCAGTAATATAATAATAATAATAAATCTCAGTTGCTGTGACATACTGTGTTTTTCTGTCAATAAAATAATAATAGTAATAATAATAAAATCTCTAATATCCTAGGCCTTTGGCGGAAAGCCCAGTATTTAGAGATGAATCTCAGACACTTGGACCTAGTGTGTGTGCGCTGTGTTTTTATGCACATGTAATACTGTAATACTTCTTCTCTGGATTGAATACATTAGGAGCGGGACCCTTCCCCAGTGCAGACCCTCCCTCCCAAAACAAGCCAGGGACATCTCTTGGCCCGTTGGGATGAGGCTGTTAATTTCTTGACCTCCTTCCAAGATGTCTTTAATTATCCTTTTCACTCTTTGGCCATCCCCCCCCCCTCCTCCCTGGGCTTGACGACTGTATAATAAAGGTCCCCCCCCCCCGCCTCCTTCCTTCCCTGCGGTAATTAACAGTGTTCAGACCACCGTATCTCGTTATTTGATGGACAGTGAACTTGGCGAAGGAGCTGGCCGGGTTCATTCAGATGTCACGGTCCGGGCTGTAGGTCGCCGGCCGGTCAGCGCCTGGGAAATGCCGCAAGGCCCCGGGGTCAGGAGGAGGGAGGCAGGCAGGCAGCAGGGGGACGGGCGGGGAGGGGGCTGCAGCAGGGCACCTCCCTGGGCATCATTCCCCTCCCCACCACCGGCATGCCAGGCAAAGGGGCACGCGGGCAGGAGGGCGCCCCCTCCCCAAACTCCGAGCCAGGGCCTCCTAGCAAAGCTAACCAACGCCCCCAAGCAAGCCCCTGGGCTTCTTATATAGGTCAGGCCGAGGGGCGGCGAGAGGGGAACACAGGCAGCCCTTCTTTCTCTTAGTGCTCCCCCCCCTGACTTTCTCCCACTCCCCAATTTCTTTTCTTCCTTCCTAAAGAATGAATAGGGTCCCTCTCCATCCCGGAGATAAAAGGCGGGATACAAATAATAATAATAATAATCTATTATTAATAATAATAATAATTCCTTCCTGTCTGTTTTTCTCTCTCTCCTCTCCGATTTCTTTTATTCTTTCCAAACAAGAATGAATAGTGTTCCTCTCCATCCTGGAGATAAAAGGCGGGATACAAATAATAATAATAATAATAATCTATTAATAATAATAATTCCTTCCTGTCTTTCTCTCTCTCTCCTCTCCGATTTCTTTTCTTCTTTCCAAAGGAATGAATAGTGTTCTTCTCCATCCTGGAGATAAAAGGCGAAATACAAATAATAATAATAATAATAATAATCTAATAATAATAATTCCTTCCTGTCTTTTTCTCTCTCTCCTCTCCGATTTCTTTTCTCCCCCCCCCCCAAAAGAATAGTGGCCTTCTCCATCCTGGAGATAAAAGGCGAGATACAAATAATAATAATAATAATAATAATAATAATAATAATTCCTTCCTGTCTTTTCTCTCTCTCCTCTCCGATTTCTTTTCTTCTTTCCAAAGGAATGAATAGTGGCCTTCTCCATCCTGGAGATAAAAGGCGAGATACAAATAATAATAATAATCTATTATTAATAATAATAATAATTCCTGTCTTTCTCCCTCTCCAATTTCTTTTCATCTTTCCAAAAGAATGAATAGTGTCCGTCTTCCTCCCGGTGATAAAAGGCAGAATACAAATAATAATAACAACAATACAAAACAACAACAACAAATACAATCCAATAAGGGTTGCTGTGAGTTTTCCGAGCTGTCTGGCCATAATATCTATGGCAGGCAGGCATGTAGCCAGGGGGGGCTAAGGGGGCTTCAGCCCCCCCCCCCCGAAATTCTCAGGGTGGTCCGCGAAAAGGCCTTACTGGTACATTATTTAAACTGTTATGTTTATTCATATCATGATCTGATCACCATGCTCATTATATCCCACATTAATGGGTTTATTGGGATAACAATACAAAAGGTTTGCTAGGGTAGACCCTCTTCCACCCAGTCTCAGCCCCCCCCAAACAAACTCAGCCCCCCGAAACAAAATCCTGGCTACGGCCCTGATGGCAGGCATCCTCAGAGGTTGTGAGTATTCCGCAGAGAATGCTTCTGGAACATGGCCAGACAGCCCAGAAAACTCACAGCAACCCAATAATAATAACATCTGTATACCTTTATAAAACGGAATGTTTGTATGTGTGTATGCGGAGGGCGGGAGGGCAGAAGGGCGGAAGCAGCCACTTTCACAGGCCGGGGCGGATATGTGGCAGCCACTTTCACAGGCCAGGGCGGATATGTGGCAGCCACTTTCACAGGCCAGGGCGGATATGTGGCAGCCACTTTCACAGGCCAGGGCGGATATGTGGCAGCCACTTTCACAGGCCAGGGCGGATATGTGGCAGCCACTTTCACAGGCCAGGGCGGATATGTGGCAGCCACTTTCACAGGCCAGGGCGGATATGTGGCAGCCACTTTCACAGGCCAGGCGGATATGTGGCAGCCACTTTCACAGGCCAGGGCGGATATGTGGCAGCCACTTTCACAGGCCAGGGCGGATATGTGGCAGCCACTTTCACAGGCCAGGGGGCGGATATGTGGCAGCCACTTTCACAGGCCTGGGCGGATATGTGGCAGCCACTTTCACAGGCCAGGGCGGATATGTGGCAGCCACTTTCACAGGCCAGGGCGGATATGTGGCAGCCACTTTCACAGGCCACAGCGACCAGCGTGGGTGATGGACCTGCACCAAACTTGGTACACATAACCCCCCTAACCCCCTTTACGTCCTGGCGCGGGTCGGGGGACATGACCCACGGATTATGGGATTTGTAGTACTTTCCAACACTTTGGTTCCCACAGACCACTGAGGCCACCAAAAGGACCAATACAGACCACACTCAGCACACACAGCCCCCATGACCCACTCTACGTCCTGGTGCAGTTCGGAGGAGGGTGGACCATGGATGATGGGACTTGAAGTGCCTCTACTCACTTCCCAAGTCCGCTGCAACCCTCATCCAATCACTGATTGAGACCAAACTTGGCACACATAACCCCCATGACTGCCTTCATGTCCTGGTGAGGTTTGGGGGAGGACTGACAATGGATGATGGGATTTGTAGTACTTTTACACCCCTCTGTTCTCACAGACCACTGTGGCCCCCAACAAACATTGATAAAGACCACACTTGGCACACAGAGCCCCAGTGACCCAGTCCACATCCTACTGAAGTTTGGAGGGGGACAGAACATGGATGATGGGTCTTGCAGTACCTTCCCTCACTTTCCAAGACTGCTACAAACCTAATCCCTATGATTGATCAACACCAAACTTGCCACACAGAGCCCTCATGACCCACTCTACATTCTGGTGCAGTTTGGAGGAGGGTGGACCATGGATGATGGGACTTGAAGTACCTCTACTCACTTCCCAAGTCTGCTGCGACCATCATCCAATTACCGATTGAGACCAAACTTGGCACACATAACCCCCATGACTGCCTTCACGTCCTGGTGAGGTTCGGGGGAGGACTGGCAATGGATGATGGAATTTGTAGTATTTTCACACCCCTCTGTTCCCACAGACCACTGTGGCCCCCAAAAAAACACCGAGAAAGTCCACACTTGGCACACAGAGCCCCAGTGACCCACTCTACATCCTACTGAAGTTTGGAGGGGAGAGAACATGGATGATGGGACTTGCAGTACCTTCCTTCACTTCCCAATCCTGCTACAAACCTAATCCAATGACTGATCAACACCAAATCTGGCACACAGAGCCCTCATGACCCACTCTACAGCCTGGTGCAGTTTACTGTGAGACGGACCACGGATGATGGGACTTGAAGTACCTTCACTCACTTCTGAAAAAGAATGCATCCTCATCCATTCACAAATACAGACAAAACCTAGCACACATAGCCCCCAGGACCCAATCTACATCCTACACCCCTGGGGGGGGGGGGGGGCAGAGATGATGGGACTTGCACTACCTTCAGTAATTTCATGATACCACTGCAACTCCCAATAATGATGGATCAAGACCAAACTTGGCACACAGAGCCCCCATGACCTGCTGCACTTCACAAATAACCCGGGCAGGGCCGGGTCCCCAAGCTAGTTAACAATAATAATAATAATAATTCCGCCTTGTCTTTCTCCCGCTCCTCTCTTCCATTTCTTTTCTTCCTTCCAAAAGAATGAATAGTGTCTGTATCCATCTTAGAGATAAAAGCAGGATACAAATAATAACAATAACAACAACTTCCTGTTTTTCTCACACTCCCCTTAGTGTTCGTCTCCATCAAGGAGGTAAAAGCGGAAGTACTATTATTTATTTATTTATTTACAGTATTTATATACCGCCTTTCTCACACCTGGGGGGACTCAAAGCGGATTATTATTATTATTATTATAGTACTACTATTAATAATAATTATACCATCCTGACTTTCTTCCAGTCCCCTCCCCGATTTCTTTTATTCCTTCCAAAAGGATGAAAAGCGGGATACTACTACTAACAATAATTACAATAATTACAATAATAATAGTAGTATCTTCCTGTCTTCCTCCCACTCCCGTTCTCCGATTTCTTTTCTTCCTTCCAAAAGAATCGTAGAGTCTGGGATACAACTAATTATATAGTAGTAGTAGTAGTAGTAGTAGTAGTATGTCCCGACGCCAGAACAAGGGAGGTAGGGAGGAAGTGGGGGAAACAGAAAAGGGAGAGAGAAAGGAAGAGAGGAAGGAAAAAGAAAAGAAGGAAGAAGGGGAGGGGGAAGAGAAGGAGTATTCCCTTGATTAGGAATGAATGCAGTGCTATGGAATCCTGGGAAATATAATGCAGCTCAATGAAGTTTAGGTGCATAGTAATGTCATTCAATGCAATTTAAATGCACTATAGTGCCGCACAATACGTTATATGCGTTATAAATCTAATGCAGCTCAATGCAGCTCAATGTATTATAATGCAGTTCAATGTCCTTTTAGGCGCATTATAATGCTGTTCAGTGTTGCTTAAGTGCAGTTCAATGCAGTTCAAGTGCATTACAACGCAGTTCAATGCAGTTTAAGTGCATTATAATGCAGTTCAGTCTTGTTAAAGTGCAGTTGAAGTATGTAGTTTTAGTGCATTATAGTGCAACTCAATGCAGTTCAGGTGCTTTATAATGCAACTCAATGCAGTATCAGTGCATGATAATGCAGTTAAGTGTAGTTTCAGTGCATTATAGTCCAGTTGAGTGCAGTTTAAGAACATTACAATGCAGTTCAAGTGCATTATAGTGTAGCTCAATGCAGTTTCAGTGCATTATAATGCAGTTCAGTGCAGTTTAATGTGCAGTATAATGACAGTTTAAGGGCACTAAGATGCAGTTCACTACAGTTTCAGTGCATTATAGTGCACTCTAATGCAGCTCAATGCAGTTTTGGTGCATTACAATGTAGCTCAATGCAGTTTCAGTGCATTATAATGCAGTTCAGTGCAGCTTAAGTGCAGTATAATGACGTTTAAGGGCACTAAGATGCAGTTCAATACAGTTTCAGAGCATTATAGTGCACTCTAATGCAGCTCAATGCAGTTTTGGTGCATTATAATGTAGCTCAATGCAGTTTCAGTGCATTATAATGCAGTTCAGTGCAGCTTAAGTGCAGTATAATGACGTTCAAGGGCACTAAGATGCAGTTCAATACAGTTTCAGAGCATTATAGTGCACTCTAATGCAGCTCAATGCAGTTTTGGTGCATTATAATGTAGCTCAATGCAGTTTCAGTGCATTATAATGCAGTTCAGTGCAGTTTCAGTGCACTATAATGACGTTTAAGGGCACTGAGATGCAGTTCAATACAGTTTCAGAGCATTATAGTGCACTCTAATTCAATGCAGTTTTGGTGCATTATAATGCAGCTCAATGCAGTTTTGGTGCATTATAATGCAGTTCAGTGCAGTTTAAGTGCACTATAATGAGTTTAAGGGCACTAAGATGCAGTTCAATACAGTTTCAGAGCATTATAGTGCACTCTAATGCAGCTATGCAGTTTTGGTGCATTATAATGCAGCTCAATGCAGTTTTGGTGCATTATAATGCAGTTCAGTGCAGTTTAAGTGCAGTATAATGACGTTTAAGGGCACTAAGATGCAGTTCACTACAGTTTCTGAGCATTATAGTGCATCTAATGCAGCTCAATGCAAGTGCACTATAATGCAACTCAATGCAGTTTTGGTGCATTATAATGCAGTTCAGTGCAGTTTAAGTGCACTATAAAGCAGTTTAAGGGCACTAAAATGCAGTTCACTACAGTTTCTGAGCATTATAGTGCACTCTAATGCAGCTCAATGCAGTTTTGGTGCATTTTGGTGCATTATATAATGCAGTTCAGTGCAGTTTAAGTGCACTATAATGACGTTTAAGGGCACTAAAATGCAGTTCAGTTTCAGCATTCTAGTGCACTCTATTATCAGTAGTTTTGGTGCACTATACTGTAGCTCAATGCAGTTTCAGTGCATTATAATGCAGTTCAGTGCAGTTTCAGTGCACTATAATGACGTTTAAGGGCACTAAGATGCAGTTCAATACAGTTTCAGAGCATTATAGTGCACTCTAATGCAGCTCAATGCAGTTTTGGTGCATTATAATGTAGCTCAATGCAGTTTCAGTGCATTATAATGCAGTTCAGTGCAGTTTAAGTGCACTATAATGACGTTTAAGGGCACTAAGATGCAGTTCAATACAGTTTCAGAGCATTATAGTGCACTCTAATGCAGCTATGCAGTTTCGGTGCACTATAATGCAACTCAATGCAGTTTTGGTGCATTATAATGCAGTTCAGTGCAGTTTAAGTGCACTATAAAGCAGTTTAAGGGCACTAAAATGCAGTTCACTACAGTTTCTGAGCATTATTATCCAGTATAAGTGCACTATAATGCAACTCAATGCAGTTTTGGTGCATTATAATGCAGTTCAGTGCAGTTTAAGTGCACTATAAAGCAGTTTAAGGGCACTAAGATGCAGTTCACTACAGTTTCAGAGCATTACAATCCAGCATAAATGCACTATAATGCAGCTCAATGCAGTATTGGTGCATTATAATGCAACTCAGTGCAGATTAAGTGCACTATAATGCCGTTTAAGTGTACTAAGATGCAGTTTCAAGGGTTTCAGAGCAGTTTACAGTGCACTCTAATTATTATCAAGTAGTTTTGGTGCATTATAGTGTAGCTCAATGCAGTTTCAGTGCATTATAATGCAGTTCAGTGCAGTTTAAGTGCACTATAAAGCAGTTTAAGGGCACTAAGATGCAGTTCACTACAGTTTCCGAGCATTATTATCCAGTATAAGTGCACTATAATGCAGCTCAATGCAGTTTTGGTGCATTATAATGCAGTTCAGTGCAGTTTAAGTGCACTATAATGACGTTTAAGTGCACTATAAAGCAGTTCAAGTGCACTAAGATGTAGTTCAATACAGTTTCAGAGCATTATAATCCAGTTCAAGTGCACTAGAATGCAGTTAAAGTTTATTATAATGCAGTTAAAATGCAGTGTAGGTCCAGCCTGCTTGCCCCAGTCTCGCTTTCTAAGTTCTAACCAGGGTCGATCACTCACAGAACGGTTCTATTTATTCACAAAGGTCAAGATTTCCCCCTGACATGAAGTCCAGTCGTGTCCGACTCTGGGGCTTGGTGCTCATCTCCATTGCTAAGCCGACGCGCCGGCATTGTAAGCAGACACCTCCAAGCTCATGTGGCCGGCATGACTGCATGGAGCGCCGTTACCGCTCCCACCTATTGATCTACTCGCATGTGCATGTTTTCGAACTGCTAGGTTGGCAGAAGCTGGGCCTAACTGCGGGAGCTCACCCCGCTCCCCGGATTCGAATCTACAAATTTAGCAGCTCAGCAAGTTGCTGAGGTAACAGAGGTTTCCTTGGATTGGAGGTCAGCAGTGTGGACATAGAAAGATTGTCCAGTCTGAGGCCGGTCAAGAAGTGGAGTGGTCACATATTGGCGGCAGCGGTGGGATCTTTAAGAGAGGGTCCACCCTGTCCAGCCGGTTGATTTGAGCGTAGCTTCACCGCACACTGTCCCTCAAGGCTGGAGCAGCTGCCGGGAGTGCGAAGCCGGGGAGGGGCAGAGCCAGGCCGCACCATGCTCCGCCCCTCCCCCAGCTTCAGCTCTCCTACAGGCCGTGCCATGCCCTGCCCCCCCCCCAGCTTCAGGAGGAGCATGAGTGGTGGACGGGCTTCAGTGGGCGGGGCTCCTCCACGCGGCTTCAGCGAGGGGTGAGAGTCATGGTGGAGTCATGGCAGATTGGAGGCTGGCTGGGAAGCGGCGAAGGAGGCGGCACGGTCCCTTCTTCTTTTTCTTCGCCACTGCCCGGCCTTCCTCCTCCCCCACGCAGCAGGAGTTCGGCAGGTGGGGGGAGGTAGGGGGGCAGAGAGCTTTTCTCGCGGCACGGCTGGAGGTCCGTCACGGCACACTGGTTGAGAAAGACTGCTCTACTATACAAAACTACCTCTCAACATAGCCACCATCAATTTGGACACATTTGCCCCGGGCATCAAACCATTTGGGGTGGGGGTGGGGGGATCAAGGATTTCTTCCCGACCCATGATTTTAAAGCTGTGTTATCATGTCATTCAAGTCATTGAATCTGAAGCCAATGTAGGTTGTCTTCCAGAGGTCCATACAGGTCAGAAGGGGCCAAATCATAAACAGTCTTCAAGCAATGATGGATTTCCTTAGGTGCACACAACCGTCTTTTTACCAAAAAATCCCATGACCATTCTTTCTTTGAGCTTCAGATTCCTGGTTCTAATCAGCCAATGGGAAAAAAAGAAAATACTCCTATTAGGAGAGTAAGGGTACCTTTATCATCTCATCATCTCGGCCCAGTAGCTGTGAAAGAAAGAAAAGTTAGAGCCAGGGAGGCATTACTTTTTGATGGAGGCATTACTTTTTGACCCACTCCCCAGTAGTCTATTCTATTCCATGAGCAGTAGAAGCACTTGCACCTTTTCCCAATGTATTGCTGAAGGTATTCCTGGCCGGAATCACTGGGTTGTTGTAGGGTTTTTTTTGGAGATGTATGGAGAAAATGCTTCTAGAACATGGCCATACAGCCCAAACACAACAACCCATTTTCTCCCAACTTTGGAGGCATTACTTTTTGAACACTAGGAAGAGACTGAAATAGGTATGCTAGGTATGTTGTATCCTGTCTTATTTATGTACAATATCTTCAATTAGGAATACATTTACTATGGCTTTCTCTCAGCACAATTAGATAAATATTTTAATATTATACTTTTATGAATTGTGAATACCTTCTGCATAAAATATCAAAAACAATTGCGAAATACTGACCATTATGTATGGATACATAGGATATTCTTTAAACATAATGTATAGAATCACTAAATACAATGACTTTTAACTGTGGCATCTCTCAAAATTGCTTCTAGATAATAAAAAAACATTTAAAATTAAAACTGTATGGAAACTATATGGATGCATGTCAAGCTAATATAACCCTTTGATGAAACAATATTTAAAAACAATATATTTTAAATAATTTATTCTTTTAAAGCAAGGGAATATTGTAATGTAAACTTTAAACAAATTGATTCTTTAAAATCAATTTATTTAAAGTTTTTTAAAGTTATTTAAATAATTTATTTAAATTTATTTAAATAATTTATTTAAATTTATTTAAATAATTTATTATCTTTAGTTTATGTCCTTTTTATTAAAATTATTTAAATTTATTTCAAAAATTATGGGGGAAAAATTTATTTAAATTTAAAATGACTGTTTTGACTTCTAAAGTTTTTTAACTTTATTCTAAATAGAAGCTCACAGGAGAGACTCTTTATCTTTAGTTTAAAGATAAAGTTAACTTTTCCCATGGCTTCATGATCAAACCGATTAGGAAATGGCATTTACAATCCAGGAACAAGAACTGTGTTACATAGGGTCTCATCACACTAGATCAGGGGCCAGGAACCTATGGCTCGGGAGCCATATGTGGCTCTTTTAATAATTGCATCTGGCTCTCCAGAGCAGCCTGGGCCTCGGTTTCCCAGCATTCAGCGAGGAGGAGTGACACATTCTCCCCCTTCCTTCCTTCCTTCCTTCCTTCCTTCCTTCCTTCTGTCCTTCCTTCCTTCCTTCCTTCCTTCCTTCCTTCCTCCCCTTCACCCTTTCCTTCTCTCCTTCCCTCCCTCTCTCCCCTTCCTTCTTTCCTCCATTCTCCCCCTCTTCCTTCCTCTTCCTTCCTTTCTTTCTCCCCCTTCACCCTTTCCTTCTCCTTCTCTCCTTCCTTTTCCCTCCCTCTCCCCTTCCTTCTTTCCTCCATTCTCCCTCTTCCTTCCTTCCTCTTCCTTCCTTTCTTTCACCCCTTCACCTTCTTTCTCCTTCTCTCCTTCCTTTTCCCTTCCTCTCTCCCCTTCCTTCTTTCCTCCATTCTCCCTCTTCCTTCCTTCCTCTTCCTTCCTTTCTTTCTTTCACCCCTTCACCCCTTCTTTCTCCTTCTCTCCTTCCTTTTCCCTTCCTCTCTCCCCTTCCTTCTTTCCTCCATTCTCCCTCTTCCTTCCTCCCTCTTCCTTCCTTTCTCCCCCTTCACCCTTTCCTTCTCCTTCTCTCCTTCCTTTTCCCTTCCTCTCTCCCCTTCCTTCTTTCCTCCATTCTCCATCTTCCTTCCTTCCTCTTCCTTCCTTCCTTTCACCCCTTCACCCCTTCTTTCTCCTTCTCTCCTTCCTTTTCCCTTCCTCTCTCCCCTTCCTTCTTTCCTCCATTCTCCCTCTTCCTTCCTCCCTCTTCCTTCCTTTCTCCCCTTCACCCTTTCCTTCTCTTTCTCTCCTTCCTTTTCCCTCCCTCTCTCCCCCTTCCTTCTTTCCTCCATTCTCCCCTTCCTTCCTTCCTCTTCCTTCCTTTCTCCCCCTTCCCCCTTTCCTTCTCCTTCTCTCCTTCCTTTTCCTTCCTCTCTCCCCTTCCTTCTTTCCTCCATTCTCCCTCTTCCTTCCTTCCTCTTCCTTCCTTTCACCCCTTCACCCCTTCTTTCTCCTTCTCTCCTTCCTTTTCCCTTCCTCTCTCCCCTTCCTTCTTTCCTCCATTCTCCATCTTCCTTCCTCTCTTTCTCCCCTTCACCCTTTCCTTCTCTCCTTCCTTTCCCCTCCCTCTCTCCCTTTCCTTCTTCCCTCCATTCTCCCTTTTCCTTCCTTCGTCTTCTATTCTCCCCCCCAAGTCTTCCTTTCCTTCTCCTTTTCTTTTCACTTCCCTCTCTCTCCTTCTTTCTTTTCTTCTTTTCCCTTCATTATTTTACTTTTTTTCTCACTCCCTTTCCTTTCTTTTCCCCGCACTTTCCTTTCCTTCCTTCCCATTACGTTCTTTCTCCCCCACTCGTCTCTCCCCTGCTTTTCTTCCTTTTCCATAGTTTGTTCTTCTTTTCTTTCTTCCTCTCCCCCTCCCTCCTTTATTTCCTCTATCTTTCTTTCTTTCCCCCTTCCTTCCGTCTTCTCTTCCTTCCCAGAGTCCTGAGCATGCCTTTTGCAGAGCCAGGTCTGAAGTGTCCCGGCATTGTGTGTGTGTGTGTGTGGGGGGGGTGATCCTTTTCTCATATGTAAGTATATACTCACATTTAGTTGAATTCAATCTTAAAATATACTATATACTAGCTTGGGGACCCGGCGGTGCCCGGGTGATTTGAGAAGTGCATCAGGATGTAGAGTGGGTCATGGGGGCCCTGTGTGCCAAGTTTGGTCTTGATCCATCATTATTGGGAGTTGCCGTGGTATCATGAAATTACTGAAGGTAGTGCAAGTCCCATCATCTGTGGTCCACCCTCCCCCAAAGTGCAGTAGGATGTAGATTGGGTCATGGGGGCTCTGTGTGCTAAGTTTGGTCTGTATTGGTCCTTTTTTGTGGCCTCAGTGGTCTGTGGGAACCAAAGTGTTTGAAAGTACTACAAATCCCATAATCCGTAGGTCATGTCCCCGAACCGCACCAGGACGTAAAGGGGTTATGTGTACCAAGTTTGGTGCAGGTCCATCACCCGCGCTGGTCGCTGTGGCCTGTGGCAGCCAATCCGGAAGCTGCCACATACATACAAACATACATACAAACATACATACAAACATTCCGCTTTATTATATACTAGCTGTACCCGGCACGCGTTGTGGTGCCCTTTTTAGGAGATGCGAGAAAGTTCAATCACCCACGGTGTGCCCTCCTCTAAACTGCAGTTGGATGGAGTGTGGGTCATGGGGGGCATGGTGTGCCAAGTTGGGTCTTTATTGGTCTTGGTTCTGGGCCACAGTGGTCTGTGGGGAATGATGGGTTTTGAAAGTACTATAATTCCGTTTTCCATGGTGGTACTTCAAGTCCCATCATGCATGGTCGGGCTCTGTGTGCCAAGGTAGGTTACTGTAAATTCAGGCCATACACAATGTCCCATGAGCTGAGGCCTAGTTAGGAACAGCAAGTTAATGAAGCCTTACTGTCAATTCAGGCCATACACAATGTCCAATGAGCTGAGGCCTAGTCGGAGAATCAAGTTAATGAAGTCTTACTGTCAATTCAGAGCGTAAACAGCTTCCCAGTAAGTGAGGGCTAGTTAGGAAATCAAGTTAATGAAGCCTTACTGTCAATTCAGAGCGTAAACAGCTTCCCAGTAAGTGAGGGCTAGTTAGGGAAATCAAGTTAATGAAGTCTTACTGTCAATTCAGAGCGTAAACAGCTTCCCAGTAAGTGAGGCCTAGTTAGGGAAATCAAGTTAATGAAGTCTTACTGTCAATTTAGAGCGTAAACAGCTTCCCAGTAAGTGAGGGCTAGTTAGGGAAATCTAGTTAATGAAGCCTTACTGTCAATTCAGAGCGTAAACAGCTTCCCAGTAAGTGAGGGCTAGTTAGGGAAATCAAGTTAATGAAGCCTTACTGTCAATTCAGAGCGTAAACAGCTTCCCAGTAAGTGAGGGCTAGTTAGGGAAATCTAGTTAATGAAGCCTTACTGTCAATTTTGGGCGTGGTCTGTGATTTTTTGGGGTGTAAATTTTCGGTTGGAAGTGATTTGGGTGTTTGTGTTGGGGATTGGCGCAGGCCTTTTCCTTATTCTGTTTTGGCAGTTTATTATGGATCGGAATTTTCATGTTGGCTGGCCAGTGCAGCAGTTATGCAAATCCGCCCTTATTGGCAGCCAATCATGTTGTTCAGAATGTAGAGGCTGGGTGAGTCTTTGGCTGCCCGGGAGGATGCTGGTAAATGTAGTTTTATTTTTATTCGTTGTTTTGGGGGCCTTTTAGGTTTTTGGGGGGGAAGTTTCTTTGCTACAAACGTACCTTGCTTGAGGCCTATTTCTGTTGGCAAGTATTGTGTTTCTGCGTTGTATGGTTTCTTTGTTTGAGGTATACATCACATGACCTGAACCCATTTATATAATAGATAGAGAAGAGATAGAGATATATTATATGGCTCTCACTTAAATAAATTTCCAAATACTTCGCTTTCATGGCTCTCTGAGTCAAAAAGGTTCCCGGCCCCTGCACTAGAGGGAGAAAAATCCACTTTAAATCCGGTTTCTGCCTCCTGCAGAATTCTGGGGTTTGTAGTTTAGGGAGGAGCCTTGATCTGTCATCATCGTGCATTATTTCATTCACAGCCCAGCTACTTCTCTCCCAGCCTCCAATCCCAAGGCGGACTCACCGGGAGAAGGACTCCGGGAAACTTCCTTTCGGGAGGCGCCTTCCGACGTGACGCTCGACTCGAGATGCGGGGAAAGCCTCTCTTCCTCCTCCGCTCGCCGCTTTCCCACTCCCCGCATTTGGAAGAGGGGAGAAAGGGGGCTCTTCTTCCACTTCCACGCTGCTCAAGGAAAGCCCAGCCTCGCCTCTCTCCAAAGGATCTCCTGCTCTCTTTCCCTTTGGGAGTTGCCGTGGTATCATGAAATTACTGAAGGTAGTGCAAGTCCCATCATCTGTGGCCCACCCTCCCCCAAAGTGTAGTAGGATGTAGATTGGGTCATGGGGGACCCACGGCCGCCAGCCCGCGCCGCCCTCTTCTAGTCCATAGAGAGATAGCGATTGAGTCAGAGGCTCCGGTCTCATCGCGGAGGGAGGGAAGGAAGCCGGATCCAGCTCTTCTCCTCCTGCCTCGTCTGCTGTGAACTACGGCTTGGCCGCCTCTACACTGTCGAAGGAAGGCGGCCTGATCCCACTTGAATGGGATCCGGAGAGCTGTCCTTCGGGAAGCGTTTCCTCTGCCCAAGGCTTCTGGTGCCCCCCCCCCCTCCAAGCGAGGATGCAGCCATAGTCTTGAGCCACAGCAGGGAAAGTGGGGGCAAGCTGCATCCATTCAACAATATAGATATAGATCTAAACCTAGATGGTGGCCAAAGGTAAACCTGGATGTGTGTGTACACACACACACACACACACATATATATACATCCAAACACACACACAAATATATAAATGTGTGTGTGTGTTTGGATGCGTGTTAATTATGTGTGAATATATATATATATATGTGTGTGTGTGTGTGTATGGATGTGTTTGAATATATATGTGTGTATATGGATGTATGTGGGAATATATATACTATATATGTGTGTGTATGATGTGTGTGAATATGTGTGTATGTGAATATATACATATATATACACATACACATCCAAACACACACACACATAAATATATAAATGTGTGTGTGTGTTTGGACGTGTGTTAATTATGTGTGAATATATATATATGAATATATATATATGTGTGTGTGTGTGTGTGTGTATGGATGTGTTTGACTATATATGTGTGTGTATATGGATGTATGTGGGAATATATATACTATATATGTGTGTGTATGATGTGTGTGAATATGTGTGTATGTGAATATATATATATATATATATATATACACATCCAAACACACATCCAAACACACACACACACATAAATATATAAATGTGTGTGTGTGTTTGGATGTGTGTTAATTATGTGTGAATATATAATATATGTGTGTAGGGATGTGTTTGAATATATATGTGTGAGTGTATGGATGTATGTGGGAATATATATACTATATATGTGTGTGTATGATGTGTGTGAATATGTGTGTATGTGAATATATATAAATATATATATATACATCCAAACACACATCCAAACACGCACACACATAAATATATAAATGTGTGTGTGTGTGTTTGGATGTGTGTTAATTATGTGTGAATATATAATATGTGTGTGTAGGGATGTGTTTGAATATATATGTGTGAGTGTATGGATGTATGTGGGAATATATATACTATATATGTGTGTGTATGATGTGTGTGAATATGTGTGTGTGTAAGGATGTGTATGAATATATGTTTGTGTGTGTATGAATGTGTTTGATGTGTTTGTTGATACATATGTGTGTATGGATGTGTGCATGTATGGATGCGTGTGTGTGAATGTGTGTGTGTGGATGTGTGTGAATATATTATATATGTGTATGAACGTGTGAATATATATATATATGTGTGTGTGAATATATATATATGTGTGTGTGTATGGATGTGTGTGAATATATGTGTTTGTGTGTGTGAATATATATGTGCGTATGGGAGTATGGATGTGTGCGTGATGTGTCTGTGGATATATGTGTGTGTGGATGTGTGTGAATATATATAATGTGCGTGTGTCGCAGATGTGAATACACACACGCACACATACCTGCCCTGATTTTCCCTAGCTTTTGTGTGTGTGCCTCTGTGTGTAGACACACACACACAGGAGACTGCCCTGATCCCCCATACTCTGGCCCCTTCTAGGCTGCTATTTAATCCAGAATGTCAAACCAGATAGTCCACGTTACTGTATCTGCTTTGAACTGGATTATATGAGTCCACATTGTCATATAATCCAGTTGATATATAATCTGGATTGTATATGGCAGTGTAGAAGGGGCCTCTGTTTACCTCATTCCCCCACTATGGATGGATGGGTGTCTATTATTTAGTGCCTCCCAAAGACTCAAGACCCTGACTCCCCCCTCTATTTACCTTTTCTATCACCACCAGGTATATGTGTGTGCGCGCGTGCGTATATGTGTATATGTACTGTCCACACACACATAGATATGATTACCATGATCCCCCTTTCTTTGTTTACCCCTTGCCACCCAAACCTCTTTCCCCCAGTGTAGGGAAGGTGCCTATGTCTTGAGAGCCTCCCAAAGACTGGAGCAGCCTGCCCTGACTGCCCACTCTGTGTGTGTGTGTGTTTACCTTTGGCCACGCTAACCTCTCCTTTCCCCCCGTTGACCTGCGTTTGAACCGCCGATTAGCCCTGCATCATCAGCTTGAGCAGCAGCATTTCCTCCGTCGCTTGGCTTTGCTGGTGGGGCGGATTCCTCAGCGGCGTAAATAGGTCTGCGTGGGGTGAACCGCAGGCCAAGGGCTCCCTTTCGCCCGGACCCCTCGCTCGGCCTTGGTCGGGGGCTTGGCTTCATTCCGCAGGGCAACATGCATCCTAGCCAGGAACACACACCTCCCTCCCATTGCTGGAATCCCGGCAGGCACCTAGAGAGGCATCTACACGGTGGAATTAACGCGGTTTGACACCACTCAGTGCTATAGAATCCTGGGATTTGGTGCAGCACAGAGAAGGCTAGAGAGACATTGCAATAACACTTGCCACGATTCCACAGCTTCAATTCCACAGCCTACTCTGAGCAAAGGCAAGATCTTCACTGCCTATAAAATCCGGATTATCCGCTTTGAACCGCATTATATGAGTCCACATTGTCATATAATCCCGTTCGAATTAGATAATCTGGATTTTATATGGCAAGTGTAGAAAGGGCCTCACATAACCCAGTTCAAAGCAGATAATGTGGATTGTCTGATTTTATAATCTGGATTATAATAATCCTAGGCCTAAAGAACCCCTAGAACTGTTATGGCTCTGGCTCTTTCCATGCAGCTGAGTAAAATCCCAAATTATTTGCTTTGAACTGGAATATATGGCAGTATGGGCGCACATATCCCATTTCAAAGCAGATATTGTGGGATTTTCTGCCTTGATATTCTGGGATATAGGGCTGTGTGGACAGGGCGCTGGGTTATATGGCTGTGTGCAAGTGCCCTAAGATTTAGGGGCACATTTGGGATCAGGAATTGGGCTCAGTCCTGAAAGCCAGGCTTTAATTCTCTTTCCAAAGTCACTGTGTGTTTTTCCTTTTATGACATTTAGTATTGGTTTTATTTTTAAAAAAATATTTTATTTCTTTAAAGTTTTATTTTCTTATTTGAGTGCATTTGCTGACTGTTTTTTTAAAATTAACTTTGTGCCATGTTTGCTCTGTGAGTCTGTGTGAACAATAAAGTAAATAAATACATACATTCTGCATTATTATTATTTTTGGTATCCTTTCCTCTGGGAATGATTAGAATGGGACTTGGAACTGTTTTTACCTCTCCAGGATCAGGACTTTTACATAGGGATTTTATTGCACACTCTATATATATATGCATAATACATAATACTAATTGCTCCTTATATGCATCTCCACTTAGTTGCTGAACATCTACCTTCCTTAATTTTCACTCCATCTTCACTCCAATAATTTTAGTCGATTTTTAAAGAGATTTAAAGGATGTAATATGTTGTAATTGTGTGGATTGTATGATGTCTCCTTTATTTCAGTTGCTTTTTATGATTTTTATTGAGTTGTTTATGATTTGTTATATGTTATCCTTCACACTGAATGTTTGCCACTGAGTGTTTTATTTTGCTATAAATAAAGCAGTATTATATATATATATACACAGTAGTATTATTACTACTAATATTATTAATATTATTAATATTAATATTAGTATTAATATTATTAATATTAGTATTATTATTAGTATTATTTTGCTATAAATAAAGCAGTATTTTATATATATACACAGCAGTATTATTACTAATATTAATATTATTAATATTAATATTAGCATTAATATTATTATTAATATTATTATTAGTATTATTTTGCTATAAATAAAGCAGTATTTTATATATATACAGCAGTATTACTACTAATATTATTAATATTAATATTATTAATATTAATATTAGTATTATTAGTATTATTAGTATTATTTTGCTATAAATAAAGCAGTATTATATATACAGCAGTATTATTACTACTAATATTATTAATATAATATTAGTATTAATATTAGTATTAATATTATTATTAGTATTATTTTGCTATAATTACAGCAGTATTATATATATACAGCAGTATTATTAGTACTAATATTATTAATATTAATATTAATATTAATAATATTATTAGTATCAATATTTTAAATATCATTATTAGTATTATTAATATTGTTAATATTATTAATATTATGATTGCCAAGAAGTCAGGTTCTTTCTATGGTTTCTTCCACCCAGCCATATAACCCAGAATATAAAGGCAGGAATTGGAATATATGGCAGTGTGGACTCTGATAACCCAGGCCCCTTCCACACAGCTCTATATCCCAGAATATCAAGGCAGGAAATCCCACAAAGAAAAGTGTGGACTCAGATAACCCACATAAAAGCAGATATTGTGGGATTTTTCTGCCTTGATATTCTGAGTTATATGGCTGTGTGGAAGGGCCCTACAGCACCCCTGAAATACACTCTGGCCCTTTAAGCAATATTAAACCGGTTCCTGCCCCAAGGATATCAATGCATTCATATTGAGCAAGGTAAAACCAGGGGCCCTTCCACACATTCTGGGATACAGGGCTGTGTGGAAGGGCCCCTGGTCCCAACCCATACAATACACTGACTAGTTAGTTCAAAGAGAGGGGTGTTGTGTTAAAAGAACATGAAGTAGCGAGGAATACTGTACATGGTGTTACATGGTCTTTGTGACTGTGGGCTCTAAACAGGCTGAAGGATCTCAGATGCCATGGATTCATATGTGTCATGGCAATCTGTCCTTTTTGCTTTTTATCCCTTCCAAAGGGCTTCTGAAGCTCCCCAAACTTGTGAGCCCCCGATTTCCCATTGGTTTACTCCCTTTACAGCATAAACCTACCCAGGAATAGGTCTACTGTGGCCTTTACTCCAGGGGACATGTGGCTTATTGAGCTTGCAGGCTCAATGCCACTCATTCCAGTGTGGAGTCCCAACCCTAATCATTGGTGTCAACAAACTCAGGTGGAACCCATTTTCCTGCCAGGAGCAACTTCTCAAGTCAGTTTTGATGTGAGAGAATTGACAGCCGCCCATTCTGTGAGAGGCTTTTCTCATGTCTCCGCATGGGAAGCTGGAGCTGACAGGTGGGAGCTCACCCTGCTCCCCGATTTCAGTGAGGGCCCTTCCACATAGCCCCTATATGTCAGAATATCAAGGCATGAAATCCCACATTATCTTACTGTGGACTCAGGGCCTTTCCACACAGTCCTATATCCCAGAATATCAAGGGAGGAAATCCCATATTATCTGAGTGTGGACACAGATAACCCAGTTCAAAGTGGATAATTGTGGGGATTTTCTGTCTTGATATTCAGGGATATAGGGCTGTGTGGAAGGGCAAAGGTTCCGGATCCCTAACAAGTTTGGGATGAGGATTGACTCCCATGCCTAGGCTCGCCTTGGTCCCTTCCTTGCCATCTAAACCTATGAAGGTGTGTATTGAGAGAGGTAGTCAGGTTTAGCAGATACAAAATAGGCCAAAACCTCCCAGATCTTCAGCATCTGCATCACTGGGAACCCTTTCCCCAATAAACCAATTCCACACAGCTGAACAAAACCCCACATTTTCTGCTTTGAACTGGGTTATATGGCAGTGTGGACTCAGATAACCCAGGGCCCTTCCACATAGCCCTATATCCCAGAATGTGAAGGCAGAAAATCCCACAATATCTCCTCTGAGCTGGGTTATCTGAGTCCACACTGCTTGGATATTCTGGAATATAGGGCTGTGTGGAAGCCCCCCCCCCCCAGTTCAAAGCAGATATTGTATGTTATTCTGCCTTGATATTCTGGGTTATATGGCTGTGTGGAAGGGCCCTGGGTCTGCAACATACCTCTTAGATCCATATAATAACACAGTTCAAACTCCTTTAGTGGGGCCCCTTCTACACTGCCATATCAAATAGAGCAGTGTTTTTCTACCTTTTTTGAGCACACCACCAAAATCCTGGGGCACACCACCAACTAAAATGACATAAAATGACACTCTAACTCGGTAATACATAGAGTTAATATGTTTTTTTAATGTATTTATACACTCAGTGTGAAACCTGGACCTGTTTCAACGTACACAACATAGATATCCTGGCGGGAATGGCAGAAAGACACAAACTTCCCATACAGAACTCCCATAACCAAGAGAAAATACTATAAGAGTTTGGTGGGCATTGATCTTGGGTTTTGGAGTTGTAGTTCACCTATATCCAGAGAGCACTGTGGACTCACACAATGTTGGATCAGGACCAAACTTGGCATGAATACTCAATATGCCCAAATGTGAACACAGATGGAGTTTGGGGAAAATAAACCTTGACATTTGAGAGTTACAGTTCCTGGGATTTATAGTTAACACACAATCAAAGAGCATCATGAACTGTTGCAACAATGGAATGGAACCAAACTTGGCATATTGAACTCTCATTACCGACAGAAAGTACTGAAAGGGTTTGCTTGGGCCAGGCATGTAGGGGGGCTGGGGGGCTTCAGCCCCCGAAATTCTCAGGGTGGTCGCGAAAAGGCCTTACTGGTACATTATTTAAACTGTTATGTTTATTCATATCATGATCTGATCACCATGCTCATTATATCCCACATTAATGGGGTTATTGGGATAACAATTCAAAAGGTTTGCTAGGGTAGACCCTCTTCCACCCAGTCTCAGCCCCCAACCAAACTCACCCCCCCCCCAAATCACAATCCTGGCTACGGCCCTGGCTTGGGAATTGATCTTGAGCTTGGAAGTTGTAGTTCACCTACACCCAGAGACAGAGCCGTAGCCAGGATTTTGTTTGGGGGGGGGGCTGAGTTTGTTTGGGGGGGGGCTGAGACTGGGTGGAAGAGGGTCTACCCTAGCAAACCTTTTGTATTGTTATCCCAATAACCCCATTAATGTGGGATATAATGAGCATGGTGATCAGATCATGATATGAATAAACATAACAGTTTAAATAATGTACCAGTAAGGCCTGGGCGCGGACCACCCTGAGAATTTCGGGGGGGGGGCTGAAGCCCCCTTAGCCCCCCCCCCGCTACATGCCTGAGGGGGAAGAAAGGGTATTGGAGGTTCCAATTTCCCACGGCACACCTGATGATCCCTCACGGCACACTAGTGTGCCACAGCACACTGGTTGGGAAACACTGAAATAGAGATTACCTGCTTTGAACTGGATTATATGGCAGTGTAGAAGGGGGTGAGGACTCTTCCATGCAGTTAAGTAACCCACAATGCCATATAACCCAGAATATCAAGGCAGAAAACCCCACAATATCTAATTTGAACTGGATTATCCGAGTACACATTGCCATATATCCCAGTTCAAAGCAGAAAATGTGGGATTTTACTCAACTGTGTGGAAGGGGCCTGAGTCTAAACTGAGGCTGCATTTAAACTGAGAGATAATTCAGTTTCAGGGTGCAGTGTAAGTGCATTGAAGTGGATTACATAATAACACTATGTAACAACATCTGGGGGGCACATGTTCCTGATTTAAGGGTTAACGGTTTGGATTATGTGGCATTTGAAAGTAGTTGTTGTTGAGGATGGAAAAAAAGAACTCTTGTCTGTTTGATAATAATAATAATAATATTAGTAATAATATTAGTAATAATAATAATAATAATCTTTATTTATACCCCGCCTCCATCGATGGGGACTAAAAGCCAACAAACAACAAATTACAATACAATAAGACTCAAAAACATCAACCAACAACACAATAAAAAATACAAACGTATCAATAAAAGAACAATGTGCAAATACAGTATCTAAAATCACAAATCACAAGGCGATATTCATTGAAAAACTAGAACAAAATGTGCTGCAGGATGTCCTTATGATAGAACCAAAGGCCCTTCCACACAGCCCTCTATCCCAGAATATCCAGGCGGAAAATCCCACAATATCTGCTTTGAACTGGGTTATCCGAGTCCACACTCGGATAATGTGGGATTTCCTGCCTCGATATTCTGGGATAGAGGGCTGTGTGGAAGGGCTGTGGGTGATCTGAGTCCACACTGCCATAGAGCCCAATTCAAAGCAGATCCTCTAGAGAAGGAGTCCACTTTAAATCCGGTTTCTGCCTCCTGCAGAATCCTAGGGTTTGTGGTTTAGGGAGGAACCTTGAACAGCTTCAGTAAACTACAAACACCAGCATTCTACAGAAGGAAGAGACCAGCTTTCAAGTGGTTTCGTTCCCTGAAGTGTATTGGGATTTTATTAAGCTCCTAGTAGAGAGTCCCCACGGGAAGAAAGGTAGTGTGTGTGTGTGTGTTTGTCTGTCTATATTCGTCTCAGGAGCGACTTGAGAAACTGCAAGTCACTTCTGGCGTGAGAGAATTGGCCCTTGCCCAGAGGACGCCCGGATTTTTTTTGGGTGGGAGGTATTTTTGTGCCCGAAATAAAATAAAGTGCTCGTTCGTAGTGGACTTGGACCTGTTTGGACCTCTGAAAGCTGTCAGCTGCAGCTGACAGAGGGAGCTCACCCGCGCTCTCCCCGGATTCGAACCTGCCCGAAATAAAGAAATAAAGTGCTGGTTCGTAGGGGGTGACACATTCAGACAGGTAGCCTGGGCCGGAACCATCCTTGTGGGAGGCTTCTGTCATGTCCCGGCGTGGGGGAGCTGGAGCTGACAGAGGGAGCTCACCCGCGCTCTCCCCGGATTCGAACTTGCCCGAAATAAAGAAAGAAAGTGCTGGTTCGTAGGGGGTGACACATTTAGACAGGTAGCCTGGGCCGGAACCATCCTTGTGGGAGGCTTCTCTCATGTCCCGGCGTGGGGAGCTGCAGCTGACAGAGGGAGCTCACCCGTGCTCTCCCCGGATTGGAACCTGCCCGAATTAAATAAATAAATAAAGTGCTGGTTCGTAGGGGGTGACACATTCAGACAGGTAGCCTGGGCCGGAACCATCCTTGTGGGAGGCTTCTCTCATGTCCCGGCGTGGGGAGCTGGAGCTGACAGAGGGAGCTCACCCGCGCTCTCCCCGGATTCGAACCTGCCCGAAATAAATAAATAAAGTGCTGGTTCGTAGGGGAGGACACATTCAGACAGGTAGCCTGGGCCGGAACCATCCTTGTGGGAGGCTTTTTTCATGTCCCAGCATGGGGAGCTGGAGCTGACAGAGGGAGCTCACCCGCGCTCTCCCCGGATTCGGGGGGGGGGGGCTCCTGCATACACCTGGGGACTGCCTGCATCCATCTCAAAAGCATCCTGGAGGCTGATGTGGTGGAAAGGTGAGTCTCAAGAGCCAAAGAAATAGGGGGTGACCAATGGTCATCAATGGTGAAATCCCCCCCTTTTTCGGTGGGTTTCTTCCAGGGAAGGAAGGGGACCGATGTCACTTGGCTTGGAGAGTGAAGGGAGGACATGCCCACCCTTCAGAACCCGGCCAAGGAATCATCCAACACGACACCCTTACCCCGGATTTGGGTGGCCCCTTCTGTCGGTCTTCAGTCCTGCTTGCCATTGGGGACCCCAATAATAGACAGATAATGCCAGCTAAATCCCGAGACCGCATCCTATAGCTGTATCCAGGGCCGTAGCCAGGATTTTGTTTCAGGGGGGGGGGGGCTGAGACTGGGTGGAAGAGGGTCTACCCTAGCAAACCTTTTGTATTGTTATCCCAATAACCCCATGAATGTGGGCAGGGCCGTAGCCAGGATTTTGATTGGGGGGGGCTGAGTTTGGTGGGGGGGGCTGAGACTGGGTGGAAGAGGGTCTATCCTAGCAAACTTTTTGTATTGTTATCCCAATAACCCCATGAATGTGGGCAGGGCCGTAGCCAGGATTTTGATTGGGGGGCTGAGTTTGTTGGGGGGCTGAGACTGGGTGGAAGAGGGTCTACCCTAGCAAACCTTTTGTATTGTTATCCCAATAACCCCATGAATGTGGGCAGGGCCGTAGCCAGGATTTTGATTGGGGGCTGAGTTTGTTTGGGGGGCTGAGACTGGGTGGAAGAGGGTCTACCCTAGCAAACCTTTTGTATTGTTATCCCAATAACCCCATGAATGTGGGCAGGGCCGTAGCCAGGATTTTGATTGGGGGGCTGAGTTTGTGGGGGGGGTGACACTGGGTGGAAGAGAGTCTACCCTAGCAAACCTTTTGTATTGTTATCCCAATAACCCCCATGAATGTGGGCAGGGCCGTAGCCAGGATTTTGTTTGGGGTGGGTGGGCTGAGTTTGTTTCAGGGGTGAGACTGGGTGGAAGAGGGTCTACCCTAGCAAACCTTTTGTATTGTTATCCCAATAACCCCATGAATGTGGGCAGGGCCGTAGCCAGGATTTTGATTGGGGGGGCTGAGTTTGGTTCGGGGGGGGCTGAGACTGGGTGGAAGAGGGTCTACCCTAGCAAACCTTTTGTATTGGTATCCCAATAACCCCATGAATGTGGGCAGGGCCGTAGCCAGGATTTTGATTGGGGGCTGAGTTTGTTTCGGGGAGGGGCTGAGACTGGGTGGAAGAGGGTCTATCCTAGCAAACCTTTTGTATTGTTATCGCAATAACCCCATGAATGTGGGCAGGGCCGTAGCCAGGATTTTGTTTCGGAGGGGGCTGAGTTTGGTTCGGGGGGGGGGGGGGCTGAGACAGGGTGGAAGAGGGTCTACCCTAGCAAACCCTTTGTATTGTTATCCCAATAACCCCATGAATGTGGGCAGGGCCGTAGCCAGGATTTTGTTTGGGGGGGGGCTGAGTTTGTTTCAGGGGGGGGGGTGAGACTGGGTGGAAGAGGGTCTACCCTAGCAAACCTTTTGTATTGTTATCCCAATAACCCCATGAATGTGGGCAGGGCCGTAGCCAGGATTTTGATTGGGGGGGGGCTGAGTTTGGTTGGGGGGGGGCTGAGACTGGGTGGAAGAGGGTCTACCCTAGCAAACCTTTTGTATTGTTATCCCAATAACCCCATGAATGTGGGCAGGGCCGTAGCCAGGATTTTGATTGGGGGGGGGGCTGAGTTTGGTTCGGGGGGGGGGCTGAGACTGGGTGGACGAGGGTCTACCCTAGCAAACCTTTTGTATTGTTATCCCAATAACCCCATGAATGTGGGCAGGGCCGTAGCCAGGATTTTGATTGGGGGGCTGAGTTTGTTTTGGGGAGGGGCTGAGACTGGGTGGAAGAGGGTCTACCCTAGCAAACCTTTGTATTGTTATCCCAATAACCCCATGAATGGGCAGGGCCGTAGCCAGGATTTTGATTGGGGGGGGCTGAGTTTGTTCCGGGGGGGGGGCTGAGACTGGGTGGAAGAGGGTCTACCCTAGCAACCCCTTTGTATTGTGATCCCAATAACCCCATGAATGTGGGCAGGGCCGTAGCCAGGATTTTGATGGGGGGGGCTGAGACTGGGTGGAAGAGGGTCTACCCTAGCAAACCTTTTGTATTGTTATCCCAATAACCCCATGAATGTGGGCAGGGCCGTAGCCAGGATTTTGATTGGGGGGCTGAGACTGGGTGGAAGAGGGTCTACCCTAGCAAACCTTTTGTATTGTTATCCCAATAACCCCATGAATGTGGGCAGGGCCGTAGCCAGGATTTTTGATTTGGGGGGCTGAGACTGGGTGGAAGAGGGTCTCCCCTAGCAAACCTTTTGTATTGTTATCCCAATAACCTCATTAATGTGGGATATAATGAGCATGGTGATCAGATCATGATATGAATAAACATAACAGTTTAAATAATGTACCAGTAAGGCCTTCTTGCGGACCACCCTGAGAATTTCGGGGGGCTGAACCCCCCTTAGCCCCCCCCCTGGCTACATGCCTGGCTGTATCGATCTAGCCGCGTGGAAGTGGGGATCCGGCTGTCTGACAAGTTTCCAAAAGCCTCCCTCCCTCCCTGGGCCCTTCCACACATCCCCAAAGCGGAAAATCCCACCAGATCTGCTTTGAACCGGGTTATGGGAGTCCACACTGTGGGATTTCCCACTTTGATACTCTGGGCTCTCGGGCTGTGCGGGAGAAGGGCACTTTCGGGAGAGCGCTCCCGAGTCCCGTCCCTTCTGCTGCCTGCGGGAATGGCATCCCCTCGGCTGTTTGTTTGGGAGGGGAGGGGCGGGGCCAGGAGGGGGCAACCTGGGGAGGGGGCAGGGAGGGAGGGGGCGGGGCCTCTTGGGGCCAGGCCACCCGCGGCAATTAAGGCTGAACTTTGGGTGAACTAATTGCTCGGACCAAGGTAAAGTGGGCAGCGACCTGCGGGGGGAGGGAAGGGGTGGGGGTGGGTGGGGAGGGGGAGCCTCGAAGGCAGGGGTATAAAAGGAGCCCCCGCGAGAAAGGGAAAGCAGGTGGCGGCCAGTCCGAGGGGCAGAAGACAGCCCCAGCCTCCTCTCGTCCATTCTCTCCTTCCCTCCTTCGTCTCCGCCATGGGCTTCTTCTCCTCCTTGCTGACCAGCGCCTTGGGCAGCTTCGTGCTCCTCCCGCTGCTGCTCTTCCTGCTCTCGGTCAAGCTCTGGGGCTTGTACTGCCTGCGGGGCCGCGACCCGGGCTGCCCCTTGCCCCTGCCCCCCGGCACCATGGGCCTGCCTTTCTTCGGGGAGACGCTCCAGCTGGTCCTGCAGGTAACGCGCCGCCCGGAGGAGCCCTCGCCGCAGGGAAGAGAAGAGGACGGGGACCCCGCACCTCGCCTCCCCTCGCCCCGCTCTTGACGCCTTCCTTTCTCCCCTTCTCTCTTTCCCGCAGCGGCGCAAGTTCCTCCAGATGAAGCGGCGCAAGTACGGCTTCGTGTACAAGACGCACCTCTTCGGCAAGCCCACGGTGCGCGTGATGGGCGTGGAGAACGTGCGCCACATCCTGCTGGGCGAGCACCGGCTGGTGGCCGTCCAGTGGCCCGCCTCGGTCCGCACCATCCTGGGCGCCGGCTGCCTCTCCAACCTCCACGACGCCCAGCACAAGCACCGCAAGAAGGCAAGAAGGGCCCCGGGGGGCGGGCGAGCGAGGGAGGCAGGGAGGGAAGGCAGGCCGGGGGAGGGGGCGCGCTCTCCCCACCCGGATCGGGGCCTTTCCGGAGACTCACGAGCATGCAATGCACTTCCAACTGCATGATCTCCTCCTCAGGGTAGAGACTCGCAGTGGAGACTCTCACCCATGCTTTGCTTTCCCTTCTCAGTTGTCTGTCTCCACTGCCATGCAATGCGGTTCCAACTGCATTATCCTCTCAGGGTAGAGACTTGCAGTGTAGACTCTCACCCATGCTTTCCCTTCTCAGTTATCTCTCTCTCCACTGCTATGCGATGCACTTCCAACTGCATGATCTCCTCAGTGTAGACTCTCACCCATGCTATCTTTCTCCACTGCTATGTGATGCACCCCCAACTGCATTATCTCCCTCAGGGTAGAGACTTGCAGTGTAGACTCTCACCCATGCTGTTTCCTTCTCAGTTATCTCTCTCCACTGCTATGTCTGATGCACCTCCAACTGCATTATCTCCACTGCTAGACTCTCAATTGCATGATTTCCCAGTGTTCTCAGTTATCTCTCTCTCCACTGCTATGCGATGCACTTCCAACTGCATGATCTCCTCAGTGTAGACTCTCACCCATGCTATCTTTCTCCACTGCTATGTGATGCACCCCCAACTGCATTATCTCCTCAGGGTAGAGACTTGCAGTGTAGACTCTCACCCATGCTTTCCCTTCTCAGTTATCTCTCTCCACTGCTATGCGATGCACCTCCAACTGCATTATCTCCTAGACTCTCAGCCATGCTTTCCCCTCTCAGTTATCTCTCTCTCCACTGCTATGCGATGCACTTCCAACTGATGCAGTGTAGACTCTCACCCAACTGCATGATCTCCTCAGTGTAGACTTGCAGTGTAGACTCTCACCCATGCTATCTCTCTCCACTGCTATGCGATGCACCCCCAACTGCATTATCTCCTCAGGGTAGAGACTCGAAGTGTAGTCTGACACTCACCCATGCTTTGCTTTCCCCTCTCAGTTATCTCTCTCCACTGCTATGCGATGCACCTCCAACTGCATTATCTCCTAGACTGCTCACCCATGCTTTCCCCTCTCAGTTCTCTCTCTCCACTGCTATGCGATGCACTTCCAACTGCATGATCTCCTCAGTGTAGACTCTCACCCATGCTATCTTTCTCCACTGCTATGTGATGCACCTCCAACTGCATTATCTCCTCAGGGTAAAGACTCGCAGTGTAGACTCTCACCCATGCTTTCCCTTCTCAGTTGTCTCTTTCCACTGCTATGCACCTCCAACTGCATTATCTCCTCAGGGTAGAGACTTGCAGTGTAGACTCTCACCCATACTTTGCTTTCCCCTCTCAGTTATCTCTCTCAACTTCCCTGCTATGCACTTCCAACTGCATTATCTCCTCAGGGTAGAGACTCGCAGTGTAGACTCACCCATGCTTTCCCTTCTCAGTTGTCTCTCTGCACTGCCATGCAATGCACTTCCTCAGGGAAGAGACTCGCAGTGTAGAGTCTTGCCCATGCTTTCCCCTCTCCATTCTCTCCCTCCACTGCCATGCAATGCATTTCCAACTGCATTATCTCCTCAGGGTAGAGACTTGCAGTGTAGACTCTCACCCATGCTTTGCTTTCCCCTCTCAGTTATCTCTCTCCACTGCTATGCGATGCACCTCCAACTGCATGATCTCCTCAGGGTAGACTCTCACCCATGCTTTCCCTTCTCAGTTGTCTCTCTCCACTGCCATGCAATGCACTTCCAACTGCATTATCTCCTCAGGGTAGAGACTTGCAGTGTAGACTCTCACCCATGCTTTGCTTTCCCCTCTCAGTTATCTCTCTCCACTTCCCTGCAATGCACTTCCAACTGCATTATCTCCTCAGGGTAGAGACTCACAGTGTAGTCTCACCCTTACTTTACCCTCTCAAATCTATCTCTCTCCACTGCTATGCAATGCAATTACAACAGCATTATATCCTCAGTGTAGAGTCTTAACTGCATTATCTGCCTCCTGCAATGTCATGCAATGCACTTCCAACCGCATTACATCACGAGTGTAGTGTCTTAACTGCATTATTTGTCTCCACTGCCATGCAATGCACTTCCAACTGCATTATATCATCCGCATAGAGTCTTAACTGCATTTTCTGTCTCCAGCACTGCCATGCAATGCACTTCCAATTGCATCATACCCGGTTGGGTCAAAACGTTTTGCCTCCTGCTTCATAAAAACTTTAAGACTGAACATATAACAGCAGAAGTTGCTACAGACCATAGCCTGAACTATCCTCTACACCACATAGGTAGGCAGCACATTGCTGATGTCCATTAGAGCTTCCTCCTAAACATTCCTCAAACCATGATGGATTTCCTTAGGTGCACACAACCTTCTTTATCCAGAAATCCAATGACGACTCTTTCATTTAGCTTCAGATTCCTGGTTCTAATCAGTCAATCAGAAAAAAAGAAAATACTCTATCTGTAGAGTAAGGTTACCTCGATCATATCATGCGTAGATAGCCCAGTAGCTGTGAAAGAAATCAAAGTTAGAGGGAGGGAGGCATTACTTTTTGACCCACTGACCCACCTGCTCTCATCAATGTAGTCTTCACTGTGTTATCTGTCTCTGCACTGCCATGCAATGCACTTCCAACTGCATTATCTCATCAGTGTGGAGTCTCGCTGCATTATCTCTCTCCACTACCATGCGATTAACTTTGAACTGCATGATATCCTCAGTGTAGAGACTTTCCCGCATTATATGTCTTTATGCTGCCATGCAATACACTTTGAACTGCATTATCTCCCCAGTGTTACATCTGACTGCTTTATATGCATTTACACAGCCATGCAATACACTTCCAACTGCATTATCTCCTCAGTCTAGAGCCTCACTGCATTCACTGCCATGCAATTAACTTTGAACTGCATGATATCCTCAGTGTAGAGACTTTCCTGCAGTATGTCTTTATACTGCCGTGCAATGCATTTTGAACTGCATTATTTCCCCAGTGCTGTGTAGTGTCTACACCAGTGTTTCCCAACCTTTTTTGAGCCGCAGCACACTTTTTACATTTGCAAAATCCTGGGGCACACCACCAACCAAAATGACACAAAATATACAACTGTCTGGCACCTCCAATGGTATTGTAGAAAGATAATATATGAGAGGAATCTATTACTCTTTAAACACCCTGCCTCAGTATCCATTCTCTGCCAGTACAGAACCAGAAATCCTATAAGAGTTTGGTGGGCATTGACCTTGGGTTTTGGAGTTGTAGTTCACCTATATCCAGAGAGCACTGTGGACTCAAACAATGTTGGATCAGGACCAAACTTGGCACGAATATTCAGTATGCCCAAATATGAACGCAGATGGAGTTCAGGGGAAATAGACCTTGACATTTGGGAGTTGTAGTTGCTGAGATTTATAGTTCCCCTACAATCAAAGAGCATTTTGAACCCCACCAATGATCGAACTGGGCCAAACTTCCCACACAGAACCCCCAGGAGGCAAGAGGAGGTCTCTACTTGGGGAAAGGGAGGCGGGCCTTCCCAATGCACAGAGAGGGAGAGACAACGGGTGGGGAGGGGGGTGTTTGTAATTTTGTGCCTTTATTGAGGTATGTTTCTTAGGGTTTTTATACTTCAACACACTAGACTCTCTCCCCCCCCCCTTCCTGGAGGTTCCAATTTCCCACGGCACACCTGATGATCGCTCACGGCACACTAGTGTGCCCCGGCACACTGGTTGGGAAACACTGGTCTACACTGCCAGGTGGTCAGTAGAGTCTAACCACTTTATCACATTGAGACATTTCCCAGTTTTAGGACATTTCAGCCTCTTTTCAAGGATGGGGAGGCACAGACAGGTCAGAGGTTCCAGTCGGGGAGAACGGGTTGAGCTCCGTCTGTCAGCTCCAACTCCCCATGCAGGGGACATGAGAGAAGCCTACCACAGGATGGTAAAACATCCAGGCGTCCCCTGGGCAACGTCCTTGCAGACGGCCAATTCTCTCACACCGGAAGCGACTTTGGAACTACAATGCAGTTCCAAAGTGGTAGTGCAAAGCAAAGGAGCGCTTTCCAGGCTTGAGAGCTGTCAGGGGAATGCTTTCCAAAAGCGCTTTTCTGTCCAGCTTTAAACTTCCTGCAAAAAGAAATTAAGGCGTGATAACGCTTCCATCAAAGCGTTATCATAAAGTGGAGTGGCACCTTCGAAGGAGGAAGGGGAGCCACCTGGACGGAGGTCTATCGAAAGCCCTTCCGAGGAAACCGTGAGTGGAAGAGGTCCCTTTCCCCTTCTCCTCCCTGCCAGAGATGCCAACCAAAGTAGTGCCTTTAAAGGGGAAAGCTCTCCTGTAGAGCCCCTACGACCCACGCAACATTCCCAGCCCTGGATAGAAATCCTTGTGATTCAATCGCAAGTCAGCAATTTATAGTTCAGCCCCTAGATCACTGTTTCTCAACCTGGGGGTCGGGACCCCTGGAGGGGTCGCGAGGGGGTGTCAGAGGGGTCGCCAAAGACCATCAGAAAATACAGTATTTTCTGTTGGTCATGAGGGTTCTCAGTGGGAAATTTGGCCAATTTTTTTCATTGGTGGGGTTCAGAATGCTCTGTGATTGTAGGTGAACTATAAATCCCAGCAACTACAATTCCCAAATGTCAAGGTCTGTTTTCCCCAAACTCCACCAGTGTTCATATTTGAGTGTTCGTGCCAGGTTTGGTCCAGATCCATCATTGTTTGAATCCACAGTGTTCTCTGGATGTAGGTGAACTACAACTCCAAAACTAAAGGTCAATGCCCACCACACCCTTCCAGTATTTTCTGTTGGTCATGTGAGTCCCATGTGCCAAGTTTGATTCAATTCCATCATTGGTGGAGTTCGGAATGTTCTTGGATTGTTGGTGAACTATAAATCCCAGCAACTAGAACTCACAAATGTCAAGGTCCATTTTCCCCAAACTACACCAGTGTTCACATTTGGGCATATTGAGTATTCATGTCAAGTTTGGTCCAGATCCAGCATTGTTTGAGTCCATCGTGCTCTCTCTGGATGGAGGTAGAGGTAAACTACAAATCCAAAACTCAAGGTCAATGTTTTGTTGTTCTGTGTGCCAAGTTTGGCCCAATTCTATTGTTGGTAGAGTTCAGAATGCTCTTTGATTGTAGGTGAACTATAAATCCCAGCAACTAAAACACCCAAAAGACAAAATCAATCCCCACCCCCACCCCATCCCACCAGTATTCAAATTTGGGCATTTCGGGTATTTGTACCCAATTTGGTCCAGTGAATGAAAATACATCCTCCATTGTATATTATGATTCATAACAGTAGCAAATGATAGTTATGAAGTAGCAACAATTAATGTTATGGCTGGGGGTCACCACAACATGAGGAAGTGTATTTAGGGGTCATGGCATTAAGAAGGTTGAGAACCACTGCCCTAGATCAAGGGTGGGCAATTATTTTTTCCAAGGGGTCACACGAGAGCCAAAAAATACTATGGAGGGCCGCACCTAAAGGTGGAACTTCATTCTAATCTACATAATTTATTTACTATATTTACTATATATTACACATCATTAATATTAACATATTAATATATCAAGAAATATTCAAATATAATTAGTATTAATATCATAATTATTATATTATAGTATATATATAGACATTATAATATATTGAAATTATAATATAACATTTCTCTTGGCCCTGCCCCTGACGCCCTTCTTCCCGGGCCGGACGGATTCGGCCCGCGGGCCGTAGGTTGCCCACCCCTGCCCTAGATCCCCGATCTAGCGCTTCTCCCCCTCTTTAGAAGAGAACGAAAGTCCTTTCCCAGTTTGTTCAAAGCCTCCCACTTTTTGCTTCTTCTCCCTGGCCTTGAGTGTCTTTGTATTCCCAAGGCCCCTTTTTCATGTCTCAAGTCTCTTCAGGTGTGAGAGAATTGGCCGTCTTCAAGGACGTTGCCCAGGGGACGCCTGGATGTTTTACCATCCTGTGGGAGGCTTCTCTCATGTCCCCCACATGGGGAGCTGGAGCTCACAGATGGAGCTCAATCCGTTCTCCCTGACTGGAACTTCTGACCTGTCTGTCAACATTCCTGCTGGCAGGGAACTGGAGCTGACAGAGGGAGCTCAACCCGCTCTTCCCAACTGGAACCTCTGCCTTGTCTGCCATCATTCCTGTCAGTAGGGAGCTGCAGCTGACAGAGGGAGCTCATCCCACTCTTGCCGACTGGAACCTCTGTCATCATTCCTGCCTGTGGGGAGCTGGAGTTGACAGAGGGAGCTCAACCTGCTCTCCCCGACTGGAACCTCTAACTTGTCTGTCATCATTCCTGCCCATGGGGAGCTGGATCTGACACAGGGAGCTCAACCCACTCTCCCCGACTGGAACCTCTGACTTGTCTGTCATCATTCATGTCGGTGGGGAGCTGGAGCTGACACGAGAGCTCAACCCACTCTCCCCGACTGGAACCGCTGTCATTCCTGCCTGTGGGGAGCTGGAGTTGACAGAGAGACTGGAGCTCTAACCTGCATTCTCCCATGGGGAGCTGGAACCTCTGACTTGTCTGTCATCATTCATGTCGGTGGGGAGCTGGAGCTGACACGAGAGCTCAACCCGCTCTCCCCGACTGGAACCGCTGACCTGTCTGTCATTTCAGCCGGCAGGGAGCTGGAACTGACACAGGGAGCTCAACTTGCTCTCCCCGACTGGAACCTCTGACTTGTCTGTCATCATTCCTGTCGATGAAGAGCTAGAGCTGACACAGGGAGCTCAACCCACTCTCCCCGACTGGCACCTCTGACCTATCTGTCATCATTCCTTCCCAGGGCCCTTCTACAGAGACATATAACCAAGAATCTCAAGGCAAAAACTTCCCACAATATCTGCTTTGAAGTCCACATTGCCCTATATTCCAGTTCAAAGCAGATAATGTGGGATTTTATTCAAATGTGTGGAAGGGGCCTGGGTTGCTGTGAGTTTTCCGAGCTGTATGGCCATGTTCCAGAAGCATTCTCTCCTGAACTCTGAGGATGCCTGACATATATGTGGGCGAAACGTCAGGAGAGAATGCTTCTGGAACATGGCCATACAGCCCGGAAAACCCACGGAGGTCAAGCTACCACTTCTTCCTTTTAAATTAGTATCTTGTGTTTTCTTTTCTAAAATGTTCCTTTGCATTTTAGCTTTTAGCCTCCATTGCGCTTTTATCAGACTGTTTATGCTGGTCTATCATCGTAATAACTTTTTACACTTTTTATACTCCAGAAACTTCGCTTTATGGCTGCCACAAACTAGGTGGAGCCCCGTGTTTGAATCTGGGGATCCGATCTTGGGATATAGGGTCTTGCCTAGAAGGGCTTTTAGTGCTATCTGCTTATCCCAGATTATCTGGCAGTGTAAACTCATATAATCCAGTTCAAAGCAGATAATCTGGGATATAGAGCAGTGTAGATCCACCTCATATCCAAACTGCACTATTTGGCTGTATAGATCCAGCTGAAAGGTTGGCGGGTTTGAATCTGGAGAGTGGGGTGAGCTCCCACTAGTAGCTCCAGCTTCTGTCAGCCTAGCAGTTTGAAAATATGCAAATATGAGTAGATCAATAGCAGGGGTGCTCATACTTTTCCAGCATGCGAGCTACTTACAAAACAACCAAGTCCCAAAGATCTACCTACCCACTACTCAGAGAGCCATAAAAGCAAAATATTAGGAACTTTATTTCAGTGAGAGCCATATAATACATTTTAAGACTAAATTCAACTTAATGTGAGTATAATAAGCCCCTGAGCATTCCTCACAAATGGCATGGGAGCCATACACACCGTGCCTACGATCTGCCTGGGATCTGCCAGGACGCCCTTCGAGATCTACCAGGACGCCCTTCGAGATCTACCAGTAGATCACGATCTACCTAATGAGCACCCCTGATCAATAGGTACTGTTTCAACAGGAAGTCATGTCGGCCACATGACCTTGGAGGTGTCTATTAGGCATGGTTTTGAACCCAAAAATGGCGATTCTAAAATCAAATTGGGGGATTTTTTTTTATTAGTAAAAGAAAGACTTACAAAAAATTTTCCAAAAATTTCTAAATTGTAAATTAATTACTAAAGAAATTGGTTAGTAGTTCGTATGCCAGCGCATGCGCATTCCAGATGAGTTTTGGCCTACAACTCCCAGAAATCCTAACAGCTGGTAAATTGGCTGGGATTTCTGGGAGTTGTAGGCCAAAACTTGAATAAATCACACTAAATTCTAGATGGGACTCTCCAAATAGGAAGGGAGGGAAGGAGGGAGGGAAGGAGGGAGGGAGCGGGTATTCTATTCTTGGAAGCAGCAAAAGAAAAGGAGGAGGAGCCCCCCCTCGCTGCCTCTCTCTCACCCCGATCCCGAGGAGCGAGGCCCAAGTTTGCCCAGGCTGGTCATATACCTACATTCCATGCACATGCAATAATACAGCAGTAATAACAATGGGCATAAGAAGAGGTAAAATTCAAACCGAAGTATTCTGACTGGTCCCTCCTCATGCGGTGCAAACGGGCTCTTCTCTGTGAGCCGGGAAAAGCCAGCGTTTTCTGCTTGGGTGCACACACATACATATTCTTTGGGGGGGATTTGCAGCAGAATCTTCTCTATGAGCCCGGGATTCTGCAGCAAATCCCCCCCCCCCCCCAAGAATATGTATGTGTGTGCACCCAAGCAGAAAACGCTGGCTTTTCCCGGGCTCACAGAGAAGAGCCCGTTTGCACCGCATGAGGCAGGGACCAGTCAGAATACTTCGGTTTGAATTTTACCTCGTGATATTGTTATTACTGCTGTATTATTGCATGTGCATGGAATGTAGGTATGACCAGTTGGATTACTTATAATATTAGGCACTTACAGTAGCATTCATTCTATTATACATTAGGTTGGTTTCTCACCCCAATACTCTTTGATGCTTTAGATCCTGGTAGGCAGGAGAGGCAGGGAAGCCTGGAAAAAATGTAAACAGAGAGGTTTACTCAGAAGTAAATCCACAAAGGAGGGCCCTTCATCCAAAGTGCCCTCCTTTGCAGATTTACTTCTGAGTAATCCTCTCTGTTTACATTTTTTCCAGGCTTCCAGCCGAAAGAAGGAGCGAGTTTAGGGCTTGCCTTGCCATAATACTTATTGGCAAGGGAGGCGGGAGGGTGGTGAGAGAGAAGGAGGGCCCCCCCCCCCTTACGACCTAATAACGACACATAAGACTATCCGGGCCCCCGAAGTTCGAAAAAGAAAGTCCACTTCCTGGTTGGCGTTCCAGGTGCGGAAATACTCGAAAGTAGCATTTCTTACAAATTTATTACGAATAATTTCATTTTCATAACTTTTTTCTCATGCCTAGTGTCTATGGCTCTTAGGCTTAGAGTTGGACACGACTAGACTTAATGTCAGGGGAAACCTTGACCTTGACTTAAGATCCAGCCCAAACATCCCCCAACCCCTCTGCTGCCCTCTAGGTGATCATGCGGGCTTTCTCCCGGGAGGCGCTGGAGCACTACATCCCACCCATCCAGGAGGAGGTCAGCGCTTGCCTTCAGCAGTGGCTCCTGGCCCCCGGGGGCCCCAACGGCACTGGAGGCTGCCTGCTGGTTTACCCAGAGGTGAAGCGCCTCATGTTCCGCATCGCCATGCGTATCCTGCTGGGCTTTCGCCCCAGCCAAGCCCATGCCCAGAGCGAGCAGTGCCTGGTGGAGGCCTTTGAGGAGATGGTCCGCAACCTCTTCTCCCTGCCCCTCGATGTGCCCTTCTGCGGCCTCTACAAGGTAAGAAAAGACCCTTCCCCCCTGAACAAAGCCTTCCTTCCCTTCCCAAATTGGAATGAGCTCAGGGCCGTAGCCAGGATTTTGATTCGGGGGGGGGGGGGCTGAGACTGGGTGGAAGAGGGTCTACTCTAGCAAACCTTTTGTATTGTTATCCCAATAACCCCATGAATGTGGGATATAATGAGCATGGTGATCAGATCATGATATGAATAAACATAACAGTTTAAATAATGTACCAGTAAGGCCTTTTCGCGGACCACCCTGAGAATTTCGGGGGGGGGGGGGGCTGAAGCCCCCTTAGCCCCCCCTGGCTACATGCCTGGCTCAGAGGTTGGCATTGATCACCTCTCCACGGCTCCTTCCACATGCCATACTGCAGATAATTGCATAGGAAATTTTGGGACCAATTTGGAAGCCTGGGTGGGGATAATATTATTATTAATAATAATAATCTTTATTTATACCCTGCCAACATCTCCCCAATGGGGACTCGGGGCGGCTAACATGAGGCCAAGCCCTTCAAAAATACAATAGAACACAGTAAAATGCAAAATACAAAACAAAATACATCAGAAATAATAATAATAATAACATACAATTACAATAATAAATGAAATAATACAGGAAATTCACACACAAGAACCGAATAGGATGGGCAGGCCAAATGGGCATGATAAAATGACATAAACCACAAGGTACTGATGCACAGGAAGGGCCTTCTTCCTCACACTTTTGTGGGAGTTTGTTGAACAGCTGCAAGATTTTGAAGAATTGCAATAAATGGTCAATGTAGATGGGGTCAGAGACACCCCCCCCCAAAAAAAAAATTGGGGTGGGCCGGAGTGGTTGCATTGGCCACTTCTCCAAGAATCGGGCTGAGAAGGGGGACCATCTACACAGTCGTTCTCAATCTTCCTAATTCTCTGACTCCTTAATACAATTCCTCTTGTGGTGAACCCCAACCAAAAAACTATTTTTGTTGCTACTTCATAACTGTAATTTTGTTACACTTATGAATTGTAATGTAAATATCTGATATGTAGGATGTATTTTCATTCGCTGCACCAAATTTGGCAGAAATACTTGATACACCCAAATTTGAATACTGGCGGGGTTGAGTGGGGGATTGATTTTGTCATTTGGGAGTTGTAGTTGCTGGGATTTATAGTTCACCTACAATCAAGTAATATTCTGAACTCCACCAATGAGGGAATTGAACCAAACTTGGCACACAGAACTGCCACGACGAACAGAAAATACTAGAAGGGTTTGGTGGGCATTGACCTTGAGTTTTGGAGTTGTAGTTCACCTATATCCAGAGGGCACTATGGACTCCCAACTTGGCATAAATACTCAATATGCCCAAATGTGGACACTGGCAGAGTTTGAGGAAAATAGACCTTGACATTTGGGAGTTGTAGTAGCTGGGATTCATAGTTCACCTACAATCAAAGAGCATTCTGAACCCCACTAATGATAGAATTGGGCCCAACTTCCCACACAGAACCCCCATGACCAACAGAAAATATTGCATTTTCTGATGGTCTTTGGCAACCCTTCTGACATCCCCTCATGGCTCCCCCCCCCAAGCCCCTAGGTTGAGAAGCATTGATCTACACTGACTATTTCATGGAGTTCGAACTTTTCTTCAAACTGTGATTGCAAATTTTTACTAGTCTCTTCCTACCTAAGAGAACAAAAGAAAGCCCTTCATGCGCATCAGTGGTTTGTGTCCTTCCCATCCAGATCGCAGACTAGTTCCAGGATTTCCTGTCAAATCATCTGCACAGCCTTCAGTACAGGCGGTTCCTGACTTACAAACGACCCATAGTTAAGAACAGAGGTGAGATGACATGAAGTGAGAAAAATCTGCCCCTTGGAAGAGAAGTAATTCTTGGAAGAGATATCATTGTGAAATGGAGTTTCCACTGAAGCTTTATCTCCAATCCTTGTTTCCACGACAAGCCAGTTTCCCCCCCAAAATCCAATGATCATGGGGACAGAAAGTGAAGTGAAATCTTCTGAAGAGGGGCAGAGACAGCAAAACAAATTCCATAGGGGTGGTAACCTTTCCCTATGTTATCCAAATCTTATATGTACAGTATATGTACTTAAAAATGCCTCTGTTCTGACTTACATACAAATTCAACTTAAAAACAAACCTACAGAAACTATCTGGTTCATTACTTGGGGACTGCATGTACAGGTTTGAAACTGTATTATATTATCAGTGTAGATGGGGCCTGGGTAAGGAAGGAAGTGGCACACTCACATCAGGCATGGGAGCTTCTCTTCCTCCATCCTCCTGAGTCCACTCTGCTTGTAGGGCTTGAGAGCACGGGGCATCATCCATGCCAAAATCGAGGAGAACATCAGGGCGAAACTGGCCGGGAAGGAGCCTGCTGATGGCTACAAGGATGCGCTGCAACTGCTGATGGAGCACACGCAGGGTGACGGAGAGCAGCTCAGCATGCAGGTGAGGCAGGGGGCATCTCATACTTGCAGTCTTTCCTTAAGGGTCATTCCCAGAAGGTGTTGCTGGGGGGGACACCTGCTCGTCCTCACAACCATTGACTTGTGGGGTCCCGCAGGGTTCTATTCTGTCCCCCATGTTGTTTAACATTTACATGAAGCTGCTGGGAGAGATCATCCGGAGGTTTGGGGTCAGATGTCACCTGTATGTAGATGGCGTCCAGCTCTATCACTCCTTCCCATCACTTATTAAGGAGGCTGTGCAGGTCTTGACCCGGTGCTTGGCCACTGTGTCAGACTGGATGAAGGCGAACAGGTTGAAACTCAATCCAGACAAGACAGAGGTACTCCTGGTCAGTTTAAAGGCCAAAATACACCACACTCTGGGATTTCAAATTATCACAAATTGTATTGAAGCTTACACATAAGCATTTTATATTCAACATATATAACAACAAAATATATCACTTCAAAGGCGCACAAACCAAGTGAAAATGTCAATCTCACTCACGATACTGTCCGTAGCCCTTCAGTGAGTAAAGTACTCTATGGTATAGTTCAGTTCCTTTGCTATGTAACTGTATTGTTATCTTCCAGACCTGATGGTCAACATAAATGTATTTATAATCCATGGCCCGTTGGCCCAAAATAATCAAAAAAGCAATTCCTGGGTTTCCGTCAGACGTGAACTCCAATGTGCAATATTCCACTCCGTTTGTAGATATCGCTGGGCAGTCCACCTACGGGTAAATCCTTCTACAGTTACCGACCCGTTTCGATACAATCTTCGTCAGGGTGGCCCCAAAATTCTAGAGATGCACTAAACAATATATCTGCAATATAAACATATACAATGGTATCCCATACTATACACAAAAAGATAGCAACATATCTGCGCCCGTTCCTTGGGAAATCTGACTTGGCCACGGTGGTCCACGATCTGGTTACACCCTGAATGGATTACTGCAATGCGGGGCTGCCTTTGAAAACCTCTCGGAAGCTACAACTAGTCCAACGGTCGGCAGCCATGTTGTTAACCAGAGCGGCGTACAGGGAGCGCACTACTCCTCTGTTGCCCCAGCTCCACTGGCTACCGATCAGCATTCGGGCACAATTCAAAGTGCTGATTTTAACCTTTAAAGCCCTGAACGGTTCTGGCCCAGTTTACCTGTCCGAACGTATCTCCTGCTATGAACCATCATGCAGGAGAGTCCCTGCTCTCGATCCCAGCACTTTCTCAATCACGGTTGGTGGAGACGAGAGATAGGGCCTTTTCGGCAGTGGCCCCCCATCTGTGGAACTCCCTCCCTAAGGACATCAGGTTAGCCACCTCCCTCCTGTCCTTTAGAAGACAACTAAAGACCTGGCTCTGGAACCAGGCATTTGACTAGAGGGGGACGGCAATATTAAATTAAAACTTATGGACATCTTGATATTGGACTCTGGCTTAGCTTGGTATTCTGGCATACTAATTCAATGTTAATGAATCTATTGTTGTATTATTGTCGATAATGTTTTTATTGTTTTATCTGTATTTTATTAGTATACTAGCTTGGGGACCCGGCCCTGCCCGGGTTATTTGTGAAGCGCAGCAGGATGTAGAGTGGGTCATGGGGGCTCTGTGTGCCAAGTTTGGTCTTGATCCATCATTATTGGGAGTTGCAGTGGTATCATGAAATTACTGAAGGTAGTGCAAGTCCCATCATCTCTGCCCCCCCCCCCAAAGTGTAGTAGGATGTAGATTGGGTCATGGGGGCTCTGTGTGCTAAGTTTGGTCTGTATTGGTGAATGGATGAGGGATGCATTCTTTTTTGGAAGTGCGTGAAGGTACTTCAAGTCCCATCATCCGTGGTCCGTCTCACAGTAAACTGTACCAGGCTGTAGAGTGGGTCATGAGGGCTCTGTGTGCCAGATTTGGTGTTGATCAGTCATTGGATTAGGTTTGTAGCAGGATTGGGAAGTGAGGGAAGGTACTGCAAGTCCCATCATCCATGTTCTCTCCCCTCCAAACTTCAGTAGGATGTAGAGTGGGTCACTGGGGCTCTGTGTGCCAAGTGTGGACTTTCTCGGTGTTTTTTGGGGGCCACAGTGGTCTGTGGGAACAGAGGGGTGTGAAAATACTACATATTCCATCATCCATTGTCAGTCCTCCCCCAAACCTCACCAGGACGTGAAGGCAGTCATGGGGGTTATGTGTGCCAAGTTTGGTCTCCATCGGTAATTGGATGAGGGTCGCAGCAGACTTGGGAAGTGAGTAGAGGTACTTCAAGTCCCATCATCCATGGTCCACCCTCCTCCGAACTGCACCAGAATGTAGAGTGGGTCATGAGGGCTCTGTGTGGCAAGTTTGGTGTTGATCAATCATAGGATTAGGTTTGTAGCAGTCTTGGAAAGTGAGGGAAGGTACTGCAAGACCCATCATCCATGTTCTGTCCCCCTCCAAACTTCAGTAGGATGTGGACTGGGTCACTGGGGCTCTGTGTGCCAAGTGTGGTCTTTATCAGTGTTTGTTTATTTATTTATTTATTTATTTATTTCTTCAATTTTGTATTCCGCTCCTCCCTGCAGGCTCGGGGCGGATAACAATAAAATACACATGGGCAGCATGTCGCAGACATGCAGTCCTACAATAAAACATAAGACAAGTTAAAAACACGGTTTGACATATCATGAGGTGCAGGGAAGATACAGAGAGTATACGACATACCATCCGTTAGGGTTAGTTGAACGCTAGTTCGAAAAGAGCGGTCTTACAAGCCCTTCTGAAAGGGGCTAGTTCCGAGATGGCTCGGGCACTGTCCGGCAAAGAGTTCCACAGCACTGGAGCTGTCGCTGAGAAAGCTCTCTGACGAGTCGCGGATAGATGGCAGGAGCGGACAGATGGTATAGTCAGCAGATTCTGTTCGTCTGACCGCAGTGATCTCGGGGGCACATACGGGGTAAGGCGGTCCCTCAGGTACGCAGGCCCTAGGCCGTGTAAGGCCTTAAAGGTCAATACCAACACCTTGAAGACAATTCGGTACTCGATGGGAAGCCAGTGCAGTTGCCGGAGGATGGGCGGCCACAGTGGTCTGTGGGAACAGAGGGGTGTAAAAGTACTACAAATCCCATCATCCATTGTCAGTCCTCCCCCAAACCTCACCAGGACGTGAAGGCAGTCATGGGGGTTATGTGTGCCAAGTTTGGTCTCGATCAGTGATTGGATGAGGGTTGCAGCGGACTTGGGAAGTGAGTAGAGGCACTTCAAGTCCCATCATCCATGGTCCACCCTCCTCTGAACTGGACCAGGACGTAGAGTGGGTCATGGGGGCTGTGTGTGCTGAGTGTGGTCTGTATTGGTCCTTTTTGGTGGCCTCAGTGGTCTGTGGGAACCAAAGTGTTGTAAAGTACTACAAATCCCATAATCCGTGGGTCATGTCCCCCGACCCGCGCCAGGACGTAAAGGGGGTTAGGGGGGTTATGTGTACCAAGTTTGGTGCAGGTCCATCACCCGCGCTGGTCGCTGTGGCCTGTGAAAGTGGCTGCCACATATCCGCCCTGGCCTGTGAAAGTGGCTGCCACATATCCGCCCTGGCCTGGGAAAGTGGCTGCCACATATCCGCCCTGGCCTGTGAAAGTGGCTGCCACATATCCACCCTGGCCTGTGAAAGTGGCTGCTTCCGCCCTTCTGCCCTCCCGCCCTCCGCATACACACATACAAACATTCCGTTTTATAAAGGTATACAGATGTGGACTGCAGCATTGGATGCTTATGTGAGGCCGCCCTGAGTCCCCTTGTGGGGAGAAGGGCGGGATAGAAGTACATGTAATAATAATAATGATGATGATGATAATAATAATAAAGTGGAGGGCTGGGATCCATAACAGGGTCACCATAGGTCAGAAACTGTTTGAAGACGCAGGCCCTCAACAGTTTCTTCCAGGCATACCTGGGATGGGGGGGATTCCTGCTTCTCCTTGAGTCTAAATTGTACAGGAATAACTTGCATTCCCTCCAACTCCTCACACTCTTTTGAAGTATTGCATTCTTCTAATGTGGGAAAATCCTACTCAGGGAACACAGGATTTGGGGGAAAGGGAGGTAACGTAACAGGTTCTTCTTTCTCCACTATTGACTTTCCAATATGCCTGAGAAACACTTCACCAATATGTGTTTGTATATGTGTGTATGTGTCTCCAGGTTTTGCTAGTTCCTTCCTCTGAAATGTAGCTCATAGCACAGAGGCTCCTTCTACACTGCTATGTAATCCAGATTATCAAAGCAGATAATCCTGTTGCTCTGAGATCAGAGTGAAGAGAGGGGCCAGGAAGGCAGCTCCGTCTTGCCTCCTGCACTGTGCTTATAATATAATATATTGTATATACATATGATATTGATAATGTAATACAATATAATACTACTACTAATATATTTCAATTATATATTTTATATTAAATGTAATATTACTAATAATACAGTATAATGTTATAGTACAATGTAATATATAATATTAATATTGTAATATGACAATAATATAATATATTGTATTTACATTTTATTTGTAAGACGCTCTGAGTCCCCTTCAGGGTGAGAATGGCGGCATATAAATGTCACAAATAAATAATCCACGTTATCTGCTTTGAACTGGATTATATGAGTCTACACTCCCATTATTTATTTATTTACTTGCTTACTTCATTTATATACCACTTTTCTTACGCCTGTGCAATGCATTACAAAACATAAAAAACCTAACATAAAACAACAGTAACATAAAACTGTTAATTAAATCATATAGCGTAACTACATTTAAACATTAAAATGGGATTTAAAACATTAATGTAAACATTATATAATCCAGTTCGCTGCATTCCAAAACTGCATCATCTGGCAGTCTAAATGCAGCCTTGGTTTATGTTGGAAAATGGTATGAATTCATGCCAAACACAATTATTGTGGGTTGTTATAGGTTTTTTGGGCTGAATGGCCATGTTCTAAAAGCATTCTCTCCTGATGTTTCGCCTGCATCTATGGCAGGCATCCTCAGAGGCTGTGAAGTCCTCACAACCTCTGAGGATGCCTGCCATAGATGCAGGCGAAACGTCAGGAGAGAATGCTTTTAGAACATGGCCATTCAGCCCAAAAAACCTATAACAACCCACAATAATTGTGTTTGGCATGAATTCATACCATTTTCCAACCTTTCACATGATCAAAGATTGAAAGGATGCAATCAATGTTCAAATGTTTTAGCTGAGATAATCTTGATGTCCGCTACAGAGAGCAAGAGAATTGAAGATTAGTATTCTGAGTTCCCATTGAATTGGTTCAACCTACAGATCACCCATGCCCCTAAGCCACTCCTTCCACTTCAGCATTGTCAAAGGTGAACTGCATTGAGCATCCCCTTTTCCTGCCAATGTTGGAGTTGATGGTGGTTATGGACCAACCTATGGGAACTCTGGTTGGAAACGTCTGTGAAGTGTGTTTGTTCTTTTCTCTTGCTCATAGGCAGAAAAATACCTTTAGAAACTGATACCTACATTGGTCTCTTTATTTTATGCCTGCTACCCTGTATCTCTCTCACATGTATTGCACGCCACCAATTTCTCAGTAAATACTGCACTAAAATATTACAAAATATTCTGTACCTTAATTGAGCAGTACACACTTTGAAAGTAGTTGATAATCTCCAACTCTTCATTTTTGTCACAAGCTATGTTGAATTGGGTGAGGCTCTACCAATATTCATTGAAAAGCTATAGCAAAATGTGCTGCAGGATATATATATATCTCCCCAAAGTTTTTGGGATTTAATAAACCTTTTCCTTGTTTCCATGTTAGAACTAATTAGGAAATGACATTTATTACCTGGAAACAAAAATCATGTTACATAGCGTATGTATTTTTATTGTGTTATTGTTGATCTTTTGATTTTATTTTATTGTAATTTGTTGTTTGGGCTTGGCCTCATGTGAGCCGCCCAGAGTCCCCATTGAGGAGATGGTGGCGGGGTATAAATAAAGGTGGTTGTTGTTGTTGTTGTTGTTGTGTGCCTCCAAGTAGTATCCAAGGTATTGCAACCCTAAGGCAAAATCATGGGTCTTCTGGGCATAATGTTGGTCAGAGGGGTTTGCCATTATTTGCCTTTCGATTTTGAGAGAATATAACCTGCTCAAAGTAATCCAATGGGTATCCATGGCCAAGTGGGGATTGATTCCGCAAGACAGTGAATTTTGAAGGTAGGCAATTGAGACATTAAGTGAGAGGTATTAAGATGTTGCAAGGGGATGTACTTCAGTGGTAGAGCGCATGCTTTGCATGTATTTATTTATTTATTTGTTCAATCTTATATTCCGCCCTTCCCGGCCGGCTCGGGGCGGTTCACATACATGTTAAAATGCACTGTAAGACAGCGGTACATCATAAAAACAACAAAAATAAAAGTTGTAATAATGCAACAACAGTAATAGTAGACAGTTACAATATCCGGGGGCTTCAATCAAAGGCAATTCTGAACAGTACAGTTTTGCAAGCCCTCCGGAATGGGATAAGCTCCGCCATAGCCCGGACATCTTCTGGCAATACATTCCAGAGCATTGGGGCAGCGACTGAAAAGGCTCGTTGCCTTGTGCTGGAGAGATGGCAGGAGCGGACAGATGGTATTGTTAAAAGGTTGAGCTCTTCCGAGCGCAGTGATCTCAGGGGAACATACGGGGTGAGGCGGTCCCTCAGATACACCGGCCCCAGACCATGTAAGGCCTTGAAGGTCAGAACCAACACCTTGAAGACAATTTGGTACTCAATTGGGAGCCAGTGCAATTGCCGTAGGATGGGCGTGATGTGCTCTCTTGCCGGCGCTCCCGCCAGCAAGCGAGCTGCAGCATTTTGCACCAGCTCGAGTTTCCAAATTGTCGACAAGGGAAGGCCTATGTAGAGGCCATTACAGTAGTTTAACCTCGAGATGACCGTCGCTTGGATTACCACGGCAAGGTTGTCCCTGGATAGGTAGGGGGCCAGTCGCCTAGCCTGTATGACGCCGTATGAGGCCCTGGGTTCGATCCCTAGCATCTCTATCTTAGGAATCTCCCAGTGGCACAACAGGTTAAACCGCTGAGCTGCTGAACTTACCAATGGAAAGGTCAGTGGTTTGAATCCGGGGAGCGGGGTGAGCTCCTTCTGTTAGCCCCAGCTTCTGCCAACGTAGCAGTTCGAAAACATGCAAATATAAGTAGATCAATAGGTACTGCTCTGGCAGGAAGGTAACGGTGCACATGACCTAGGAGGTGTCTATGGACAACACTGGCTCTTCGGCTTAGAAATGGAGGTGAGCACCAATCCCCAGAGTCGGACATGACTAGATGTCAGAGGAAAACCTTTACCTTTACTAAGAGGTTAGTGGAAGTTGTGCATGTTTGTGCATAAATTATCAACATTGAATTTATCATGGGTTTTGCAAGCTGTAAGACATAACTTGAAACATATTCGTTGCTAGACATAAGTCTGTTGAATAGCTGCCATACTCTAAAACAGTTCCCAAACAATGTTCAGGACCAGGAGGTGTTGGCCTTGGGATACTGAAGAAGCCAACACCAGTGACTTCTCTATTGGGGTGTTGGTGCAAGACTGCAAAGCACCTCAAGTGACCATCAGTGGGGAGTGACACCGAAATGAATGCCAATACAATGTTCTTTCAGTGTTTCAGCATTTAAAAAAAAATCTTGTGATTCAATATAAACACAACATTTTTCCAAAACCCAGCTTATATATCTACAAGACTAAAACGCTTTGCTTATTTACTTTACTCATTATTACCCAATTGCAGTGATGCTTAGAATAATGGTTTGTCTGCAATCCATGCTGTTGTTTTTTTGCTGGTGTTTTTCTAATTATCTTGGTTGATTTTGTCAAATTTTCTGGTATTTTAGCTACACTGTATTGTGTTGGTAGCAGAAGAAGTCTATGTAGCGACAACATGAGTTACTGCATTGGGTGACACCAACCGCAGCAATGCATTTCTGGTTTCTCCCACCCGCTCTTCAATTAACAATGCATGTATTGAGGTGTGAAGTTAGTGCAGGAAATAAGTGGCAATTTAACAGGAAGGGATACAGCAAAGTGAGTGTGCATTGTGTATTTTATCGGAGTCTGTTGGGAAACAGAAGGCTATGGAAAGACTTGGGAGGCACAACTCGAAAATACGAAAGATACAATCTAGATAGAGAGCACTCAGTGGACAGGAAAAAGAGATGTAAAGTCTCTAAAGTGCTCAATAGTTTTAATCTGAAGACATTTCCAATACATTTCAGCAATCTCTCTCACACACACTCTCAATGGATTTCATCAAGGGCAAAGTGAAATCTTAACTGCAGAAAGTTCCAAGATCTAACTTTGAAAATTTCTGTAGCTAGATTGCATATATAGATATCACAATATGAAATCTAGCACACACACACACATTTTCGATAATAGAACAGCCATATCGTGAACACTGAAGGTGTGTCTCCTTCTTCCCTGTAGACAACAGGCATAGCAGAATGTCAGTAGATTGGCCAGAAGAGTGTGCAAAGTTGTTCTGCAAGAGAAAGCATCAGGATAGGCATTTTCATGCAAAGTTAATGTGGTCTTCTAGATCGGTGATTTTCAACCTTTTTTTGAGCCACGGTGTTGTAGCTTCCACAGATGGCCTTGAGACACGCCAAACTTAGTAAAAGTATTAACAGTTTATTTGAACATAAATCATAGCCACAATCCGGCTTCCAAAATCCCCAAAAACCCCAACACCCAAAGAGTCTCTAATTAAACATAAACGACGTCTGTCTGTCGTCCTTGACTTTGTCTTTGTCCAGGCAAGAAGTCTGTATGATGAGATGATTCGTCCAAAAGGAAAGGAGGAGTGCTTCCTAATCCACAGGAGCTAAGTATATACAAATAACATACATCAAAGCCCCCGCAACCCACAGCCTCTCCTTTCCACCAAATATACAATACCATGCACAAGCAGTCACTCACAGCAACATAGGAATGGTCAAATGAAACGCGGTAGTCACTAGGCATAAAACAAACATTAAATCCCCAAACCCCCCAACATTCAACAGTTTCAGCTAGAGCTGCCATTGCAGCTCACCCAGAACCCTACATGAAAACAGCCCAATACTCACAGATAGCTGGAAACCAGGAATTAAGGCATGAAGATCAAGAGTAACAAGATACAGGAACTAGAAACCCACCAGCAACACCTTGGCCGACCGCAGAGTCCCAAACCCCCAGGCATTACCTTTATACCATTACAAATCAGAGGCGTCGGAATCCCCACCCAAATCTGCCTCAGTCCCCACAGCTGCAGTGCTGGATGTATTCCTCCACGCCTCCCACCTTTCATGAGCACTTAAAGGACCCCAATCTGATTCAGCATTCCCACTAGGCCACCCCTGATCGCTTGAAAAGCCAAAGAATGAACTCTCACTGGACTCAGCATTCAAAACATTCCTGACATCCTGCACCAATGCTGAGTCCAGCTCCATATCACTCTCTTCTGATGTTAACTCTGCTTCAAAACCTTCACAAGTGCCTTCACTGGTAGCCTCTCTAAGTATTTGTCGGACCTTTCTCCTTTGTTCTTCACCTTCCAAACTAGAATCACATGCAGCTCTCTTCCTTCCAGCTGCAGCAATCCTGCCCAAATCCCCTCTTCAAGTGACATTTCAAACAAAGCATCTTCCTCCAAGTTACTACATGTAGCAACTATAGGCTCAGCTTGCTCAACTACAACACACGGCACATTTTTTACATTTACAAAATCCTGGGGCACACCACCAACCAAAATGACACTCTAACACAGTAATACATATAGTTAATATGTTTTTAAATGTATACACTCACTTATTGCCTCGAGCTCACTGTAGTTTCTTTTTTCTTTTGTCCACCACTCATATTAAGGCCTTCATCTGTGTCATAATTTTGTCCAGGGCCCTGTTCGGCATTTGCATTTTTCCTTTTCAAAAACTTCTCCATCACTGTCACTCGCTTGTCTTGCTGTGATCCCAAATTGCCACTGTCACTTGATGCGTAGCTGCAGCACTAACTCTAACTTTGTCTGAACGACTCCAAGATGGCATGATCATAGCACTCTTGCGTCACTTCTTAGGTGATGCGAGAGTGCTATGGTTCCATTTCTTAAAGGGACAGATGCGCCTTATAGTTTATATATGAATGAAGTTTGAAAATAATTTCCCACGGCACACCTGATGATCTCTCACGGCACACTAGTGTTCTGCGGCACACTGGTTGAAAATCACTGTTCTAGATCATATTGGTCATTCTTTACCATTATTTATGCTACCTAGATTTACTGGTAGTTGCAATCCAATTGTATCTTAAGGATCAGTGATTTCCACCTGATTGGTTGGTGAAATCCATACTATTTGTGCAGATACAATATTTTGAATTTGATTTCCCCTTGGAGTTATGAAAGATTACAGTGCAATGGAAGTGAGTGTGGACTGTAACTTGGAGCAGTGATGTGTGATGGACTACTCACATGGCCATGAAGCTCAATGGGTCAGTTACTTTTTCTTAGCCCAACCTACTCTGCAGTGTTACTGTGAAGATAAAATTTGAAGGAGAGCCATGAATGCTATTGAAGAGAAGGCAGGGTATATGCAGTAGGCCTGTTTGATCAAGAAAAAAAGGTTTAAAACTCGTTGTGGATGTAGGGGGCACTTGCAGTTCAAATCTAAATGACTTCCGAAATTTTCTGGAAAAAATGCGGAAATTTTATAATTTTTTCGGAAATTTCGGAATGGCTTCATTAATGGCAGATATGCATGCCCAGTAAGAAAGAAACAGCACTGGCAGTAGGAAAGAAACATTACTGGAACACCCAGTTTGGACGCCGATGTCTTCCGTTCCACGTTAGGTCTAATGCGGAGGGAAAGACATCCACGTCCAAACTGGGTTAAACACCCAGTTTGGACGCCGATGTCCTTCCCTCCATGTCAAAACTGGGGTGAGAGCCGTGTGCAGCTCTCATAAGAACATAAGAACATAAGAAGAGCCATGCTGAATCGGACCTCAGCCCATCTAGTCCAGCATTCTGTGTCACACAGTGGCCCACTAGTTGTACACAGGGATCTCTAGCAGAAAGGAGGGCAAAACCCTCACCTGCTCCCGACCCCCCACAACCAGTACCCGGGGAAAATCCTGGTTTAAAAGGATTTTAAACATATGGTTTAAAACTCCCCATTCACCCTAAAATCAGTTTATTGTGTGAATATAAAGCTTACACTAAATAAAAGAGTAATTTGTCCACACCTTCTGCCACAGAAACTACTGCATTGGGACCAGGCCCGTAGCCAGGATTTTGATTGGGGGGGGGGGGTGAGTCTGAGTGAGAGAGGATCTACCCTAGCAAACCTTTTGTATTGTTATCCCAATACTCCCATGCATATGGGATATATTGAGCATGGTGTTCGGATCATGATATGAATAAACATTATCTATCCTGGAACGACCTGGCCACGGTGATCCAAGCCACGGTCATCTCGAGACTAGACTACTGTAATGCGCTCTACGTCGGCCTTCCTCTGTTGGTGACTCGGAAGCTCAAGCTGGTGCAGAATACTGCCGCCCGGCTCCTGTCTGGTACCCCAGCAGGCTGCCATATTACACCTATGGCAGGGGGCGTGGCCGGGGGCGGGGTTGAGCGCCCCCCCAGGGCATCAGTGACCAAACATCAGGCCCCCGGTCCGGTAGATGTTGGACAGCACTGCTGTATCACACAGTGGCCCCCAGTTGTACACGGGGATCTCGAGCAGAAGGGAGGGCAAAACCCTGACCTGCTCCCGACCCCCCACAACCAGTACCCAGGGAAATCCTGCCTACCTCACCCAACTCCGAGGTGGCACTTGAATGTCCTTTTCAGTAACTACCGATACACTTGGTATCCATGAATCTGTCTAACGTGGAGGGAAGGCATCTGCATCCAAACTGGGCTAAATACCCAGTTTGGATGCAGACGTCCTTCCCTCCACATCAGAACTGGGGCAGGAGCCGCACATGGAAGGCCAGAGAAGGGAAACCCGCCAATTCCTTTCTGAAAATGGCGGCGGTAGCTTCAAAATGGCAAATTCACGTCCGGGTGGCTTACATCGCCTCAAAATCGCTTCAAAAGCGGATTTAACCCAAATTCATTCCGGTTTTACGAGCATTCCGACGAACCTACCCAGGCCTAATATGCAGCCTGAAACTGTTTCCCCCTCTTCTCCCTCCCTCTAAAGGAGCTGAAAGAATCTGCAACAGAGCTGCTTTTTGGTGGGCATGAGACCACAGCCAGTGCTGCGACATCCTTGATTATCTTTCTGGGCCTTCATCACGAAGTGTTACAAAAAGTGAGAAAGGAATTGCAAGAGAAGGTAAGTGATCTCTCAGAACACCATGAGCTGGGCACATTTGAAATGTTATAAATAACTACACAGAATGACGATCAAATACTGAGGATGCTTCTCTTCCTAGAGCAGTGGTTCGTAACTTGTGAGTCCTCAGGTGTTTTGGCCTACAACTCTCAGAAATCCCAGCCAGTTTACCAGTTGTTAGGATTTCTGGGAGTTGAAGGCCAAACATCTGGGGACCCACAGGTTGAGAACCATTGGCCTAGAGTTTAAAGGCAACTCTAGGTGATTGGGGTCCTCCACCAGTGCTAAAGGACTATAGACCAGTGTTTCTCAACCAGTGTGCCGTGGCACACTAGTGTGCCGTGAGCGATCATCAGGTGTGCCGTGCTAAAGAAATTGACCAGTGTTTCTCCTCCCCCACACAGCCCTTTCACAGGTTTCCAAGAAACAAATTGAACCTCTCCGCTTGGAAATGTGGGTTTTTTTCTATTTTACTGGATTTTTCGAGAGTTGCCTCCCCCCCTTAGGAACTGTTTATAACAGCTTCATGACATCCATAGTTAACTGGAAGCAAGTTTCACTCAGGGTGAAATTTCACAAATGTCTGGAGAACAAGCTCTATGAGGAGCGGCTTGAAGAGCTGGGTATGTTTAGCCTGAAGAAGAGAAGGCTGAGAGAAGACATGATAGCAATGTATAAATATGTGAGAGGAAGTCATATCTATGTTGTGTTCATCGAAACAGGCCCAGGTTTCACACTGAGTGTATAAATACATTTAAAAACATATTAACTATATGTATTACTGTGTCAGAGTATCATTTTGTGTCATTTTGGTTGGTGGTGTGCCCCAGGATTTTGTAAATGTAAAAAGTGTGCCGCGGCTCAAAAAAGGTTGGGAAACACTGCTATAGACTATAGGTCTTTCCACTTTATCATACTAGAGAAAAAATCCACTCAAAATCCGGTTTCTGCCTCCTGCAGAATTCTGGAGTTTGTAGTTTAGTGAGTCTGTTAAAGGCTCCTCCCTAAACGACAAACCTCAAAATGCAGGAGAAACCAGATTTTAAGTGGATTTTTTCTCTAGTGTGATGAGACCCTCAGACAAAGGACTTCATCACATTGAGATACTTAAGCTGGGGGACAGCGGGGGAATCTGGGGCAGCGGGGCAAATCAATCAGGTAGCGGGGAAAACCATCCTCAACCACTCCACATTGCCCTCATTGACCCCTTTCCCATCACACAAGAGAAGCCATCGCTACCTGGTCCGTCCGTCCCCCGGTGCTGTCCCTGGCTTAACTAATAAGAACATGGGTATCCACCCATGTTCTCTGGTCTCTGTCCTAAGAATCTTCCAGGATGGAGCCAGGACAGAGCCCTGCCAGAAGTAGCCTTGCGTCATGTGATGGGCTCCGGTGGGCTTCATCTTGGAAGTGTAGTAGGACTGAGCCCCGTGAACATGGGTGGCTAATTAAGACAGGGACACGCATGGGGAAGCCCTGGCCCCATGTGATGAGGTCCTAAGTCTTTGTCTCAACTGAAGTAAACCCATTGAATGAAAAAAAATTGATCATCCCAGACCTATCTGAGTTCCGTCTATTGAATGGACAAGTGTGCTTTAGGACTAAGAACTGGATTTAGTCCTTAACATTTAGCGGATCTAAAATCTATTAGAAAGGAGGCAATGAAATGGTCAATATTTTTGTGTTTAATGTAATGCAATTTCCGAAGAAGAATTATCCTCTAAAAGGAATGCCTGTAGTTGCACTTGTGTAGTTTCTATTCCAGTGTCTACAAAATAGTGTGCTTTTTCTAGTTTAAATATTTTATTTTCCTGGCCATTTGACTGATCACATCTCCTCTTACAAACCGGGCACTGCGGTCATCAGAGGAGTCCCTGCTCTCGGTCCCACTACCATCTCAAGCACGGCTGGTGGGAACGAGAGAGAGGGCCTTCTCCGTGGTTGCCCCCTAAAAAATAAAGCTGGACCCCTCCCTCCTCTCCTTCAGAAAACAACTGAAGACCTACTTTTGCTCACTAGCATATGGAGAGGAGGAGGAATACATGGTTGAGAGATCACTGCTGGGCCTCTGGTTGAGAACTATTTGTATTTGGGCTTTCCTGGTCCACGCCAGCCGAATGACCTCATTTGACTATACACTGTATAACCAACCCATACCGTTTTTTTATTTATTTATTTATTTATTTATTTATTTATTATTCGGGTTTCTATGCCGCCGACTCCCTGAGGCTCGCGGCGGCTCACAGGAACCGAAGGTACAACTACACACAAGCAATGCGATAAAACATCTAAGACAATTAAACAGTTAAAACAGCAAAATACAAAACCCCCAGGTACAGTTCAGAAATTAGATAGCGTGACACCCCAGGACAGCGGCTAAAGCGGAACATGGGCAGGACCTACTCACCGAAGGCCTGCTTAAACAAATAAGTTTTGCAGGCGCGTCTAAATGGGAGCAGGTCCTTTATAGCCGCGTTCCAGCCGGGAGGCGTTCCACAGCGTAGGAGCTATAACGGAGAACGCCTCCGCGAGTAGATGTCAGTTTAGCCGATTTCGCCGAGGGTATCTCTAACAAATTAGCATCCTTGGAGCGTAGTGATCTCGGGGACAGTGTGGGGTGAGTCGGTCCCTCAAGTACGCTGGCCCCAGGCCATGCAAGGCCTTAAAGGTAAGAACCAACACCTTGAAGGAGATCCGGTGCTCGATTGGGAGCCAGTGCAGATCCTGCAAAACAGGTGTGATGTGGCGGCGTGCTGGGGTTCCAGACAGGAGCCGGGTGGCAGTGTTCTGCACCAGCTTGAGCTTCCGGGTCGCCGACAAAGGAAGGCCAACGTAAAGCGCGTTACAGTAATCCAGCCTTGAGATGACCGTAGCTTGGATCACCGTGGCCAGGTCATTCCGGGAGATATAGGGGGCCAGCCTCCGAGCCTGTTGCAGATGAAAAAAAGCAACCTTGCTGACCGCGGAGACCTGGGCCTCCATCTCCATGGTCAGCTGGGAGTCCAGATGGACCCCCAGGCTCTTAACGGAAGGCGATGGGCATAGCGCCACACCGTCCAGAGTTTTGTGAACTCTTGCTGGCTGTTGTACACTAATGTGGTTGTTTTGTTTATTTATTTATTTATTTATTTAAGAATTTTGTACCCCGACCTTCTCACCTCTATAGAGGGACTCAGACCAGCTTACAGCAAAATTCAATGCTATACAATTTTAAAACCTATTACAACAATATATTAAAACATAAAGCACCAAATACATACATACAAATCACTTAGCCATTTAAAACAAATTCAACTTGATCGGTGAACGTGGTCACTCAATTCATACTATAATCAATCACCACAGCCTATTCTGGATTTAGATGTATGTTATTATAGAATTTTGTCTGATTACATGTAATTGATTGATGTCAGGTTTAATTTACTGATGTCGAATCTTAATTTGATGTTAGGCTTTAATGTTATTTTATATGTGGGGGTTTTCTGGGATTTTATGTTAGTATCATGCGTTTATGTAGGCATTGAATGTTAGTATCATGTGTTTTATGTAGGCATTGAATGTTTAAAGCAGGCATGTCCATTCAATAGAACTCAGATAGGTCTGGGATGATCAAATTCTTTTCATTCAATGGGTTTACTTCAGTTGAGACAAAGACTTAGGACCTCATGACATGGGGCCAGGGCTTCCCCATGCGTGTCCCTGGCTTAATTAATGAGAATACAGGTAGCCACCCATGTTCTCGGGGCTCGGTCCTACGACACTTCCAGGATGAAGCCCACCGGAGCCCATCACATGACGCAGGGCTACTTTTGGCAGGGCTTGAATGTTTACCATTGTTATTCTGGAATCTGCCCTGAGTCCCTCGGGGAGAGAGGGCAGAATACAAATAAAATATTATTATTATTATTATTATTATTATTATTATTATTATTACATCTGCATACTTCCTCAGAGTGTATGGACTCAATCAGCACTTCTCTCTCTCAATCTAATCGCAACAATAATATGGAGACTTCTCTAACACAGGTGATATGCTTCTTGGTGTGTGTGTTTCGCCCCCAAATAACAGAAGTGGATGAGCCTCTTGGGCAGGGGTGCTCACAGTTTTTCAGCATGCAAGCTACTTATACTAAAAGCAAGTCAGAAAGATCTACCGAGAGAGAAGCAGGGCGGAGGCGGGGAGGGGGCGGGGCTTTGTACGGCCTGGCTCCGCCCCCTCCCCCCTCTGGCTTGAGCTCTATCACAGCTTCTGCAGAGTAGAGGAGGGTACTGATAAGCCAGTGGTGGCATAGCTAGCCACCACTGGCTTGGCAGTACCCTTCTCTACCCTGCAGAAGCTGTGGTAGCGCCGAAGCTGGGGAAGGGGGCGGGGCTTCGCGTGGCCTGGCTCCACCCCCTCCCCCCTCTGGCTTGAGCTCTACCACAGCTTCTGCAGCGTAGAGGAGGGACTGCCAAGCCAGTGTTGGCATAGCTAGCCACCACTGGCTTGGCAGTACCCTTCTCTACCCTGCAGAAGCTGTGGTAGCGCCGGAAACTGGGGAAGGGGCAGGGCTTCACGCGCCTGGCTCCCCCCCCCCCTCTGGCTTGCTCTACCACAGCTTCTGCAGGGTAGAGGAGGGTACTGGCAAGCCATTGGTGGCATAGCTAGCCACCACTGGCTTGGCAGTACCCTTCTCTACCCTGCAGAAGCTGTGGTAGCGCCAAAGCTGGGGGAGGGGACGGGGCTTCACGCAGCATGGCTCCGCCCGCAGCACAGCATCAGGCTGGGATCGACTCCAGATGACCTCGGGATCGACAAGTCGATCTTGATCTACCTAATGAGCACCCCTGCTCTTGGGCATCTTCAAGCATGCCCAGCAGTATGGGCAGAAATGTTTACATTGAACCTGTTGCAATTTGAGAACACCCACAGAGATGGTAGCCACTCAACTGGAAGGAAGGAAGTACATTGTAAAGTAGGAAATGATAAGCAAGTCAGGTGGGCCCTAGTATTCTTGTCACTTTGCAGGGAAAATAAATAAGAGTGGAATTCTCTCCAACAGATGTTGGAGGACTTGGTCTGGGAGGCCACTGTTACCTAAATTTATCGCTACAGGTTCTTTATATTGATATGTTACGTTGTATTTCTAGGGGTTGCTAAGCAAACAGAGCCAAGAGAAGCATTTGGAAATGGAGGTCTTGGAACAACTGAAATATACCGGCTGTGTGGTCAAAGAGACTCTGCGCCTGAGCCCACCTGTGCCAGGAGGATTCAGGGTGGCCCTCAAAACCTTTGAACTAAATGTAAGCAGGAGAAACCAGTTTGGCAAAAGGAGTGGTGCCTTTAGCCAGGAAAATACCAGATAATATTTCATATGATCATTCCAAGTGTACAGTTGCATGTGGTACAGTCTTAATACTGGAGAAATAGGACTTGTCGAACATTGCATTATTTGACAGGATTTACATTTCTTTTCTTTTGCTATGCGTTACAGCTAACCATAACCCTTTTCTTAATATTTCTCACACCATGAAATTAAACATCAGCAAGTACTTAAAGACCTGACGCCCAGCAACTTCACCAAGACGGGAACTATTTATTTGTGAGAACATTCTTGCAGATGGGCTTCTTCCATCATAGTCTGAAAACCCCACAGTTTCATGAGGGTGCAACAACCGCATACACACACCACATTCATTCTACCTTTTCTCATAAGGACTGTGGCTCAAATCCTGTACTATATTTAGGTATAACCATCTGTTATGCTCATGGATACCATTTAAAGATTATTGCAGAAGGAGGTATTTAGAACCTCCTTTGTGAAATTCGAACCTTAAAACAGTCACCTGTTTGTTTAGTATCTGAGGGAGTGGGGAATACCCACGTAGCTGAATTTGTATGTCCAGATACACAAAGGAGATAAGTTCCTTCTAGAGGTCATGTCCAGGCTGACAAAGGCTCATAGAAACTGGGGTCTAAGGTTTCCCACCTTTCTAAAGGGCTCCCCCCTATGCTTGGGGCTCAATATATCCCTGAGGTAAAGCCATAGGACAGGTGCTACTGTTTCTTTTTTGATTTTCCGTAATGTATCAAGGGGCTGGATGATAGGTGTAGCACTAGCTTCCTCTGACTCTCAATAGGAAAGTGAGCACTGAGGATGGGAATGCTAGTGACATTTGATTGTGTATCATATACATCAATAGCAGTTTTGCGACCTCATCACATGGGTAAAATCGTCTGTCCTATGACAATTGCATTTTAATTCAGGCGCGGAGCCTGCCAGATCCCATCACATGATGTAGATCTACTTCTGGCAGGGCTTTGTGCCTGAAGTGATGTCAAACTGTCCTAAGAGGTACGAGCAAGAACACATGAGGCTTCCTGTCAGGCATGTCGCTGGGGGCTTGAGGGGCTTCAGCCCCCCCCCCGGTAAAATTCTCAGGGTGGTCCGCGAGAAGGCCTTACTGGTACATTATTTAAACTGTTATGTTTATTCATATCATGATCTGATCACCATGCTCAATATATCCCATATGCATGGGGGTATTGGGATAATGATACAAAAGGTTTGCTAGGGTAGACCCTCTCATTCAAACTCAGCCTCACCGAATCAAACTCAGCCCCTCCCCCCTGAATGAAAATCCTGGCTACAGCCCTGCTTCCTATGTTCCATATAGAACAGGGCTGCTCAGGAAGTCGATTGCGATCGACCAGTCGATCCCAGGACCGAAGGAGGTCGATCCCTGCTTCTCAGAGGGGGCGGAGCCATGCTGCACCAAGCCCCGCCCTCTCCCCCGGCTTCGGCACTCCCAGCAGCTTCTGCAGGCTTGAGGAGGGCAGGGCAAAGCCAGCCTTGTGCTAGCTATGCCACCACTGGCTTGGCATTGCAATCCTCAAGCCTGGAGAAGCTGCTGGGAGCTCCAAAGCCAGCGGGAAGTGGGCGGGGTTTGGTGCAGCCTGGCTCCGCCCCCCTCCCCAGCGTCAGTGCTACCAGCAACTTCTCCAGGCTTGAGGGTGGCAATGTGAAGCCAGTGGTGGCATAGCTAGCACAAGGCTGGCATGGCATTGCCATCGTCAAGCCTGGAGAAGCTGCTGGTTGAGCGGAAGCCAGAAGGGGGCGGAGCCCCGCCCCGTCCCCACCCCTCCCCTCCCGCCTAGAGGAGGTAGGTAGATCTTTCAGACTTGGTTTTATTATAAGTAGCTCGCATGCTGAAAAAGTGTGGGCACCCCTGATATAGAAGAATGGAGGGTAGCTGGGCAGTAACACTTTTCCCTGTGGGATGAGGTATGGAACGACACCAGGTTCCCCCCACCGGATTCTCCATGATCTATAGCGAATCCCCCCCGCTATCACCTGCAAGTTAGACCTCTGGTTGTGAGTCCACACATCAGCACGCAAAGAGGAATATATAAATAGTTTTTTAGAAGTACAGAGGAAGTCTTTCTCCCTGGTAGACTGGTGAAGGACCCCTCTCTGTCCTGTGAGGACTCCACTTCACTGCAGAAAGCATACAAAGGGATAGAAAATGAGAAAGGATTGAAAGCAGTGTCTGAAATATTTTGTTGCAGGCTTCACTCAGGCTAGGAGTGAGAAAATGTGTGTACACAGGACATAAATCGATCAATAAAATAACTAATGTATGAGCAGGAAAAGACAAAAACCAAATTACAGGTGAAATGAGGCTATCAAGCTACAGCCCTGGGTTTGCAAGACTTGAGCAGATCTGTTGACATCTGGGGCTCCATTTGTAGGGTTATCATACGCCAGCCAGCCAGCCTGCCTGGGCCCTTCCAGATTCTGTTAGATTCCAAATCCCAGCAATCCTCACTACCATGATTGGGTATAATGTAGCCTAGTAACATCGGGCTCTCTGATTAAAGCTTCTTTTTTCATCTGTGGATAGTAGGCATGGTTTCGAACCCAAAAATGGTGATTCTAAAATCAAATGGGGGGGGGGATTTTTTTTTGATTAGTAAAGAAAGACTTACAAAAAATTTCCAAAAATTTCTAAAATGTAACTTAATTACTAACGAAATTGTTAGTAGTTCAGTATGCCAGCGCATGCGCATTCCAGCGCATGCGCATTCCAGATGGTTTTGGCCTACAACTCCCAGAAATCCTAACAGCTGGTAAATTGGCTGGGATTTCTGGGAGTTGTAGGCCAAAACTTGAATAAATCACACTGAATTCTAGATGGGACTCTCCAAATAGGAAGGAGGGAGGGAAGGAGGGAGGGAGCGGGTATTCTATTCTTGGAAGCAGCAAAAGAAAAGGAGGAGGAGCCCCCCCCCCTCGCTCTTGCTGTCTCTTTCTCACCCCGATCCCGAGGGAGCGAGGGCCCAAGTTTGCCCAGGCTGGTCATATACCTACATTCCATGCACATGCAATAATACAGCAGTAATAACCATGGGTATAAGAAGAGGTAAAATTCAAACCGAAGTATTCTGACTGGTCCCTGCCTCATGCGGTGCAAACGGGCTCTTCTCTGTGAGCCGGGAAAAGCCAGCGTTTTCTGCTTGGGTGCACACACATACATATTCTTTGGGGGATTTGCTGCAGAATCTTCTCTATGAGCCCGGGATTCTGCAGCAAATCCCCCAAGAATATGTATGTGTGTGCACCCAAGCAGAAAATGCTGGCTTTTTCCGGGCTAATAGAGAAGAGCCCGCTTGCACCGCATGAGGCAGGGACCAGTCAGAATACTCGGTTTGAATTTTACCTCTTGTTATTGTTATTACTGCTGTATTATTGCATGTGCATGGAATGTAGGTATGACCAGTTGGATTACTTATAATATTAGGCACTTACAGTAGCATTCATTCTATTATACATTAGGTTGGTTTCTCACCCCAATACTCTTTGATGCTTTAGATCCTGGCAGGCAGGAGAGGCAGGAAGCCTGGAAAAATGTAAACAGAGAGGTTTACTCAGAAGTAAATCCACAAGGAGGGCACTTCATCCAAAGTGCCCTCTTTGCAGATTTACTTCTGAGTAATCCTCTCTGTTTACATTTTTTTCCGGGCTTCCAGCCGAAAGAAGGAGCAAGTTAGGGCTTGGCTTGCCATAATACTTATTGGCAAGGGAGGTGGGAGGGTGGTGAGAGAGAAGGAGGGTGCCCCCTTACGACCTAATAAAGACACTTAAGAAAATCCTGGCCCCCAAAGTTCCACTTCCTGGTTGGCGTTCCAGGTGCGGAAATACTCAAAAGTAGCATTTCTTACGAATTTCTTACGAATCATTTCATTTTCATAATTTTTTTCTCATGCCTAGTGGATAGGACACATCATTCTTATAACAGTTCAAACAACTGTTGTCATCTCAGGCATACTTGGAAAGATTTTATGCTTGCAATAGATTTGTTATTAAAGAAATGTCTGGGTACATGACACAAGGACATTATCCTGGATCCTATGTGGTGTAGTGGTTTGAGTGCTGGATGAATACTCCAGTTGACTCCTTCAAATGCATACATTTAATGGGTGGTTTTGAGTACCATATTTTCTGGCGTATAAGACTAGTTTTTAACCCAAGAAAATCATCTCAAAAGTCAGGGCTTGACTTATACACGGGAGTTGTCTTATACGCGAGAGTCGACTTATAAACTAGGGGTTGTCTTATATGCCGGGAGTCGTTTTATAGAGTGGGTGCTGAAACTTCGAATTCGGTTTGGAGAATCTGTGGTTGCCGCATATGGTGGGGGGAGCTCAAAATTGGCATTGGCTGCATCCATGCTGTATGCAGTGACTGTATGAAAGCATTAAGTACGGTAGAAGAAAATCCATTCATCAGGATTCGTGGACTGAATGCAGTCCCAATTGTGAGGTGAAGGGGCGCCTCACCGAAAAGGTGTAAGTCAGGGCTGTCCAACTTCTACCGGCCCAGGGGCCTGAATTCCGGTCACTGATGACCTGGGGGGCTGTAGGGTCTGCCCCCCGCCCCCGGCTCCGCCCCACCCCCGGCTCCGCCCCCGCCCCTGCATGCATACAGTCAAATATAATCTTTTACTGAGATAAATTGCAGGGATAAGATATGAAATTATTTTAATTTATTATTAAATATTTTTAATTCCATCCTCCCCTCTCCCCCTTATTTTAATTTAATATTAAATATATTTAATTCCATCCTCCCTCTCCCTTATTTTAATTTAATATTAAATATATTTAATTCCATCCTCCCTCTCCCTTATTTTAATTTAATATAAAAAATATTTATTTCAAACCTCCCCTCCCCCTTATTTTAATTTAATATTAAATATATTTAATTCCATCCTCCCCTTATTTTAATTTAATATTAAATATATTTAATTCCATCCTCCCTTCTCCCCTTATTTTAATTTAATATTAAATATATTTAATTCCATCCTCCCCTCCCCCCTTAATGTATCCCATCTCCCCTTATTTCATATTTAAATATATTTAATTTTATATTTAATACATGAGGGGAGATGGGGGGAGGGAATGAGGAGCCCCCTGAGGAGCCCCCTGCTTCGGCCTACCTTTTCCAAACGCGCAGGATCCAGGAGTACACGGATGACGAGAGAGGCGACGACCGACGGAGTCGAAGAAGGTCCTAATCGCGTCTGTGGGCCTCAGTGATCCAGTATAGAGTAGCCGAAGAGTATTGTGAGAATATGCAATCCACACGGGATTTCGCTGTCAACGCCGGCGTGATCTCGCGTTGACAGCGAAATCCCGTGTGGATTGCGTATTCTCGCGATACTTGCTCCAAACCCAGAAGTAGGTATTTTTTAAAAAAATTTATTATTTATTCTATTTTTCAATTTTTATTTTTCATTAAAAAGCTTAGGGGGCCGGAGGGAAAGCCCTGGTGTAAGTGAAGGGCGGAGCAAGCTGCAAGCATCCGGGGTGCCCGGGGTATGGAAAAAAGAGAGTGGCTCTGGGCCCAGAAAAACACACCTCTTTTACTTGTCTGGCCTGCCCTTGTATCCTATTACTGTACCTCCTCCTCTGCCTCTCAGATCTCGCTCCTGAAGACGGCAGTGAAGCGGTGCAGGTGCGCATGTGCGAGATCTGAGAGGCAGAGAAGGAGATACAGTAATAGGAAAATTACCATATTGAAATAAAATCTGATGCTTTTATAATTTTTATTTGGTGTGCGTTGGAAGAGGGCTAGTCTTATACAATGAGTATATCCCAAACTCTACATTATAACTGGAAAAGTTGGGGCCGTCTTATATGCCCAGTCATCTTATACATCGGAAAATACGGTAAACCTATTGACCTCTTTTGTGTTGTTGTTCTTCCTTTGTTTTGTTTCTTATAGGGATACCAGATTCCTAAAGGCTGGAATGTTATTTATAGTATTTCTGACACCCATGAAGTTGCCGAGCTGTTCACCGACAAAGATGAGTTCAATCCCGATCGCTTCATGTCTCCTTTCCCGGAGGATGTCTCACGATTTAGTTTCATCCCTTTTGGAGGCGGCTTGAGAAGCTGTGTGGGCAAAGAGTTTGCTAAAATTCTTCTCAAAATCTTTACTGTTGAATTGGCCCGGAATTGTGACTGGCAACTTCTAAATGGACCGCCAACAATGAAGACAGGCCCAACCGTGTATCCTGAGGACAATCTGCCTACAAAATTCACAAGTTTTAATGGTCAGGTCTAACAAATTCAGTTTCAATCATGCACAATGGCTTTTTATAGTGCCCTAAATCCAATATTATATATTTAACTTTATGAATGCGTGATAGATATTTATGTGTTTTTCTAAGAATATTTTAAAGCTATTTCATATATAAACCTTGGTGTGTTGTTTTTTTAAAAAAATGTAAGCACTATAATTATGGGTCCTTGGGATTCATAGTTGGATAATTTTATTTCTATAGAAATAAAGTGTCCTACCATTTAAGAAGCATTCTCAAACTTTGTTTCCTTATTTTGAAAGCATTTCAAAACTCTGTGGATTACACTTGTATCCCAGCACATGATGACAAGTAAAAGAAAACACCCGAAGACAATGAATTTAACTGCACATGGTGGAAAAAAGTGATGTGGCTTATGTAAAAATAAATCTGATGCGCAAATTGTTTATGGTTGCTTATGTTTGTGGAAAATACAATTCAGTGCTGAAATCCTGTTGTTAGCTATAGATCAGGGCTGTCCAACTTCTGCCGGCCCAAGGGCCGGAATTCCGGTGAGTGATCACCTGGGGGCGCAGCGGGGCGTGGGTACTCGCGCGGGGCGTGGCCGCTTGGGGCGTGGCTGCTCGTGGGGGCGTCCTGCCCAGCCTGCCCCTTTTCGGCGTGGCTGGGTGACGTCCTGACGTCACCTAGCCCCGCCAAAAAAAGGCAGGACGCTGGCGCGGATGCCCGGCGTCCTATCCCTTTTCGGCGGGGCTGGGTGATGTCAAGCGTGGCGCCTGCGCCGCGGAGGAAGCGGTGGAGGGAAGCCGGGGCCTCTGCCTCCATCTCTTCCTCCTCGGCGCCGGCGCCACGCCTGACGTCACCCAGCCCCGCCAAAAAGGGGCGGGCCGCGCAGGATGCTGGGCATGCGCGCCAGGGCGGGAGCGGCCCCGCTCCCCGTGAGCAGCCCCGCCCCCCACGAGTGGCCTTGCTCCTTTTTGGCGTTTTTTATATTTTTTAATAAAAGCAGCGGAGTTCTTGCGGGCCGCATCCAGGGGGCTGGCGGGCCGTGTACGGCCCGCGGGGCCACCAGTTGGACAGGCCTGCTATGGATCAAAGTAGGTTTGTTCTGGTGGTGTTATAACAGCATGACCAATTTCTGTTTTCTTTAGACCAGTGTTTCCCAACTTTTTTTGAGCCGTGGCACACTTTTAACATTAAAAAAATCCGGGGGCACACCACCAACCAAAATGAAACGAAATGACACGCTAACACAGTACAGATGGCTAGGGGATGGTGACCTGCTGGGAGTGCCAAAGCTGGGAAGGGGGAGGAGCCAGGCCACACCATGCCCCGCCCCCTCCCCCGGCTTCAGTTGTCCCATAACTTCGCTGAAGCCGGGGGGGGGGGGCAGAGCCAGACCGCACCATGCCATGCCCCCTCCCCCCCCCAGCTTCAGTTCTCCCACAGCTTCACCAGCTTTGAGAGGGCAGTGCCAAGCCAGCATTGTGCTGGCTCTGCCACCACTGGCTTGGCACTGCCCCCTCAAGGCTGGCAAAGCTGTAGGAGCGCTGAAGCTGGGGGGAGGGGGCGGAGCCAGGCTGCATCATGCTCCCCCCTCCCCCGGCTTCAGCTCTCCCACAGAGGAGGAGCATGAGCGGTGGATGGGTTTCAGTAAGCAAGACTCCTCCGCACGGCTTCAACAAGCAAGGGGCAAGAGTCATGGCGGGAGTCATGGCGGATTTGAGGCTGGTTGGGGAAACGGCCAAAGGAGGCGGTGCCCCGGTCGCTTCTTTTTCTTCGCCGCCATCTAGCCCCTCCTCCCCCAAGCAGCAGGAGTTCGACAGGAAGGAAGGGGGGCAGAGAGCTTTTCTCGCGGCACACCTGATGATCACTCACGGCACACTAGTGTGCCACGGCACACTGGTTGAGAAACACTGCTTTAGACCACAAAGAGACAACCTGGTGTCCTCCAAACGTTTTGGATTACAACTTCTGTCATCCCTAACCATTGACAGTGGTGATAGTAACTGTAGTCTGAAACGTCTGCTGTGGGTTTACTGCCTTTCTCAACTGGACAGTAGACATGTGCAAAAAAAATATCAGAACAGTTGGAAATTGTAAGAAAATCGGAACTTTTGGAAGTCAGAATCTATGTCTGAAGCATTGGTGTGACCCACACCAAATATTTTAGAATTGAAACTTACCTTATTTATTACTAACTTTATTTATACCCCACCACCATCTCCCCAAGGCAGGCCTGGGCAAGCTTCGGCCCTCCAGGTGTTTTGGACTTCAACTCCCACAATTCCAGGATGTATTTTCATTGTTACAAATTGAACATAATTAAAACATCGGGATTAATCACAAAAACAATACGTTTGGGGGAGTATGGACAACGGATGATGGGATTTGCAGTATCTTCGACCAATTCAGCTCTGACTTCCACAGACCACTGAGACCCCCATGAATTACAGAACTGGAAAATAGCCCTTCTCATTTGAGAGTTGTAGTTACTGGGATTTATGGTTTACCTACAATCACAGAGCATTTTGAATTCCACCAACAATGGAATTGAGCCAAACTTGGCACACAGAACCCCCATGGTCAACAGAAAATACTGGAGGGGTTTGGAATGAATTGCTTCCACCGGGGAAGGCTGCGCTTTCTTCCGCGGTGGCGGGGAGGCTCCACCGTAGGATGCGGAGGCTTTTGCACTGCAGCCCTCGCACTGTGTGTGGGCTTTAAAACGAGGGGGGGGGCAAAGAAAAGGGCCGCGTGACCCCTCCTAAATGGCCAATCGTTCACTGCCCCCTTAAAGGGGTTCACTGCCCCCCAAATTCCCCTGAGCCTCCCACCGCCCCCTTGGATCGCCTCACCGCCCGCCAGGGGGTGGTACCGCCCACTTTGAGAATCAGTGCTCTAGAGGAAAGGTAATCAGGTGCAGGCAGGTGCATGTGCTTTCTGGGCCTGCACGCCACATATACATACACTCTCTTTCCAAGGCAAGTTCTCATTCTTATTCTAGAGGAAGCGCTTGGCTCCAGGCAAATGTGCATACTTTTTGGGCGTATATGCCACACGAGCTCTCTTTCCAAGGCAAGGAGCCAACAGGCAAGTTCTCACTCTTACTCTAGAGGAGGCGCTTAGCTGCAGGCAGGCCTGCACACTTTATGGGCATGCGCGCCACACACATACACCAGTCTTTCCAGTGCTCGTGAAAAGCAGGTGGGGGATCGGGATCGGCTCCTGCTTGCTTTTGTGTCAAACTGATTTACATACACCCATACCCAGGATTTTGATTCGGGGGGGGGGCTGTGTCTGAGTGAGAGAGGATCTACCCTAGCAAACCTTTTGTATCGTTATCCCAATACCCCCATGCATAGGGATATATTGAGCATGGTGATCAGATCACAATATGAATAAACATAATAGTTTAAATCAGTGTTTCTCAACCAGTGTGCTGTGGCACACTAGTGTGCCGTGAGTGATCATCAGGTGTGCCGCGAGAAAAGCTCTCTGCCCCCCTTCCTTCCCCCCTCCTCCAACCGAACTCCTGCTGCTTGGGAGAGGAGGAGGAAGGGATGGGCGGTGGTGAAGAAAAAGAAGAAGGGACCGGGGCACCGCCTCCTTCGGCCATTTCCCCAACCAGCCTCCAATCTGCCATGACTCCCGCCATGACTCTCGCCCTTTGCTTGTTGAAGCCGCGCTGAGGAGGAGCCCCGCTTACTGAAGCCCGTCCACTGCTCATGCTCCTCCTCCTCTGTGAGAGAGCTGAAGCCGGGGGGAGGGGGGGCATGACGCAGCCTGGCTCCGCCCCCTCCCCCCCGGCTTCAGCACTCCCACAGCCGCCAGCCTGGAGGGGGCAGTGCCACGCCCGGGATGGCCGAGCCAGCACAAGGCTGGCTTGCCCCCTCAAAGCGGGGGAAGCTGTGGGCGAACTGAAGCCGGGGGGGGGGGAGGGGCATGGCACGGCCTGGCTCCGCCCCTCCCACAGCTTCAGCACTTCCACAGCTCTCGCCAGCTTTGAGGGGGCAAGCCAGCTTGTGCTGGCTCTGCCATCACTGGCTTGGCACTGCCCCTCAAAGCTGGCGGCTGTGGAGAACTGAAGCCGGGGAGGGGCATGGCGCGCCTGGCTCCGCCCCCCCCCAGCTTCAGCTCTCCCACAGCTTCCCCAGCCTTGAGGGGGCAGTGCCAAGCCAGCGGTGGCAGAGCCAGCACAATGCTGGCTTGGCACTGCCCCCTCAAGGCTGGCAAAGCTGAGGGAGAACTGAAGCCAGGGGAGGGCGGGGCATGGTGTGGCCTGGCTCCTCCCTGGCTTCGGCACTCCCAGCAGTTGCTCCCAGCAGCTCACCACCCCCCAACCGTTCTTTACTGTGTTACAGTGTCATTTTGTGTCATTTTGGTTGGTGGTGTGCCCCCGGATTTTTTTAATGTTAAAAGTGTGCCGCGGCTCAAAAAAGGTTGGGAAACACTGGTTTAAATAATGTACCAGTAAAGCCTTCTAGCGGACCACCCTGAGAATTTCACGGGGGGGAGGGGGCTGGAGCCCCTCAAGGCCCCCCCCCCCAGCTGCATACCTGCGTACAAGGAGGGGGTTTCCTGATACACGGGGGGAAAGAAAGGAAAAAGGAAGAGGGGCTGACCAAGGGCAAGATGGATGGATGGATGGTATCCTTGAAGGGACTGGCTTGACTCTGAAGGAGCTGGGGGTGGTGATGGCCAACAGGGAGCTCTGGCGTGAGCTAGTCCATGAGGTCACAAAGAGTCGGAAATGGCTGAACAAATAAACAACAACAACAACACATGGACATGTATTTTGTTCTAATAGGGCAGACTCTGGTGATTCTAGTTTTGCTCCTCGGTTGCAAAGTCAATGAAAGGAATCTCTTAAACTCAGTCTGAAAATGCTCATCACTACACAAGCATGGTCTTCTGGTTCTGTTGGATTACAACTGCTACTATCCCCAGTGATCATGACCCACCATTACCTCTACTAAGTTAGTTTGCAGGTGTAATTGATTCCCCCATCCCACTGCAAGACCTTTCTAAGGCAATGCACAAATATACCATGATGGATAACATGGCCTAGAAATGACCCCTTGGACGTACTTTAACCTTTAAAAACTTCTGGTTGGTCAATTATTCTTCTCTAACAATTCTCATGGCTTTCATAAAGCACCAAAACATTAACCAAGTAAATCAGCTGAGTTTTAAAAAAAAACCAAGAGTATTTCTCACCATATGCTCCCTAATAACATTACTAATGAAACATATATTGTACTTTTGGATTCCTTTAGAGCAGGGCTTCTTAAAGTTTTCCACTTGGGACCCCTTTTGGCCCGATAATTTTTTTATGTGACTTCAATATATAATTATTTAAAATAGGTATAAAAATCAAACATTGACTGAAAAGAAAATCAGCATTTGCAAGGCTTGCTACACAGGCTAGATTTCTCTCTTTATGAAGTACAGTTGAAGCATCTTCTGCAGAGTCCATGGTAAACACTGCACAACGGATTTGTGTAAATGTCTAAAACAGCCACTAGGTGGCATTCAGAAAAAATAGGAGCTCCCAACATTGAGTTAAGGGGAGTAGGGACCCACAGTTTAAGAAGGAGTGCTCTAGAGCAGGGCTGTCCAACTTCTACCGGCCCAAGGGCCGGAATTCCGGTCACTGATCACCTGGGGGGCCGCAGTGTGAAAAAGTTCCTCGCGCCCTCCTTCCAATCCTTCCTGGTTCATCGACGACGAGGAGGAGGAGAAGCTCCGCCCACGGGGCACTGCTGGACATGCCCCATGGGAGTTTCCCTTCCTCTTCCTCCTCGTTGCCGAACCAGGAAGGCAGTCGCGGCGACGAGGAGGAGGAAGAGGAAGGGAAGCATGCCCAGCATCGCTCCGAGGGCGGGGTATCCCTTTCTGCTTCTCTCCGTGACCGGTCACGGAGAGAAGCAGGAAGGGACGCCCCGCCCCCGGGCTCTGCGGCGCATGCCCAGCATCGCTCTGGGGGCGGGGCGTCCCTTTCTGCTTCTCTCCGTGACCGGTCATGGAGAGAAGCAGGAAGGGACGCCCGCCCAGGCTCTGCTGCGCATGCCCAGTTGCTCTCCGGGGCGGGCGTCCTTTCTGCTTCACTTCGTGACCAGTCATGGAGAGAAGCAGGAAGGGACGTCCCGCCCCCGGGCTCTGCTGCGCATGCCCAGCATCGCCCCGGGGGGCGGGGCGTCCCTTTCTGTTTCTCTCCGTGACCAGTCATGGAGAGAAGCAGGAAGGGACGCCCCCCGCCCCAGGCCTCTGCTGCGCATGCCCAGTATCGCTCCGGGGCGGGCGTCCCTTTCTGCTTCTCTCCGTGACCAGTCACGGAGAGAAGCAGGAAGGGACACGCCGTCCCCGGGCTCTGCTGCGCATGCCCATGATCGCTCCGGGGGCGGGGCGTCCCTTTCTGCTTCTCTCCGTGACCAGTCATGGAGAGAAGCAGGAAGGGACGCCCCGCCCCCAGGCTCTGCTGCGCATGCCCAGCATCGCTCCGGGGGCGGGGCGTCCCTTTCTGCTTCTCTCCGTGACCAGTCACGGAGAGAAGCAGGAAGGGACGCCCCGCCCCAGGCTCTGCTGCGCATGCCCAGTATCGCTCCGGGCGGGCGTCCTTTCTGCTTCTCTCCGTTACCAGTCACGGAGAGAAGCAGGAAGGGACGCCCGCCCAGGCCTGCTGCGCATGCCCAGTATCGCTCCGGGGCGGGGCGTCCCTTTCTGCTTCTCTCCGTGACCAGTCACAGAGAGAAGCAGGAAGGACGCCCGCCCCAGGCTCCTGCTGCGCATGCCCAGTATCGCTCCGGGGCGGGGCGTCCCTTCCTGCTTCTCTCCGTGACCAGTCACGGAGAGAAGCAGGAAGGGACGCCCCGCCCCCAGGCTCTGCTGCGCATGCCCAGTATCGCTCCGGGGGCGGGGTGTCCCTTTCTGCTTCTCTCCATGACCAGTCACGGAGAGAAGCAGGAAGGGACGCCCGCCCCCAGGCTCTACTGCGCATGCCCAGTATCTCTCCGGGGCGGGCGTCCCTTTCTGCTTCTCTCCATGACCGGTTACGGGGAGAAGGAGGGAGGAAGCCCCGACCCCGGGGTGCTGCTTCCCAAGTGTGGCCTAGGGCAGCAAAACGCCTTAATCCGGGCCTGGGTAGGCGGGCCGCATCCAAGGGGCTGGTGGGCCGTGTGCGGCCCGCAGGCTGCCTGTTGGACAGGCCGGCTCTAGAGCAGTGATTTTCAACCTTTTTTGAGCTGCGGCACATTTTTTACATTTACAAAATCCTGGGGAACAACACCAACCAAAATGACATTTTACTAACTGTCACCCCCTTCCCCACTGCTTCTGCCAAACACCCCTCCCCCCGCCCCCCGGAGGCCCACACGCAGGAGGCCCATCACCGTCTTGCGGGGGAGGGCTGCGCTGAGTGGCTGAAGTGCACGCAGGCTCGGCTGAGCAGGACGAATAGGAATTGAGCACACGGGGTGCCTCTGAGCCTTGGAACAAACTGCAGAGGAGGCTCGCAGCCGTCGCCACCCCCAGCTCTCCTTCCCAAAGGGGTTCAGCTCCCCCAGGCGTGCCTCCCCCCACGTCCCTTCAGCTTCCCAGCTGTCACCTTGGGGCCAGATTGGGAAGGAACAAAGCTGGGCTTTGGAGCTGCGTATCCCGGCCTCTGCTCTGCTCTGCAGCAAACCCGGAGCCCAGCCAGGAGAGGCCAGGAGATGAGGGGTTGCTCCCCTTCCCCGGCGCGGAGGGGCTAGAGGGCAGAAAGCCTCGCCTCGAGCCTCCGGGAGCGGGGTCAGACGGGGGCAACTCCCACGGACTCCTCCTCCCTCTCTTCCTCCTTGCTGCCGAAGGGAAGGAGGGCAGAAGAGCACCCAGGAGCCAGGAAGCAGGAGGAGCCGCAGCCCAGCCAGGTAGCACTTGGCGCCCAGAGGGACTGAAGGAAGGGAAGGAGAGAGAGAGGAGGGAGGGAGGAAAGTTCTGGATGCCGAGGGCTCTCCCTGACTGTAGCCAGGCTGGCTGGCATTGCTGCTTCGGCCAGGAAAGCCTCATTTCCGCTGCCTGAAGTTTCCTGCTAGGCTCTCTCTCTCTCTCTCTCTCTCTCTCTCTCTCTCTCTCTCTCTCTCTCTCTCTCTCTTTCTCCCCCCCTCTCTCTCTGTAATTTCCCACGGCACACCTGATGATTGCTCACGGCACACTAGTGTGCCCTGGCACACTCGTTGGGAAACCAGCACATTTTTTACATTTACAAAATCCTGGGGCACACCACAAACCAAGATGACACAAAATGACACTCGAGCACAGTAATACATATAGTTAATATGTTTTTTAATGTATTTATACATTCAGTGTGAAACCTGGACCTGTTTCAATGAACACAACATAGATATCCTGGCAGGAATGGCAGAAAGAATGAAAGTACTGAAAGGGTTTGCTTGGGAATTGACCTTGAGTTTGGAAGTTGTAGCTCACCTACACCCAGAGAGCACTGTGGACTCAAACAATGTTATGTTGTTTGTTTTCTATCCAGACTCACAATGTTGGAAGAAGGCTCACCACTTTAAGGTCCCTAAAACAGGCATGGGAAAACTTCGGCCCTCTGGGTGCTTTGGACTTCAACTCCCACCAGGCATGTAGCCAGGGGGCTAAGGGGCTTCAGCCCCGAAATTCTCAGGGTGGTCCGCGAGAAGGCCTTACTGGTACATTATTTAAACTATTATGTTTATTCATATCATGATCTGATCACTATGCTCATTATATCCCACATTACTGGGGTTATTGGGATAAAAATACAAAAGATTTGCTAGGGTAGACCCTCTTCCACCCAGTCTCAGCCCCCCCCCCCCCCAATCAAAATCCTGGCTACGGCCCTGACTCCCACCATTCCTAACAGCCTGCGGCCCTTTCCTGCTTAAGTGGCTGAGGGGGAAAAAGAAAAATGTATTTTATAATGTACTAGCTTGGGGACCCGGCGGTGCCCGGGTCATTTGAGAAGTGCAGCAGGATGTAGAGTGGGTCATGGGGGCTCTGTGTGCCAAGTTTGGTCTTGATCCATCATTATTGGGAGTTGCAGTGGTATCATGAAATTACTGAAGGTAGTGGAAGTCCCATCATCTCTGGTCCACCCTCCCCAAAGTGTAGTAGGATGTAGATTGGGGCATGGGGGCTCTGTGTGCTAAGTTTGGTCTGTATTGGTGAATGGATGAGGGTTGCATTGTTTTAGGAAGTGAGTGAAGGTACTTCAAGTCCCATCATCCGTGGTCCGTCTCACACAAAACAGCACCAGGATGTAGAGTGGGTCATGAGGGCTCTGTGTGCCAGGTTTGGTGTCGATCAGTCATTGGATTAGGTTTGTAGCAGGCTTGGAAAGTGAGGGAAGGTACTGCAAGTCCCATCATCCATGTTCTGCCCCCTCCAAAGTTCAGTAGGATGTAGAGTGGGTCACTGGGGCTCTGTGTGCCAAGTGTGGTCTTTCTCGGTGTTTGTTGGGGGCCGCAGTTGTCTGTGGGAACAGAGGGTGTGAAAGTACTACAAATCCCATCATGCATTGTCAGTCCTCCCCGAACCTCACCAGGACGTGAAGGCAGTCATGGGGTTATGTGTGCCAAGTGTGGTCTGGATCAGTAATTGGATGAGGGTCGCAGCGGACTTGGGAAAAGAGTAGAGGTACTTCAAGTCCCATCATCCATGGTCCACCTTTCTCCGATCTGCACCAGGATGTAGAGTGGGTCATGAGGGCTCTGTGTGGCAGGTTTCGTGTTGATCAGTCATAGGATTAGGTTTGTAGCAGTCTTGGAAAGTGAGGGAAGGTACTGCAAGTCCCATCATCCATGGTCTGCCCTCCTCCAAACTGCAGCAGGATGTAGAGTGGGTCACTGGGGCTCTGTGTGCCAAGTGTGGTCTGGATTGGTCCTTTTTGGTGGCCTCAGTGGTCTGTGGGAACCAAAGTGTTTGAAAGTACTACAAATCCCATAATCCGTGGGTCATGTCCCCTGAACCGCACCAGGACGTAAAGGGGGTTAGGGGGGTTATGTGTACCAAGTTTGGTGTAGGTCCATCACCCGCGCTGGTTGCTGTGGCCTGTGAACGTGGCTGCCACATATCCGCCCTCCCGCCCTTCCGCCCTCCTGCCCTCCCGCCCTCCGCACACATACATACAAACATTCAGCTTTATAAAGGTATACAGATACAGATGTGTCTGTGCAGTGATAAATGTGTAGGACAATAAATAGCAACTTTTCTCTTGAGTACAGAAAGACGTTTCATTAGCAACAGCATCCTCAACCACTGGGATCTACTAAGTGGAGAACCATATGCATTTATGCCAAGCGAACCTTTTTCACAACTCTGGGGGATCAAAATTTCAACCGTGGAAACCCACTGGGTGACTTTGGGCAGAAGTCACACTCTCTAAGCCTCAGAGGAGAGTCAAGGCAAAAGCTCCCTCTGAACAAATCTTGCCAAGAAAACCCCATGATAAGTTCATCCTAGGGTCACTGGAACTCAGAAGTGACTTGAAGGCACATGGCAACAAACCCTGTGCAACAACGATTTAAAATACCTTTGACTTGATTCCAAATGTGTTTGTGTATACCAGTGTTCCAGACTGATTCGGCCCACTTTCCATATTTGGCAAGGCAGGCGCCAGCCAACCAGCCGCAATGAACGTGTTTATCTTCAAAATGGCATAGGGCTCTTTGTAGTCAACAATCTAATACAGCTACCTTGTCCGAACAATCTGCTAAATAAATCACAGGAGTTGATTGTACCACTCTGTCTTACTTAGGAAAGTTTAGGAATTTGAATTTAATCACCAATACATGTGTTGTGTTTTAAAGAACGATAGTCATTTCTTACCTATAGATCAGTGTTTCTCAACCTTCCTCATGCCGCGACCCCTTAATACAGTGTTTCCCAACCAGTGTGCCGTGAGCGATCATCAGGTGTGCCGTGGGAAATTGGAACCTCCAATACCCTTTCTTCCCCCTCCTGCCCACAGTGCTCTCTGGGTGTAGGTGAACTACAACTTCCAAACTCAAGGTCAATTCCCAAGCAAACCCTTTCAGTACTTTCTGTTGGTAATGAGAGTTCAATATGCCAAGTTTGGTTCAATTCCATTGTTGCAAGAGTTCATGATGCTCTTTGATTGTGTGTTAACTATAAATTTCAGAAACCGTAACTCCCAAATGTCAAGGTCTATTTCCCCAAACTCCATCTGTGTTCACATTTGGGCATATTGAGTATTCATGCCAAGTTTGGTCCTGATCCAACATTGTTTGAGTCCACAGTGCTCTCTGGATATAGGTGAACTACAACTCCAAAACCCAAGGTCAATGCCCACCAAACTCTTATAGTATTTTCTCTTGGTTATTGGAGTTCTGTGTGGGAAGTTTGTGTCTTTCTGCCATTCAGGATATCAATGTTGTGTTCATCGAAACAGGTCCAGGTTTCACACTGAGTGTATAAATACATTTAAAAACATATTAACTCTATGTATGACTGTGTTAGAGTGTCATTTTGTGTCATTTTGGTTGGTGGTGTGCCCCAGGATTTTGTAAATGTAAAAAATGTGCCGCAGCTCAAAAAAGGTTGGGAAACACTGTCTTAATACAGTTCCTCATGTTGTGGTGACCCCTAATGATTACATTATTTTTGTTGCTACTTCATAAATATTATGAATCATAATGTAAATATCTGATATCCAGGATATATTTCCATTCACTGGACCAAATTTGGTTGGGTTGGGGGGCGGGGAGAAGGTGATTTTGTCATTTGGGAGTTGTAGTTGCTGGGATTTATAGTTCACCTACAACCAAAGAGCATTCTGAACTTGGCCAATGATGGAATTGAACCAAACTTGGTACATGGAACTCCCATGACCAAAAGAAAATACTGGAAGAGTTTGGTGGGCATTGACTTTGATTTTTGGAGTTGTAGTTCACCTACATCCGGAGAGCACTGTGAACTCAAACAATGACGGATCTGGACCAAACTTGGCACAAATCCTCAATATGCCCAAATGTGAACACTGGTGGATTTTGGGGGAAAATAGACCTTGATATTTGGGAGTTGTTGTTGCTGGGATTTATAGTTTACCTACAACTATAAAGAGCATTCTGAACCCCACCAACGATAGTATTGGGCCAAACTTCCCACACAGAAACCTCATGACCAACAGACAATACTGTGTTATCTGATGGCCTTTGGTGACCCCTCTGACACCCCCCTCACGACCCCCACAGGGGTCCTGACCCCCAGGTTGAGAAACACTGCTATAGATGATTGCACTTCAGTAGATGCAGTGATTCTTGGTTGTAAAATGCTTCGGGATTAAAGGTATTACTTTAAGGGCAGAGATTATACATTCCTCCTCCTCCTCCTCCTTCTTGGCTTTTCTTTGCAAACGAAGATTCAGGAAGGACTCATCTCACGCTTTCTACAAGCGCGTTGATGACTAAAAAAGACCAATTCGAGATAGGCAAGTTTGGTTGTAGAAAGCACAGCAGAAAGTCTCCTTGGGTGATGTTGTTTCCAAGTTGCAGTTCTTTCTTCGTTGTCGTTTCTCTTCGAGACTCATTTGGTGTGACTTTTCGAAAGAGGCTGCAGCATTATGGATAGTGCTTCTCCGATGTGAGGCCAGGGTGGACCATTGTTGGTGATCAATCTGGCCGAGCCTGAGATGTTGTTTCAGGGAGTCCTTATATCTCTTTTTGGGGGCGCCTCTCTTGCGCTGACCCGTGCCGAGTTCACCATCTTTGGGAGGCGGTGGTCCTCCATCCTAGAGACATGCCCTGCCCAGCGCAGCTGTGTTCTCAATAGCGTGACCTCAATGCTGGTGATCCCTGCTTGCTCAAGGACAGCAACATTCATCACATAGTCGGTCCAGTGTATATTTAGGATTGTGCGAAGGCAGCGCTGATGAAAGCGTTAGAGGAGTCGTAGCTGTTGGCGATAGGTGACCTATAAAGCAGAATAGACAGTATGATAGCTCTGTACACACTGATTTTTGCGCTTTGCCTCAGGTGTTTGTTACTCCAGACTCTTTTGTGAAGCCTTCCGAATGCACTCTATGCCTTTGCTAATCTGTGATCTATCTCTTTATCAATCTTGGCATCTGAAGAAATGATGCGTCCCAGGTAGGTGAACTGCTGAACGGACTTAAGCACAGATTTGCCTATGCTGACGTGGGGATGATGGTGTTCTTCCTGTGGTGCGGGCTGGTAGAGAACTTCCCTTTTCTGCAGGCTGACTTCCAGCCCAAACAGCTCTGCAGCTGTTGCAAAGCAGGATGTCAGGCGCTGCAGAGCTGCTTCTGAATGGGTGACAAGGGCAGCATTGTCAGCAAGAAGCAACTCACGGACTAGATAGTTTAGAGCAGGGGTGCTCATTACGGTGATCGGGAGCACCTAGGTGATCTTCGGCCCTCTTCCAGGTGATCTTTGGGCCTCACCAGCCGGATGGCGCACTCCTGCTATGCTATGCACGCACGTGGGCTCCCGCCGCTGCCTTCGCGGGGCTTCTTTTACCAAAATGAGGCTTTGGTGGGCCGTCCCTGTCGCTCATCTTGCCACGCGGTGTGGTGACATGACGGCCCATTGGTTGCTGCTGGGGGAGCAAGGTGAAGGCACATGCACGGATAGGATGTGAGGCTGTGGGAGGGATGGAGGGAATGTGTGTGTGTGTGTGTGTGTGTGAGAGAGAGAGAGAGAGAGAGAGAGAGCCAAGGAGAGAAGAAAGAAATCCAGAGAACTTTTTCGGATCCTTTTGGCAGGCAGGCAGGCGGCGCTGGAAGGAAAGAGGGAGAGAGAGAGAGAAAGAGGCAAAGGAGGCCGGGCAAAGTGGGGCAAAGCCAAGCAAGCCCTGCCGCAAACCCTGCTGCTGCCCTCGGGACTCCCATTCCAAGCCGAGACCTGGGCGAGCGAGCTGTGGGGGGCTGCTGCCTTCCCGGGGTTGGGGGCGAGGAGGGAGGGCTCCGCCGTGTTCCTGGGGCTGAACCCGAGGAGGAGGGGGCTGCGGGGATGGAGACTCCACTTGCTGCTGCTGCTTGTGTCCTCACCGCCTTTCTCCGCCTCGCCCTCCCTCGCCCTCGAAGGAGAAAGGCGGCGAGGGCTCACGGGAGAGACAGAAAGAAAGAGAGAGAGAGAGGGTGGCTCTTCAGAGCCAGCTAGGAAGAGCCATCCTCTCTCTCTCTCTCTCTCTCTCTCTCTCTCTCTCTCTCTCTCCCCCTCTCTCTCCCGTGGGCATGGACTGCCACCAGTGGGAGGGGTCCTCCTTCCTGCCAGCCGTCCACTTGGGTGTCCTTTCTGAGTGACACCCTCGAAAGGAAGGGCACCCCCACTGCATCTGTCACTTTGGGGAAGCACCTCTTCCACTCTTCCTTCTCCTGCCCAGGTAAGGAAGCCTCGAGGGAGGAGGGGGCTGCCGTGGGGAGGCTCCAGCCTCATGTGGGTCCCTCTCTCGGTTGAGTTTCCCGGCCCAGGCAGCAGCCAGGCGGCCCCTCTTCCCAGCCCTGCGCTTTCTGAGCTGCCGCCGAAGCCATATCTGGCTGGAGCGTTGGCGGGTGCGCCTATAAATACCCTCCTGAGCGTGCGTGGGAGGGGCCTGCTGTGCACGCAAGAAGCAGGACAGGATGGGGACTTCGTGCTTCGCGAAAGCACGCAGCAGGAAGGAGGAAGGCAACGAAGACATTAAGAGAGAGAGCGCACGCAGGCAAGGAGGATCCCCTTCCCGGGTGCGCGCGGCGGTGAGTTCGTGGGCAGGCAAGAAAGAAGCCCCACGCGGGCGGAAGGCTGCAGGAGGAGCATGCGCGCACGTGCGAGCACTCTCACATGCACAACAGGTGATCTTTTCAACTTGATTGTTCATATAGTAGCTCGCATGATGAAAAAGTGTGGGCACCCCTGGTTTAGAGTCTTAGTGCGAGCCCTCAGGCAGCTTAAGTTGAACAAGCTGACATCAGTACGATAGCGTATACACACACACACACACACACACACACACACCGTCTTCTTCTTCGAGATCTGCCGTAGCCCTTTGGAGCATCATGCTGAAGAAGATTGTAATACGGGTTGGTGCAAGAACACTACCTTGTTTAGTGAAACAATGGAGTGCCATTCGTTATTAGAAAGGACTCTGATACATTCCACAGCTTTCTAAAAGACAGCTAGGATAGGAAAAATGTCCATCAAGTAGGGCAGTGGTTCTCAACTTTCTTAATGCCGCAACCCCTTAATACAATTCCTCATGTTGTGCTGACCCCCAACCATTAAATTAGTTTCGTTGCTACTTCGTAACTGTAATTTTGCTACTGTTATGAATTGGAATGTAAATATATCATAGGCAGGATGCATTTTCTTTCACTGGACCACATTTGGCACAAATACTCTATATGCCCAAATTTGAATATTGGTGTGTTTGTGGGGGGGATTGATTTTGTCATTTGGGAGTTGTAGTTGCTGGGATTCATAGTTCACTTACAATCAAATAGCATTCTGAACTCCACCAATGATGGAATTGAACCAAACTGGGCACACAGGACTCCCATGACCAATAGAAAATACTGGAAGGGTCTGGTGGGCATTGGCCTTGAAGTTCACGTACATCCAGAGAGCACTGCGGACTCAAACAATAATGGATCTGAACCAAACTTGGCACGAATACTCAATATGCCCAAAAGTGAAAATAGACCTTGACATTTGGGAGTTATAGTTGCTGGGATTTATAGTTCACCTACAATCAAAGAGCATTCTGGAACCCACCAATGATAGCATTGGGCCCAACTTCCCACACAGAACCCTAATGACCAACAGAAAATATTGTTTAAGGAGCTCCATTGGTTGCCGTTCATCTTCCGGTCCCAATTCAAGGTGCAGGTTCTTACCTATAAAGCCCTGAACGGTTTGGGACCCGCCTACCTGTGTGACCGCATTTCTGTCTATGAACCCAGGCAATCTCTCTGATCATCTGGAGAGGCCCTACTTTCGCTCCCGCCCCCTTCGCAGGCGCGATTGGTGGGGACGAGGGAGAGGGCCTTCTCTGTGGTGGCCCCCCAACTCTGGAACTCGCTCCCCACGGATATTGGACAAGCCCCCACATTGGTAGTTTTTTAGGAGGCGCTTGAAGATGTGGCTGCTCCAATGTGCCTTCCCTGAATGAGTAAACAACGCCCTGTTCTGAACAATTCTTTGCAATATGTCCTCAATAAGCAATTTAACTACCTGTTGAATAGATTGCCCCACATTATCCTCGAGGCTAGACTACTCTAACGCCCTCTACGTTGGCCTTTCCTTGTCGACAATCCGGAAACTCAAGCTGGTGCAGAATGCCGCTGCTCGCTTGCTGGCGGGAGTGCCAGTGAGGGAGCACATTACGCCCATTCTTCGGCAACTGCACTGGCTTCCCATCGAGTACCGAATTGCCTTCAAGGTGTTGGTGTTAACCTTTAAGGCCTTACACGGACTGGGGCCTGCGTACCTGAGGGACCGCCTTGCCTCGTACAGTCCCCCGAGATCACTTCACTCAGAGGAACAGAACCTCTTAACGGTACCATCAATCCGCTCCTGCCATCTGTCAATAACTAGGCAGAGGGCCTTCTCTGTGGTGGCTCCGGTGCTATGGAACTCCCTCCCAGATGCCACCCGAGCCATTCCGGAGCTCATCCTTCCGCAGGGCTTGTAAGACCGCCCTTTTGAGTTAGCTTTTCAACTAGGTAATTTAGCCTAGTGTAATAGCCCAGTATAACTATGCTTCGGGTTCAAAGAAATGCGTATATTTCATTCTGTACCCGTGATGTGATGTCTGTTATGTTTTTAACTCTGTTGTATGGCTACATGATTGGTCTCATGTGCCTATTTTATTCTCTGTTATCCGCCCCGAGCCTGCTGGAAGGAGCGGAATACAAAATCGAACAATAAATAAATAAATAAATAAATAAATAAATAAAACCTTACTGTGACATACAGGTATTCTACCTCTGTTTGCATCCAGTGTTTATTTATTTTTAAATTCTAATATATTACATCTGGCCCGGCAATGGTTTTAAATTGCCTGATAGTGTTTATGTCTGAGTTATATTGATTGTATTGTTTTATTATTTGCTTTGTATATTTTATTATGTGTTATTGGTCTTGGCCTCATGTAAGCCGCCCCAAGTCCCTTTGGGGAGATGGGTGCGGGATATAAACAAAGATTATGATGATTATTATATTGTATTTTCTCATGGCCTTTGGAGACCCCTCTAACACACACTCACGACCCCCTCAGGGGTCCCGACCCCCAGGTTGAGAAACATTGAAGTAGGGAGAGAAGCTTTATTGTTAGTTGAGTTTTGCTCTAGTCCTCAACGTCTTTCTCCACCTCTCTTATACATGAAATGGAAGAAAGGGCCACCAGGCATCAATGTGATGGATGAGGGATAAAGAGGAAAGGTAAATGTCACCAAGCTTAGGAAAGACTCCTCTTCATGACTGGCATGTCCAATTAGTTTAATAAAATCAGTGTGAAAAATGATGGCTTGGAAAGCCATATGAATTATGCAGCCTTCATCATGGTATGGAAATGAATGTAACATCGCAAGTCAGGCAGAGATAAAATATTTAGCAAACCTGTTTGCATACCAAGTCCCAAGCGCGTAATGATCAGTGTTTAATTACTTCCCAATGATTATATTTCAGAGGTGGCTGACAGTAGAAGAAAGATATCCCTGTAGTGCAGCTCTAACAGATGTTTGTCCCATACGATAAAGAAGTGGCTAATGCCAATAAGGATCATGAAAAATATACAACGATACATCCTCATTTATCTGAATAGCCTGAAACTTGCACAAGTTTCAGAAACTGCAAAAGTTAATCAAGGGCAATGTTACTGTGAATGGCACACAAGTATAAACAGGTTTGGGGGATAACCAAACCTGAGCAAGAAAAGAAGTGACATGCTAGCAGATCAAACACTTGATCTAGACCAGTCTTTCCCAACCTTTTTTGAGCCGCGGCACACTTTTTATATTTACCAAATCCTGGGGCACACCACCAACCAAAATGACACAAAATGACACTCTAACAGAGTAACACATATAGTTAATATGTTTTTAAATGTATTTATACACTCAGTGTGAAACCTGGGCCTGTTTTGATGAACACAACATAGATATCCTGGCAGGAATGGCAGAAAGGCACAAACTTCCCACACAGAACTCCCATAACCAAGAGAAAATGCTATAAGAGTTTGGTGGGCATTGACCTTGAGTTTTGGAGTTGTAGTTCACCTATATCCAGAGAGCACTGTGGATTCAAACAATGTTGGATCAGGACCAAACTTGCCATGGATACTCAATATGCCCAAATGTGAACACAGATGGAGTTTGGGGCAAAATAGACCTTGACATTTGGGAGTTACAGTTTCTGGGATTTATAGTTAACACACAATCAAAGAGCATCCTGAACTCTTGCAACAATGGAATTGAACCAAACTTGGCCTATTGAACTCTCATTACCAACAGAAAGTACTGAAAGGGCTTGCTTGGGAATTGACCTTGAGTTTGGAAGTTGTAGTTCACCTACACCCAGAGAGCACTGTGGACTCAAGCAATGTTATGTTATGTTGTTGTTTGTTTTCTATCCAGAATCACAACGTTGGAAAGAGGCTCACCACTTTAAGGTCCCTAAAACAGGTATGGGAAAACTTCGGCCCTCTGGGTGCTTTGGACTCCAACTCCCACTATTCCTAACAGCCTGAGGCCCTTTCATGCTTAAGTGGCTGAGGGGGGGGGAGGAAAAGGGCATGAGGCTGCTAGGAATGGTGGGAGTTGGAGTCCAAAACACCTGGAAGGTCCAAGTTTGCCCATGCCAGCTTCGACAGAGACCTCTTCCTCCCCTTGTGCCTTTCTTCCCCGCCCTGCCGAACACTTTTTCTCTTACACTGCCGCTTCTGCTGGCATTTTTGATCCGAGGGGCAGCGTGAGCATGTTCAGGAGCGGAGGGGAGGAAGTCGTGACCCGTGCAGGGGCTACTGCGCAGACTCGACCCAGAGCAAAGCAAGGCAAAGCGAGCAGAGCGAGGCGGCTGGGAAGAAGGGAGCCCAGTGGAGAAGAAAAAGTGTTCGGCAGGAGGGGGAAGAAAGGGTATTGGAGGTTCCCATTTCCCATGGCACACCTGATGATCGCTCACGGCACACTAGTGGGAAACACTGATCTAGTCTGTCATGCTTCAGATCTAATCAGTTTTTCTATTCCCCTTTTCCAGCTATACTATTGTTATAGTGTCCAGGAATTATACATTCATAGAGCCAGAAGAGACTGCAAGACCATTGAATCAAACCTTTACCAGGCAAGAAAACTGTTGCGTCCCAGGCCAAGAATGCCCCCCCCCCAGACCACACACACACAGGCGGCTCTTAAAACTATTTTATTTAGAATAATATAGTCCAAAAAGGTAAAGAGAAGAAGCAATAGTAAGTCCCACGGTGAAACTGTAGAAATTCTCCAAAACGGAGTGAGTGCCTATGAAAGCAATCCAAAACGAAGGCAGGCAGCTCCGGTGGCCGAAACAGGCACTTAGAGTCCAGGCAAACCGAAACAACGGTCAACACGGTACTTGGAGCTCCGGGCAAAACCAGCGCCAGCAAAGACTTGATCTTGGAGACTTGGTGTACAGAACCGTTCAGGGTCAAGCGTAGCTTCAGTCTACTGGACTTTTCCCAGGAGCCAGTCTTAAAAGCAAATCTATCTTCGAGAGGTCCACTGAACACCATGTTTTACATTCCAATCTTTCCGCCTCGAGCGGATGCTTGCTCTCCGGTCAAAACTAACTTCTTTGTTAGTCGCACCAGGTGGACTATCTTGGTGGGTGATCCTCCTCCCTAATTCTCAGCCCCAGCAGCAAAGGGAGAAAGGTTCCTTTGCGAGTCATGTCGAAAGACTCTCACTTGCAGGTTCAAAACTGATTTCCATTGAATCTTCATTAACCCCTTCTTCGGGGCAAATAGCCACGCAACCAATCGTTATCCCAAGATAAATCTGCATCTATAGAAGTGTCCACATCAGGTTGAATCCACTCATCCCCACCTTGGGGCCTGATCCTCTTGCCATCATTGGGTATTTTAATTTGGCCCACAAGGCTGGGTCACCCAGTTAGACGGAGGCCACTCTTGGGTGGGGGTCACACTGAGGCTTGGATACCCAGCAAAACACAGTTAAGCACTTTGAGGAATGTCTATCTGTCTAATTTCTACTTAGGAAGATCCTCAAAGAATGAAAAATTGACAGCATTCCCAGGTACCTGACTGGTTCCGGCCCAGTTTACCTGTCCAAACATATTTCCCTCTACAAACCATGTAGGACCTTGAGAGACGGGGCTTTCTCCATGGTGACGGCTGTCGAACTCTCTCCCCAATGAGATTCGATCTGCCCCCTCCCTCCTGACCTTCCAGAAGAAGCTAAACCTGGTTAAGGGAGCAAACATTCCATAGTAGTTCGTTTACTGGGAAAGACAAGGTTTATTGGATCGGACTTGAATTGCTGGATGACAATTTTTAATTCTGGTGATTTTAATCTGGCGACGGGTTCTTAATGTATATTTAGAATTATTTTAATTTTAGTTTTTTTAAATAATAAGCTTTATTGAAATTTTTACAAATTCTAAATGGAAAAAA